>NW_010729311.1:16317-49668 GCF_000365185.1 Nelumbo nucifera
GATAGATATTACTTAGATATTTTGTTTCTTATTGTGTAATTGTCATTTCCTTAGAAAATGCATAATGGGCATATGCTTATATTCTTCCAATTGATGAAAAATCTAWTCTTGAATTTCAATATCAYTYACCATCATCTCAATGCAATCTACAAAATCCATCTCAAACTTCTCAATTGATGTTTTATCTTCAACTTTAGCTTTATAAAAGATGGTTGGATTGAGGAAGAAACTAGCAAGGTGCACAAGATGTTGCATCATATTATTCTAAAATTTGTAAAACATTTCCAAAATGGACTTATTTTCTTTCTCTCACCAAAATTTGTTTTTATCTTTTCTCTTGCCTATTCCATTGCATAGTATAAGTACCCCATGTAGGTTTTCATCACCATTAACCAATCGTAAGATCTCCACAATTGGTTGGGAAGCTAAAAAGGGAATCCTTATATTTTTCTAAAATATAACAAAAAGAATAGTGCTTAAGACTCTTAAACCCTTTGGTTTGTTTGCCCATTTACTTTTATTCCATACATCACTAACAAATAAAGAATGCAATGGCTCCTTAAAAGTGATGTCTACTTCATATAAGTAAGGAGGAGGAAATGATGTCTATAAATAAAGGTCATCACTTGTCATGCCTTAGCAATACAACTTGTTGTATACCTTTATCCTCCAATATCCTTCAACATGGGTCTAAACAATGAACAATGTAAGAAGTCCAAAATAAATTCTTTCTCTTTGTCTTCAAAAGATCACCTACAACAATATAAGCAGAGTGGTCATCAATAATCACTTGCACCACATGTTCTCATATTTCCTCAACAACCTTATCTATCAGTTCATATAATTAAATTGCATTGTGGATTTCATTAGAGGTATCAACTAATTTCAAGAGAAAGGTACCTTTAGGAGAATTCACTAAAAAGTTTATCAAATTTATTTGCCTCTTATCTGTCCATCCAAGAGGCCTCATATTTCTTAAAAAGAAACTTTGTTTTCTCAACCTCCCCTTTCAAGAGTAGCTCTCTCAACTCATGGTAAATTGGAGGTTTGTACCCAAACCCAAATTGTGCAATTGTTTCCACCATAATCTTAAAACTCTTCAATTTTGTTTGTGTTAAAGAGTATTCTGGCTTGATAAAACCACTTCACAACAAATTCATTCACCTTTTTCTTTCTTTTTTTTTTCAATAGGCTTTTTATGCTTGTTTGCACTAAATCTTTCTACCACTTCTTCTAGACTTGGCCTCACAAAAGCATCTATGTCCTCTAACATTTTCCTTCTTTTTTTAGGGCAATATGTGGTTTAATGTTTGGGAACTTCTACCAGTTGAAATGTAGTCACCTACTTCTATAGGTTGGTTACTTTCATAACATGATGCTCTCTTAGAAACCATTTGCCCCTAGGGCCCACAATTTTTCTCAACTATAAAATAATCTAATGGTTTATTCCTCTTAGTTTTGAACATGTATCCTTCAATTAAATGTTGTTTTATTCTCTTAATTCTTCCTTTGACAATCTTGCCACATAACACGTAATAGCATTTATATACTCCATATCATGCCAATGCTCATATTTCCATGTTGGATCCTTTGATTGAGTCTTATTCCTAATGCTAGAAGTGTTTTGATTTCCCTCCTCATTTGCCATTATCTAATGAAAATAGAACCGGTGAGCATTAAGTCAAAGACAATAACAAAATTAAGTTAATTAACAAACACAAATAAACAATAACAATAATAAAACATTTTCTTAGAATTACTAAATCTGATTTACATTCACTAATGATACATCATACATGAACAAAATCTAATTCACATTCACTAATGATATTAAAAAGGCTAATATAAGTGCAAAAATTCGTGGACAAACATAATACATGCAAAAAATAAAAATAAAAAAAATAAAAACATAATCCATATAAAAGGTAAATGATATGTATCATGTATGATCAGTCCAACATGCAAGTCAATGTCCATTTATTAAACTTTTTCTACTTGTTACTTTCTATTTTCTATTGGAAAAACCCTTGATTTTTATAAATTTTTTTTTACACAACAGGTGAAGAACAAGCAGAGGTGAATCCCAATTGTTTTTACACAAAAATGAACAAAAAAAGGGGGGTGAGTCCCCTGTTTTATCAAAAAAGAATTACTGGCTGGTGATGGATGTTGGAGTGCCTTTGGCAACAGTCACACTTTCTGATGAGTTAGGCGGCATCCTGCTTCATGGTCGACAAGAAGTAGCATTGCTAGAGAGCTTTGTGAGCCAGAGTTTGGGCGTCGGGGTGGTCTTCACAGATACCTTGGTGTATCTCCTTGAGGACATAGTCGGCCTCAGAAGGGGAAGACACCTCAGGTAGGGGAGAGTATGTGACCGGCGGTAAAGTTGTCCCTATATGAGGCAATATTTGGCCGCCCTGTGAGCAAGTCTTTTGGCCGCCCTATATGAGGCAACATTCTAAACTAACACGAGTCTCATAAGTGTCCAGTTTAAGGGTATTACATAAAAACAGACCACATGAATATGAATCAAATATGTACTTTATTCATTTACAATAAATTCATAATATACATCATTCTGATTGGAGCTAAGGGCAAACAACTGTCTAACAATGGTGCATTCCGCTAGGAAGCCGGCCAAGGCTTGGGCCTTGATCATGTGGCGAGGCACATAGTCGATGTCGATCTCGCTTAACTCCACACTCCACTTAACTAGGCGGTTAGATGCTTCTGGTCTTTGTAGCACTTGCTTAAGAGGTTGGTAGGTAAGCACTCGGACGTTGTGGACCTGGAAATATGGCTTGAACTTCCTTGTCGAGGTGACTAGGGCCAAGGCTACCTTCTCCAAGTTGGTGTACCAGGTTTCTATGCCATTGAGAACTTTGCTAGTGTAGTAGATTGGCCTCTGTACCCGGTCTTCCTCCTTGACCAATACCGAGTTGACCACCTCGTCTCCGGCTGAGAGAAAGAGCAACAACTCATCCCTAGGGCTTGGATTTGTGAGGGGAGGTGGCGGGCTTAGGTATCTCTTTAGCTCTTGGAAAGACCATTCGCATTCTTCGGTCAACTAGAAGTCTTTCACCTTTTTTAGTGGCTTGAAGAAGGGTAAGCACCGGTTCGTGGACTTAGACATAAACCTACTGAGGGTGGCTACCCGTCCTATGAGGAGCTATACTTCATTATAAGTCCAATGTGACTGCATATCGAGGAGGGTCTGGATCTTCTCTGAATTAGCTTCTATTCCTCGCTGTGTGACCATGAACTATAGGAGTTTTCCAGAGCCGACGCCGAAAGCACACTTGGACGGGTTCAGCTTCATTCTATACTTCCTAAGGGTGTCGAAGACTTCTTTGAGGTCAGCTAGGTGGTGCTTGGCCTTCTTGCTCTTCACCACCATGTCATCGATGTATGCTTAAACATTGCAGCTGAGCTAATCGTTGAACACCTCGTTCACTAGTCATTGATAGGTAGCGTTGGTGTTCTTAAGGTCGAATGGCATCGCCTTATAGCCTGAATGGCAAAAGAACAGAATTCTGGGCAGATCTGATTTTGTTAGTGGCTCTGATACCATGATAAAGTTCAGACCTGCACTAAATTCTATTAGAATTAGAGGAAGATTAGAGGAGATAGAAGAGAGTGGAAGAGAAGAAAGGAGAAGGAGAAAACTGGTTTGAACAAGAGAGAAAAGTCACTCTCTCTAATCGGACAAGTTATAGTTATATGTTTCTATTAAATAAAGCAAAAGACTATTAAGTCCCTACTTAAGTATGGGACACATCACTTAACATAAACATTACACATCAGCTTAAACATAAATAGAAGGACTAAACTACCCCTATACAGTCAACACTAACAAAGTTGATGGAGTGACTTAGTCTGGTTCAATGAGTTTGTTGTCTTGACAGAGCCTCCTATATATACTAGAATAAAATATGGAGCAACACAGAATGGGGAGAAAAGGTAATGGACAAAAATATGTAGTCAACAGAAAAGAAAACTGAAAATGAAGATATCATAGTCTCACAATTTTTTGCAACCAACTATAAGCAGATTAAGAGAGGAAAGCATCAGGGTGGGAGAAGTTCTCTAACATCCTCCAACAGTTTTTTGAAGATCTTATGTTTCCTGGAACTGTAACACTCCAAAATAATAGTACTGAAGACTCTTAGCTTGATACAGCCAAGGTTCAAAATATCAACACAATAAACCCGATACAGGGCATGTCATATCCATATCCAAGACAGGTTGGGATCCTCTATCTATGCAGCCTATCCAGCTCAATGTCCTCCCACTATGGGAGTGACATCTGTTATATCACACGGAGCTACCTACTTTTATTGTATGGGCACAAGATGGAGGCTTAACCGTCTCCATTTTCTTTTATTTTCCCTTTAAAAAAATAAAACCAAACATAAAAATTAAAGATTTCACTTCCCTTCTACTCCCTTTCCCACTGTTAGAATTCAGGTCTGCCTTAGAGTTCTGCCTGTCTGAGATCAGTTATGTAGAAGAAGAAAAGGTGAAAGAGAGAGAGAGAAAGAGAGAAGAGAGAATTCTGGTTCGAACTGAAAGAGTCAACCTGTCTTCTCCCAGTCGACCAGGAAGTATTTATATTATTATTGAAACATAACTGAAAAGACCTATGTGTGTTTGCTCCCTTTCTATATTAAAGATTATTGATTATTTGAAGTTGAAGTTCAATCTGCCTAGTTAATGTTAGATTAGTTTGGGTTTGTTTTCCTACTTCTTATTTTCATATTTACTTTAATTTAAATTGAATAAATTGCCTAGTTTATTGAGCTTTATATTCAAAGACATTGTTTTAGTTGCTTGTTATCCCTACCTAGGCTTTAGGAGATTATAGTAAAAAAAGAAATGAATAAAATAAATAATAATAATAATAATAGAGAGTTTAAAGTATATAATAATGAATTTGATTGGATATGAGTGTTTAGCATAATAGGTAGGATATATTTGTCAAGGGGAATATGTAGTAAAAGAGAAAGTATTATTCAAATAAAGGAAAATTCAAAAAAAAAGAGGAAGAAAAGGGAAAAAATAATAATAAAAAATAAATATATATATATAATAAGAAAATATTTAGAAAATAAAGAGATAAATCCCATAAAACAAATAAGCAAATAGGGTCCCATAAGAAAATAACAATAACAATATATATATATATATATAATAAATACCTATTAAAATTAAAAAATAAAAAATTGAAAATGAAAAAACAAAGAAAATAATAGAAATATAAAAATAATAAAATATAATATATAAAAATATAAAAAAATAAAATTGATAAGGTAGTTCTCCTTTATGTTGATTTGTTATTATTGTTTGGAATCCCATGTGGGCCCCGCCTATTGGACCTAGGGGTGTCTAACCTCTTCCCTCTCCCATCCAAGTCTGACCTAGATTGGTTCAACCAATGCCTTGAGTCTGGAGTCACTATTAAACCGAACATGCTTCCCAATGTAGATCCCAAAGGTTCCATTACCTCCATTTCACATAACTGATGGGTAGCAACTCCAAATCAGCCCAAGTGAGTCATTTCCCAACGCTCACACTTTCTAAATCATTTTCTTGATTTGAAGAAATCATTATTGCTATATCTCAGAGTTGATACATCAGCCAAACACTTTTGTGATAAGGTTAGTTTGGCTGCTTAATAAAGAAAAAAAAAACCTTGCAATTTTAAGGCAGGTTCAATCTTGTTTAAAGAATGTTTGAGGATTGGGGTTGCCAAGGTTTGGTTTGGATTCAAACCTAGGGGTAGTTTCATCATGGTTTTGTGCTTCTCAATAGTCTTATTCAACAGCCTCTGTCTATCTTAGGACCCAGGCTTTCAAAAAACTAAGGTAGGTGGTGGTAATTATAGGAATTGAAGTACCTACTTGGGTGGGGTTTTGTTGACAACTCTTAAGTCTAGGAGTTAACCTCCCCTAATTGGTAGCTAGGAGAGGGGTAGTTTCATGTGTTGACTCATAATAAACCTTCTCTCCATGACCCCAGTCTCTCTCCCTTAATATTTTAGAGCGCTAAGTAATTTTTGATCTAGCCACACTTCGAGTGAGAAGAGCCCTAGATAAGGAAGTATCCTAGATTTTTGTGCATGTTTCAAGTAGACTGGTGGTAGCTCCAATTTATATTTTTTCTCAAGGTAAGAATAAGTCCATACTAGATTCAGATTACATTTCTGTTGAATTTACTTGGACATAAATTCCCTCTTGTTGCCTAACCTATCAAAGGAAATGGCATCTTGCCGCTTGATGAAGTTCATGTAATCTTGCTTTAATAGTTATAGTTTGTGTGGAAGTTATGTAGGATTGAATAACATCATCAACTTTGGGGTTGAMCTAGTTGTTTCTGGGCTTGCTTAAGTGTGAACAATCGATTGTTAGTTCTGAATCTCCATAAGCAAAACTTAGCTTATCTTCTCCGAGATATGATAGCACACTCTCTATTCATGGCCCAATTTAGGAGTACCAAACGTTAGGGGTGAGTAAAAAAACTGAAAAACCAAACCAAACCGATAAGACCGAATTGAAAATTCTGATTAACCGAGCTGGTTGGTTTGGTATTTTCAAAAAACCAAAGGTACCARGTCGGTTTCAGTTAACCAATATAAAAAACGGTGGTTAACTGAATCAACCGGTATATATTATATTTATGTATATTTTATATTATCTATATATTTGACTATTTATAATATATAATATATTATTTTTTCTTTATAATATAATATGTTATATGTATTTCTAATTTTTTATTATATATTTATATATTTATTTACAATGTATTTTATAAAGTCAAAAAAATCAAAGTGCCAATAAACCAAACCGATGGTTACTGAATCGATCAACCAATTAACCGATCCACTTTAGTTTGATTTCAATTATTAATTTTCCAAAAATCAGTACTATCGGTTTGGTTTGAAATTTAGGCCCACTGAACCGTGAGCGCCCCTACAATGTTTACTGCACATGCATAACTGTTCTAGTGATGGCATGGCAATCATGGCCAATCATTTTGTTATGGCTTATTATTATTTACTTTTGACAGTTGCAACGGTTGAGAATGGCCTATATCGATGTAATTCATTTCTCTGTAAGCGGTGCTTTGCACTACATATCGAGGGAAGTTACTTTCTCTCCTTTGCCACTAGAAGAGGAATGTAACAAAATGCAATATGTCCATTGCTTAAAAGTAGTCCCATTTTGGATGATTATGCTTGGAGTTAAATAAAGGTGTCCTCTCTCAAACATAGATGTCATCTATTGGGTAGGACCAAATGTGAGCACCTTCCCTTTGGGTATAGGTGTCATCCATTGGTGAGAACAGAACCCAAGCGTATTCTCTATTGAGTGAGTGATGGCCACTGGAATGTTCTTCTAAATATCTTAGAGACCAAACTATCTTGCTTCTAGGTGTAAGTAAGAGGCTCAGTCCAGCTGACCCTTGTAGCAAAACCAAACTTTAGGGGTGATGAACTTGGACAGTTAACTATTTAGAGATTTAACATAGCCTCTTTGTGTGGAAATGTATCCAATAAAGCACTCATGCCATTTCAAAAGCTCAACTTCATTCTGAAGTGTAGCAAGGCATTAAGAATCATTACAAATTTCCTTAAATTGGCCAGGCAAAGAATTCATTCAAACATTAAGCCTTGTAGCAATCCAACGAGTTGTGGCTACTACTCTTTATCTTTTTTTTTTATGAATAAAGATAGTTTTATTACTTTAAAAGATAATGGGGAACTCATACAACAGCTGCAACCTCTCTTAACTGATTACAATGAAACTTAAAAGGCAAAGGCAAGCATTACAACTGAGCCCAAAACAAGACTTTCCTATTTGCCCCTTACTTAGATAATCCATCAGCCAAAGCATTTGCTGATCTCTCCACCCAATGTGTAGTAATAGTGTAGGAGGGGTAAGGCTTAGTTGGGGAGCGGTCTCTTTGAAAGACAGAGAAAGGTCTCGTGAGTAGGGGAGAATGAGGATCTCTAGGTTAAGGGGGCAGAATGGAAGAATTCTAGCATACTCAGGAGTATTGGGTGACAAATATAGGGATCTAATGGCCCTTCAATACGAGGAAGACCTCTATTTATGGGGAGGTCCCGAGATCCTAAAAGGTAGGAGATGAGGATACTCACTCCGTATCAGGAAAGGGAATATATGATTCATTGCCAATTATTGGGTGTGCTACTAGGTTTACGCCACATGTCTCATGAGGATCTTCTCAGTGATTGGCTTTCCTTATCCTTAAGATCCCTCATTACTCACGTGTGCTACTAACCTCTTTGCACACTATAACTAATCCTGCATGGCATCAGTGACATTATTGTTCGGCGGATGGCGCTTTGTTGGCTCTACGTGGCAGCTCGCCATGTCCTTTGCTGTCATGGGTTCCACGTGCCTCCGAGTATACGCGGGCCTCGCCATGGGCTCGGCCTAGGTTCCCCCTGACCCGTCGCCACGAGCGCGTTAGTGGGCTGTGGGTTCATCGCACGCCTTAGCGGGCGTGGCTTCATCACACATTCTTGAGGGCTTGGTACTCTCGGATGGATTCAGTTGTGGTTTCTTTGGGTTCTAACGCTGACTTTACTCGGTGAACTGCGGGTTTATCGCGATTACTRCGATACGTATTTTGGGTTCATCGCAGGGATGCTAGTGTGCTGCTGCGGGTTCATCGTAGCGTAGGGGTTGGTTGTGAGCTGCTCGCGTGTGCTTTGTGGTGTTAATCTTGATGTTTGATATTCTCTAAGGGTCTGAATGAGCACTACATACCTACATTAGCCCCCCTGCTTATCARTAAGTGGAAGCTTATCGATAAGCACATTGTCTTTTCATATTCAGGTTTTGTGATTCGCCTATGTGCATTGGGTCTGGAGTTTTTCCTACCTTACATCTTTGTGTAAATCCCGTGTACCTTGTGTTCATGTTTGACAGTTCATTATAATCTATGGCTTAGCCCCCCCCTGTCTTTTGGTGATTTGCTTTCTGGCGGCAATTAGTGTCACACACTAATTATGTGTTCCAGCCCCCTAGCTGTTGACAGGAAGAAAATTAGCAAAAGGCAATACAAATTATAGTTATGGGTGTTGCTTGTTAGCAGTAGATGGTTGTTTTGCTGCATGGTATTGATTGATGATGGACCACTTGGTTGTTGTTATCATTTGTTATTAATGGGCGTTTGAACAGGCATTGGGTGATGATCATTATTTTGTTTATCCTAGTGTGATGAATGCCTCATGCGTCATTTGGGTGTTTAGTCTTTAAATTACGGTGGTGCGCGTGTCATTATATCTGAATGAATGTGTCGCTGTGTCCTGTTTTTCGGAGAGTGGACCTATAAGTTATTTTCGACTACTTTTCATGACGATTCGCCTGAGTGCATCTGTTTGGCTTCCTTGCTATTGGGTTATAGTTATCGATATGTGAAGTGAGTTGTGCTTTAAAAGGTGTGGTGTGCCTCGTTGGTTTACGTCTTGCCTACTTGCTCTTGGCTTCCTACTGTGTTTGTCATATTTTCTGTACTTTACATTCAGTGATGGCCCTTGATCAGCACAGTGCATAAAGAGAGGCTAGGGTTCCTGATGTCCTGCACATGATGGACATCAGTGAGGCCGTTGGTTCCATAGCGTCATCTCTAAAAGGGTCATCACTTAAAAGAGTGGCAAATAATTCGGAACTCGCATTGGTCCATGGGTTGCTCATGAAATATTGTGATGAGAATAACGTGGCCCCTTTGGAGTATGAGGCTGTGGACGGCATTCTCGTCCAAGGTGTTCGTTCGCATGACAGGTATACGGTGACCAAATCTGTGGAGAAATTTGTAGTAGCTATTGGGGTAAATTTCTTAAAGCACCCTTAAGGTTTAGCTAATTGACTAACTCCACCCCTAATGTTTGACTATTGTCTTAAAGTACCTATTGTTTCTGAAAATTGCCCTCACCGTTAAATCCTAACGGAGGAAGGTGAATTGTCACTTTTACCCTATCTCACATGAACGCTCCAAAATGTAAATTACATTTTTGACCATCGCTTTAATACAGTTTTGTTGACTGAGTGGAGAACTCAGTTTCGCTGCCTAAATGGAGAAAGAACACCATCGCCTAAATGGGTTACCGCTGCAATTATCATGGAGATGTGGAGGCATATAAGAAAATATGGCAGGTCGTGAAGTGCTACCAAATACGCACCCCGAAGCATTTCTCTAGGGTGATTATGGTAGTTAGCTAACTTAGGTGGAGGCGGCAATCCCCTCATCATCTACGGTGGTGGAATAGACCCAAACCCCAATGATCCGGTAGTGCTAAAGATTTCTCACATGGCTATCAAATCTTGAAGAATAAACTGCAACAGATGGAGCCACCGGAGAGATTGATTATTTTTAGTTCATATGTTGTTTCTGTTTGTTTCTATTGTTGTTCCCGTTTCTGCGGTGGCGGTGGCGGGTAGAGATGATAACAGGGAGGGAGATTCCATTTTTTACCCGAACTAGTGGATCAGATTTGACAAAGAACAACAGTAGTTGCAGAGGCGACAGCAGCAGTTTCTCGACGGAGCAAGCAACATCAACCATATGATGTCACATGTGAACGGCTCGTGACGGAGACTTAATAGTAACGGATATGTTAGTTAATTGTCAGAAACAGTAGGAGTACCTTAAGATAATAGTCAAACAGTAGGGGTGGAGTTAGTCAATTTGCTAAACCTTAGGGGTACTTTAAGAAATTTGCCCTATCTATTATTTAAGATGGCTAGTTGCCTCCCTTCGAACTACCTTCCATCGTCGTTGGTCTTGCATTGAATACACTTGCGATGATGATGTACAATATTATGAATCTCCCTTTAGATCAGTTGTCGTGGTTCATCTTCGCACAAAGGTTGAAGACCTATGAGTGTTTTTCGGCTATCGGTTTTCGCATCGGGCATATTAAAGAATGTGTTGTCCTGCTGGCACATGTATTTTGAAAGGCTAGTCTTGGAGAATCACCATTGGTTTAAGGGCGGTCTCTGAGCGACGTGCGCTGTCGTATTGAGGTAGCCTAAATAATGCTCACTAAAGCTACCGAGAAATTAGAGGCCCTTATGGCGGAGTGCAGTCGTCAGCGTGAATTAGTGGCAGAATATGAAGCAAAGGTGGGAAAACTGAAGGTATTCGAGTCTCGAAGGCTTCTACTTGAAAATATAGTGTTGATGAGAGACGAGTAGGCCGCTTTGTGAGATGTGCATATGAATTTCTGTAATCATTTTAGCTGATTTGGTGTCTTTAAAAGCTGATCGCAAACGRCCTCAGGGCTTTTTGAATTCAGTTATATCTATGTGATACCGCTTGCTCATTGTCGTTTATTGTGCTTTGAGCGACATTTCTTCTAATGGGCTGTGTACTGACGTTGTTGTCTCTCTCTGGACGTGGGTGTAGGGGGTTATTACTAACAACGCTAGGTACCAGCCTCTATAGTTGCTTTGGGCATTAGTATCGCTATATGCCCTTCTCGAACTGCTGTTCTAGCAGGGAAGGGAGGGGTAGAGCCCCCTTCTCTGTGATCATTGGATCAGCTTTCCAATGTATGTTTCTTGTCGATTCCGGGTGATTTGGTGGTTTATTAGGGTGTTGTGGTTGAAGGGGAATTAAGAGAACAATCTTTGAGGGTGACCACGTGGCTCGTTGTTCGTGATTCCATAATGAATGCCAGTCGGCCGCACGTGTAGGGTTGCTCCGGTATTCGATACGCATGTGTGGCGTCTCTTTTGAATTAATGCACCGTTTTGGTCCCGCCTTTCTAAGGATCTTTAGGTAAATTCCCTCGGTTGCTTTTTCACTAAGCATCATATTGGTTCCTGTACGGGCGTCCCTTCTTTTTCTCCGGCACTGTTTGGCGTTCTGTATGTGTGGGAGGAGTAGAATCGCTATAAAATCAAGGGAGAGGAACTGCTTCAATTTTCCCTTTACATTTTCTTAGTGTCTCCGTAGGGTTCTAGTGTTGTTGTTTTCCTAGAGTTCCTTGTACTCCAAAGTTGTTTATGTTCCTTTCTTTCATTCTTTGTCTCTCCATTCTGTATCTGTCTCTTCCTCCTCATGGCTGCTCGTTCGAATAGACCAGACTCCTTTTTTTCCGACTTCGTAAGGGAGGTTGATACTACTGAGATGTTAGTGCAAAGGGAGGCAGCCCTAGGGGTTGATGGTGGGCGGGGTTTCTGGCCTCCCATGCTTGTGTCCAGGGGTGAGGGTGGCTCTTTTGTAGATCAGCCTGCACCACCAACCGTGCCCACGGCCAAGGAACCACCCTTCACCTAGGAAGTTGTGGACGAGGTACCTCCCACAGGATGGCGAGCACCTCAACTTGACAAGTACGATGGAAACACTGATCCCGCTGACCATATCGAGGCACTGAAGGCTCAGTTAATGTTGCACGGAGCCTCCGAGGGCTTGATGTGCAAAACCTTAGTGGCCACCCTCACAGGTCCAACCCTAACCTGGTATTCCTCCCATCCTCCATGCTCAATAGCATTGTGGGAGCAGCTGGAAACCCAGTTCCGTGCTCAGTTCATAGCGAGTCAAAAGCATTGGAAGACCTCAACCAGCCTCGTGCAGGTGCGACAGAGGAAAAGTGAGCCCCTCAGGGACTATCTGGCAAGATTGAACAAGGAAGCACTACAAGTCAGGAACCTTAACCAGTCTGTGGCTGTCACCGCTATTCAACATGGCCTCCACCCATCCCCATTCAACTTCTCCATCTCCAGGAACCCTCCACAAACCCTGACTGCGCTGATGAGCCATGCACAGAAGTATATCAACACAGAAGAAGCGCTGACACAACTACGGGATGAGGAAGAGAGGTCTGACAAGAGGAGAGATACTGAGGAGCGAAAGTCAGAAAGATCAAATCTAGACCATAAGAAGCAAGACCGCCGACCCAACCATAGACCACGGACACCCCCGCCGAACTATCGAAACTTCACGTCACTCAATATGCCACAGTCTGAAGTCCTGATGCAAATCCGTGACCGCAACTACATTCGTTGGCCCGAGAAGATGAATACACAAAGCAACAAAAGGAATCACAACAAGTATTGCAAGTTCCATAGAGATCATGGCCATGACACGGAGAACTGCTTCAACCTGTGCAACCACATTGAAGACCTAATCAGGCGCGGATACCTCGATGGGTTCATCAAGAGCGAGAAGTTGGCACACGAGGAACGACACACGAAGGATGCTCGACCGCTGCCCCGAGCTCCCCCTACTGGTGTGATCCATGTCATATCAGGTGGAATCGCCGCAGGAGGGGAGAGTAGCTCGGGGCGCAAGAAGTATGTGCGATTGTGCGAAATCGACAACCAAGGGCACAAGAAGAAGCACGACCAGTCCATCACATTCACCAACGATGACCTTCGAGGGGTTCAGACCCCGAATGACGACACCTTGGAAATAGCCGAGGTGGCCAACTTCAAGATAAGGCGGATCCTGGTTGACATAGGTAGCTCCGCCGATGTACTCTTCGAGGACGCATTTGAAAAGCTCGGCATCGACAAAGAGCGCCTCACCCCTGTCAACACTCCCCTAATGGGCTTCTCTGAGGAGTCCCTCCTACCCATTGGAAGAATAACCCTCCTCCTATTGATTGGAGACGGTGACATCACTACGACGAGCATGGTAGACTTCATTGTGGTTCGTTGCCCCTCTTCATACAATGCCATCCTCGGTAGGCCAACCCTTAATGCTCTGTAGGCTATGGTCTCCACACTCCATCTCACCATGAAATTCTCCACCGAATATGGCATAGGAGTAGCACGTGGAGACCAAAGAACTGCACGGCAGTGCTACTTGCTCTCCTGCCGAGGACCACACCCAGCCGCGGAAACATTGATGGCAGAAGCTTATGACCTAAGGGACGAAGTGAGAGCACAATGCGGCCAACCAGTCGAAGACCTCATCCAGGTGTCGCTCAACGAAGAAGACCCTGAAAGGACAGTCCATGTCAATTCTCTCCTAGATGACCACCTTTGGGAAGAGCTTGTACAGCTACTGAAGGACCACACCGACATATTTGCCTGGTCGGCAGTAGATATGCCAGGGATCGACCCTAAAGTCATCACACACCATTTGAACGCCGACCCCCCGCTACCGACCTATCAAGCAGAGCAAAAGGAGTTTCACAACAAAACGATAGCAAGTGATTGCAGACGAAGTACAAAATTTACTCGATGTCGGCTTCATTTGGGAGGTCAAGTACCCCGACTAGCTAGCCAACATGGTAATGGTGAAGAAAAACAATGGGAAGTGGAGGATATGCATCGACTTCATTGACCTAAACAAAGCCTACCCCAAAGACAACTTTCCTCTACCAAGGATCGACCAACTTGTCGACACAACGGCGGGCCATGAACTCCTGAGCTTTATGGATGCCTTTTCAGGGTACAATTAGATTCGAATGCATCCCGATGACCAGGAGAAAACAACTTTCATCACCGACCGCAGTTTATATTATTACAAGGTCATGCCCTTCGGCCTCAAGAACGCCGATGCCACTTACCAACGGTTGGTGAATGAGGTGTTCAAAGATCGGCTCGACCGAAACGAAGAGGCATACATTGACGACACGCTAGTGAAGAGCAAAAAGGCCAAGTAGCACCTTGCCAACCTAAAGGAAGTCTTCAGTACCCTCAGGAAGTATAAGATGAAACTGAACCTAACAAAATGTGCTTTCGGGGACGGCTCGGGTAAATTCCTGGGGTTCATGGTGACAAAGGGAGATTAAGGCAAATCTAGAGAAAATACAGGCCATCCTCAATATGCAATCGCTTCGAACCCACAAAGATGTGCAACGACTCACCGGTAGAATAGCCGCCCTTAGCAAGTTCATGTCCAAATCCACGGATCGGTGTTTGCCCTTCGTTAAAGCCCTCAAACAACCGAAGGACTTCCAATGGACCGAGGAATGTGAACGGGTCCTTTCAAGAACTGAAGCAGTACCTAAGCTCACCGCCTCTCCTCACCAAGTCGAGCCCAGGGGATGAGCTATTGCTCTGCCTCTCAGCCGGGGATGAGGTCGTCAACTTGGTACTGGTCAAGGAGGAAGACTGGGTACAAAGGCCAATCTACTACACCAGCAAAGTCCTTAGTGGCGCGGAAACCCGGTACTCCAACTTGGAGAAAATGGCTCTGGCTCTGGTTACCTCGGCCAAAAAGCTCAGGACATACTTTCAAGCCCACAATATTCAATTTGTCACCGACCAATTGCTTAAGCAAGTCCTCCAAAGGCCGAATGCATCTGGCCGCTTGATCAAATGGAGCGTGGAGCTGAGTGAGTTCGACACCGAATACACACCCCGACCCACGATCAAAGCTCAATCCCTAACTGATTTCATTGCTGAATGCACATTCACAACTGAGGATCCTGCCCCGCCACCACAAGTATGAACCCTACACGTGGATGGCTCATCCAATCAACAAGGCATCAGAGCTGGCCTTATTCTCCTCGGCCCAAATGACACGGTGTTAGAGCATGCCCTCAGGTTCGAGTTTAAAGTGTCCAACAACGAATCTAAGTATGAGGCCTTGATCGCCGGGCTACGCCTCGCCTTAGACCTAGGAGCTCAGAGAGTAGAAGCCTTTAGTGATTCTCAGCTGGTAGTCAACCAGATCAATGGACAATTTGAGACGAGAACGCTCACGATGGTAAGTTACCTACAGAAGGTGCAGGAGCTCATCCACCGACTAGAGCACTTCAACATCCAACAGATTCCTCGAGCCGAGAACATGAGCCGACGCGCTAAGTTAGCCAGCTCCCCAAGAACCGACCTCGGCAAGATAGCACGGTTGAACACTCTGGCCCAGCCGAGAATCACACAGACAGCTCTCCTCATCCCCCCGGTACAACATGACCCATCCTAGATGGACCCCATAGCACAGTACTTCCGGGAAGGCACACTTCTAAAAGATTGGATAGAAGCAAAGAAACTCCAGCACAGATCAGCCCGGTATTGCCTTATCCAGGGTCAGTTCTACCGCCACTCACACAATCTCCCCTACTTGAAATGCCTCTCCCTATCCGAGGCAAACTACGTCCTTAGGGAGATCCACGAAGGTATCTATGGAGATCATCCCGGCGCACGCACACTAGCACACAAGGCACTCTGGCAAGGTCATTTCTGGCCGACGATGAAGCAAGAAGCAACCCAATTAGTTCGAAGATGCGACAGTTGTCAGCGACACTCCAATCTCCATCACCAGCCTACAGTCCCCCTAAAGCCAATCACCAGCTCATGGTTGTTCGCACAATGGAGGATGGACATCCTCGGCCCCTTCCCCACTGCGGTTGCTTAGAAAAAGTTCCTCCCGATGGCGGTGGACTACTTCACCAAATGGGTGGAAGCCGAAGCTCTAGCATGCATTACTGTGCATAATGCCCATAACTTTTTTTGCCAAAGTATTGTCTGCCAATTCGGTATTCTGCGCATCCTCATCACAGATAACGGGACACATTTCACCGACCGAAAGTTCGAGGCCCTCTGCTCTGACCTGAAGATCGACCATCGGACCACGGATGTACACCGACCCCAGAGCAATGGGCAGATCGAGTTAACCAACCGAACCTTGTTGCACGGCCTGAAGACTTGGCTAGACCAGGCCAGGGGGAGGTGGGTCGAGGAACTGTTGAGCATACTCTAGGCATACAGGACTACTCCGTGGATAGCCACCGGTGAGACACCCTTCAGCTTGACCTACGGAGCTGAAGCTATGGTACCTGTAGAGATTGGCTCTCCAACCCTCTAGACTGAGCTCTTCGATGAAGACCAGAACGACAAGGACCTCCGCGCAGAATTAGACAGGATCGAGGAAGCCCAAGACCGAGCATATGTCAGGATGGTAGCACAGCAGTAGAGGATGGCGAAGTACTACGACACAAAAGTCAGAAGACACGAGTTCAAGACAGGTGACCTCGTCCTCCGCAAAGTCATAGTGCCCACGCTCAGAGAAGGAAAGCTCGGACCAAACTGGGAAGAGCCGTATAGATTCACCAAGGTTCTTGGTCCGGCCACGTACAGGATCGAAGACCTAAATGGCCGACCAATATTAAGGAGTTGGAACACAAGAAACCTTCGGATGTACTATCAATGACTCAATATTAAACAGCACCTTGTTCAAGCAAAACATTGAGCGCCCGACACACCACATGCGCATACACCACACAGAACACACACGCCACTACACGACCAAGCTACACGACTGCACTACACGACCGAGCTACATGACCACGCTACACGACCATACATGTCTAGCTCGGTATAACCCATTGGCTCGGCTGACCTCCGAACGACTTGAGCCCACAACGCACAACTAGGCAGCGTATTGCCGACCTACCTGACTCAACTAACCTCCGAACGGCCTGAGCCCACAATGCATAGCTTGGCAGCACATCGCCGACCTACCTGACTCAACTGACCTTCGAATGGTGTGAGCCTAAAGCGGAGAAGAACGCCCACGCCCCTCAAGGCCTGAGGACGGCCAACCAAACTCTACTCGCCTACCGACTAAGTCGGCAAAAGCTAGCCAAGCAACGGCTAGCCCTCGAAGGGCCCTAACGGCACCCGAGACCGGAAACTAAGCATCCCAAAGACGAGAGCTCGGAATGCACTCTCGCTTCACAAGTCGGAGGCTAAAGATTTCGGCCAAACCAAACCTTGGCCAAGGCAAAGCCGAGGAAACAAAAATAAAATATATAAGTTGCACACAAGTTTGGAACAAGAAAATTTCATTAAGTTAAAGCAACCAGTACATTAGGCGAAAGCTTGGCATACCGAGCCATTACAAGAGCAACAAAAAGAAAAAGAAGGGACCCATGGTAGTTCAATCCGCGGAAGGGAAGTTGGTGGCCTTGTCATCCCCATCTTCATCAATGTCACCACATCCGCCTTCCTCCCCAACAAGCTCGTCTGAGGTCGGGGGCATTTCATCGTCATAGACTTCCCATGTCTGCGCAACATTGGATAGCTCGGGACAATGGCACAGCGCTCTCCGCCGGAAGACGATAAAACCTGCTTCGTAGGAAGCCGAAGCATACCGATCCATGTTCTGCCGAAGTTCCACTAAGTTCTTGTACCACGCCACTGCCTCCTCGGCGGCTTCTTGCTTCAGTCGTTCCCTCTCTACCTTGAGTTTGATGATCCTATGCTTTAAGCCATGAACCAACTCTACTTTCTCGGCCACCTCCTTCTCTAGTGCAGCATATTGCTCCCCGGCCGCCTGAAGCTCGGCCAATTGCGCCTTCAACTGCAGGTACTCGGAATGCTCCTTCTTGTACCACTGCCGCAACTCACGAAGGCGGTCAACCACAACAATGGCCGAGCATGCGTTCTGCGAACACTAGGTGCAATGTTAGCACAAGGAAACACACTTCAAACAATGAAGGCACTTAAGTATGAACTTACCTGAGCTGCAGCCCGAATGAGCGAGCACTCTAATGTGTTGCTCCCAGTACTCCCGGCCTCTTCAGTGATGTAGGACATCATCATTCCGCGGAGCAGCTGCTCGGGAACTCCGGGAGTCTCTAGCCTATCCCAACTACAAACTATCCAGCACGGCACATGGATGTCCGAGCTGCTGCTCCCCACCTCGACCTGCGTAGGGAAAGCCGTTTGGCGAGTTTCCCCGGGTTCCATGACCACTACGTCCTCGTCGTCGTTCCCATGCCGCCGAGCTCTCTTCTACCGGCAAGGTGCCCTCTCGAAAGACCTCGGAGGAGGGGAACTACCTCAGCACGGACTTGCAATACCGCACCATCCCGGTTCCGCCTCTGGCGATTCTCCTTCATCCGGTGTATGATCTCCTCTTCACTCGCCATTTCTACACCTACATCACAGAAGCACGACAGTAAGTACAAGAACAAAGAAGTAAAGAAAGTACAGGAAGATAAAGCAACAATAAGGACATACCAGCCACCCTACGCATCAGCCCACCGAGCATCAACATCTCCGAGCATGTATACACAGTTACGTTTATCTCGTGGATCATGCTCAAAGCCGACCTTTCCTCCCAAGTAAGCGTTGACCATTGAGATTGGGGCACTCTCGTTCTCGGCTCTTGTAGCACAGCCGGGAAGGGGAGGCCCCCAGGATAGTGGACAAAGAAGAAAGTCTCCTTCCAGTGCTTCACAGAGGAATGAGCCCCGACCAGCACTTTGACGTTCTTCCTAGTCGAGAAATAGTAATAGCCCTGCTGGTGAGGTTTGAGTTGAAGAAGGAAGCTCACCATATCCAGTGTCAACTCGATAGCACGGACGGCACAATAGGACAGAAGGACGACCAAAAACCTAAAGGAGTTCGACATCAACTGCACTTGAAATACTTAGAACCATGTAAGTACCTCAGCAACCCCTTCGTTCAAAGGAAACCTCAGCCCGACTTCCAAATTGTTCTCGTACATACAAAGTTCGTCGGGCCGAGCATCGGTTTCCACCTCGTCGTGTTGTGGTCACCTCATTCGGAAGTCCTCGGGGATGTCATACATAGCTCAGATCCGAGCCATATCCTCGAGGTCCAACGTACAAGGTGTGGTCCCAAACCGGCGACAAACCCGTAGCGGAAGCTCGGCTTCTGCACTAAAGGGACCAACCTCGGCCTCCTCAACCTCGACCCTCTCAACCTCGGCATCCTCGAAAACCCCAACCTCGGACTCGTAATCAGACCCACTAGAACCAGAAGAGATAGAAGCAGAAGAAGAATGGGAAGATGAGGAAGACATCTTACCGAGCTTGAAGCCGAGGAATAAAAATAAAGCACTGAGCAACGTTGACAACTCCTCGTCGAGCTATCCCAGCAACTCCTCTCGCAAATGGCAAGGGGAAAATGCCCCTCCACCCCTTTTTATAGCCCATAGAAACGCGAATCGATGCCAGATCTACGATAAAGATCAAGCGCCGCCTTGACAAAGCTCGGGAAGACCAATCGACGCGACTGTTACTGCAGACGCAAAGCCTCAGAAATCGAAGCAACAACCTTGACAAGCAACGGCCAGGGCATGAATTGCTCCGGTCCACCCCGCAGTAGCAGTCCAACCACCGATGCAAGTGGCTGAGGTTCGCCCAAGCCCAATGGGTCAACCAGTTCAACTGGTTTCCTCGGGATGCCCAACAACAAAGGAGGCCTCGCTCTGCCCCAGCCGAGCATCCCACCCTTCGACTTCAAAACTGGGGGAGTGGTGCTCGGATCCCGAAATTTCAAGAACAAGTTCCTCAGTCGAAGAGCATCATAATAGCTCAGCACCTGCGAAGCCCCAAACATCGAAGCCCGCCATACCACAACCGAGCATCATAATAGCTCGGCACATGCGAAGCCCCAAACATCGAAGCCCGCCATACCACAACCGAGCATCATAATAACTCGGCACCTACGAGGCCCTCATTCTCGAAGATCGGCAGGCCACAACCGAACGTCACAACAAGCTCGGTACCTGGAAGCCCTCGAACATCATGAAAGCTCGGCACCTGGAGGCCCTCAGCTTCGGAGCTCGGCAAGTCATAGCCGAGCATCGCAATGGCTTTAGTCCCACAACTCGGCACCCACAAGGGCCCCATCTCCGTAACTCGGCACCCCGTGGCCGAGCATCACAACCTCAATTCCAAAGCTCGACCTCTGACCGGAAACAAAAAGCCATTCCTCTGCATACAGACGAGCTGATCCCTGACTCCGAAAGCTCGACACACCATGGCCAAGCATCACAACGGCCTCAACTCCGAAATTCGGGCCCAACTCCAAAGCTCGGCACACCATGGCCGAGCATGACCATGGCACAGAAGCTCGACTTCCACTTGGCAACAGAGCCACTCCTCGGCCCCACTAGGAGGATGGACCTGGAAGCTCAGTTCGACACCTCGGCACTCTGTCAAGCTACGCAACCGCACAACACTTCAGACCAAGTACTCCCCCTCTTTGACTCCAGAACTGGGGAAGTGGTGTTCGGATTCCGAAGTCGAAGATCTTAGAGTCCTGCAGCCGACGATTGCGGCAGGCGCCGAGGAACACCAAAGGGGCCAGACGCTCATCCTAACATCAACTTGGAAGTTCCTCAGCCAAAGAATGAGTTGGACTACTTCATTCCTCGACTTCAGAACTAGAGGAGAGGTGTTCGGGTCATGGCTAAGCTGGCCCTGCGAGACACGTGGCCGCCCAACTATAACCCTGCCACGTCATCCTAGCTCGGCCACGTCGGCATAGCTCGGGCGAGCTACGCTATTATTGTGGCCCCCCATCTTATCCTTCCAGCCACGTCAACTACACATCACAGGGATGAGCACAACTACAGATAAGGAGGAATAATGAAGATGACTCCGCTGGGGAACAAGACTATCCCAAAAACCTCGATGGCTAACCTCATTTCGACAACCCCGGAAGATCAATCCGACCATTACATAGACCTTCAGCTATAAAATGGTACTCCACGCTCGAGGTAAGGGATCCCCAACTTGTAAGACCTACACTACTATTTAGCTTGGACCAGCATCCTTATATCTCAGCCCGACCACCTACCACCTCCTACTGACTTGAGCGTCGGAGTACTTACCCGGGGATAACCCCTCGAGCCTCTGACTTCTTCTTCCTTGATCACAAGTCTTAAAGCACAGCCTCGTCCTTGTAACTCAGCCCTGCTCTGCCAACAAGAACTATCTGATTGTTCTCCTCAGTTCGTGCACCACCTCAGATTGAGTAGCATCAATTGGATTATGTTAACTTTTATGATTTTGAGTTATGCCTTATGGTGATTGTCATATGAATGAAACATTCATTTGTATATCACATTGCATATATAGATATTTAGAAACCTATTGTCCTATTAGGAGAGTGACCAGTACACTTGGAGAGTGACCAGTACACTTGGGCCATTGGGACTAAGAACTCGATGAGACTAGTGGAAATCTCTCAACCAATCACTTACCTAAGAAACCTACATGGATGAAGGTTTGAAGATTGGTGACATGAAACCATGGATCTACGTGTCACACCCAACCTCATGCATTATACTAGAATTCCATCGGTGAACCGAGAGTTTTTCTTTTGCAAGAGAGCTTAGCATGGAGTAGGACGTGTGTTGATTGTCATTTTATTTTGCCTTTTTTTCTCTTGTATTTTTTATATATTATGTTACTTAAAAGACAAAAAAAAAGAAAACTCATTTAAAACTTTTCTTTTCTTCCAAACACATTTTTATCAAATAAAGTGATTAATATGAGCATGTTTTCCCTTACTTTTTCAAATGTTTTGTAAATATCTTTTTTATTTCATTTTATATTTTTCACAATGAAGGTCCATTCGTTCTTTTTCTTACAACATTTGTCATTGCATTTTGTATTCCTTCGACTTAGTCAACCATAAAAGCATTGGTAACTTCTCTAACCTCAACCCCTTGACCGATCCATCAGTTAACCATACCTAGCACCCCTAGCTAGACTATTTTCATCCTAATTGCAACTGGAGCTTAATAAGTTAATACCCATCATAGTTAGCTTCTTAGCTCTCATTTTTTCATTACCACCTCAAACTCAACCCTTAGATAACCAACACATAGCAGCCTAGCCTATCCATAGTTGGCTAGTCCCTTCCCAACTTCATGCATGTTTTTTATCAGTTTAGGTTTTGACTTCAGTTGGTGTCAATACCGAAATTTTGTTCGCCCCCCTCTATCCACTTCTCGCACTCTGGATACCTGATTAGACCTTTTCATTCATTTTAGAATATGTTAAAACTCCAAGAAACCAAATCTTGCCTCATATACCCTCAAATCCACCGTCGAATCCACAAGATTCCCTTCTACTAATCACAATTGTGCCACCTCACCACACTGTCATACAATCAGACTCTCACATGAAGTAAAACCTTTAAACAACCAGCTATGCCAAATTTCGGCCTTAAAATCCTCCAAATCCTTTTTAAATGAACAAGAACATGCTCAAAACCTTGATCTAAACCAATCCACAACTTTGATCGAAGATCCATCACTCCCATATAATTTGGAATGTTCAAATATACTTACCATCCAAAAGTTCATCTAAAAAATTCCACGTTTGACCTTCCATCGAGTAAAGATTCTATTTTAGCAAATCTCATTAATCCAAACTTGTCAACCATTGATCTCCATCATCCTAATCCCATTTGACCAATCAGACCTCACTACTATGATCAAAGACTCAAAAAACCCCAATACACCAATTTTCATACTGAATTTACCTGTTTGACCATTAAACTAGAAAGATGTCATTTCGCGGATAAAATCGCCCCTTTATATGTGCCACCCTAAGACCACAAAGGAGAAAGGGCCAATGTCATCCCTTCACTTAATCCCTCCCTAGCCTATTAGACTAATTAGGATAAGCCAAGTATACCAAAATAACCCCAAAACTCCAAAATAACCCCTCTTGACACTAGAAATTAACATAAGAGCCATTATGGTAACTTCAAATTTACGTTTCCTGCCACTAAGATGTCAGATTCAAACTTAACATGAACAAATTTGAAAACAACACCATTGGGCATGACAAAACCAAAGGAAATCATGAGAACCTCAGATTGACTGATTGAACCCCTGGAAATCTTCTGAAAAAGCTTGTTAAATTGAAATTTTGGGGTTTCTTTGCATGCTCAAGCATATCTAAAGCCTTGAATACATGGTGAGTTGTCTCAGACTTGCAAGGAAAACCTAGAGGAAAGAACGAAGAACTTGTGAAGGGTAAAGCCATTCTCAAATCTTCAATCCTACTCCTCAAGAAGTGGTTGCATGATCTTCCTTTGTTTAGAAATACATGGTGGTGATCGGGGCAACTCCACTGATTTGCTGCAAGAAACAAGTGGCTAAAGTTCATATTGCCGTAGTATGGAGGATGCACTTGGGAATCTTGCCATGAAAAACTAAACAAAAAGGAAAACCATGATCGAAAAATGTGAGGGAATAGGAAGAAAGAAAAGGTAAAAAGGAAAAAAGAGAAAAAAAAAATAGCAAGATAGAAAGATAATGATCAATTGAGCAAATATTGTTTTGCTATATTGCAATATTTGATATGTGGCTTCTCGATCAAAGGCTTGAAACAAGGGTTTCAGAAAGAACAAGCACACCATTGACAGCACAATCTAACACTAAAGAATTCGACTCCCGCAATGTTAGCCTTCAATGTTGATAACACTAAAGAAAAGAGAAAAAAATAGCAAGATAGAAAGATAATGATCAATTGAGCAAATATTGTTTTGCTATATTGCAATATTTGATATGTGGTTTCTCGATCAAAGGCATGAAACACCATTGACAAGGCAATCTAACACTAAAGAATTCGACTCCCGCAATGCTAGCCTTCAATGTTGATAACACTACAGCCATGGGTAGGGGTGATCATGGGCCGGTCTAAGTCAGGCCTGGTTGGGCTTAACACCAATGATAAGGGCATTAAGCTAGGACAGACTCAACCTGATGCTTTGGGCTCATGACATCAAACAATAAAAATTTAATTATTTAAGTTTTTCAATTTAAATTGCATGCAAATGTAATAATACAAAAAATATTACACAAGCCAAAGCTAAAATGGGCTTGCTAGGCTTTAGGCCTATAGCATAAAAATATCATTTAATTGTTAGGCTTGATTTAGCTTGGGTTACTATCCTTTTATAAATGAAGGCAACATTCTTGAGAAATGTAGAACTTTGAACAACACTAAATAGTTGGTGCAACCATCGAGTATTTTCTCAAGTCCCACATTGCTCAGGGAATGAGAATGAAGGCTTTGTTTTCATCTATATAAAGCCTTATTTAGGAGAACAGTTTTAATACTTGAATTGACTCAAGTGTTGCCATATGTGCGAACACATCTCAATTCATAAATATTTATTTATATGCTAAAATAAAGCTTAAAACTTTTATGTTTATATTTTTTATATAAAATAATAAACATTTAATATAAAATAAAGTATACTTGTGTAAATATAACATATAAAATATAATACACATTAGGGTAAAAGACTTAAACCTCCCCTGTCAGAATAAGATTCCATTAAATTTAACATAAACAATAAAAGACTCTTTTATCCTTCATTATTCTCTAAATTTAAAAAACCACCCAAACTAGCAAATAAAGAATTACTATTGTCTTCTTTCCTAGAAGGGTAACTATTATATCGGTATGATGTACAAATCCATCTCTTAACCTTTTGTTAGAATCATTCAAGTTCTCAATCCTAGTACGTTCAACCCATTCATGATTCAACCACAAACTTATTTATTTATTTATTTTGGGTAATGATTCAACTACTGGCATAGAAACCCTCTGGATTGCCCACAAAATGAAGCAGTTAGATTAAGAACTCAGTGCAAGCAACCTCCAAAATAGTGGTGTACAGCCATTCTATCAACAAGCCAGATGCAATCATATCTGACCAATAGACAAGGCCCAACCCAAATGAGCAAAGTGGCAATACCTTATGGTGGTGTTGTTGGTGAGAGGCAGTCGTTTGTGGATTGTAGACGTTAGTGGTTGGGTTGTACAGGGAGTGCAGACCTCTATCACGTTTTTGGGTATGTGATACATTGACACACTCAAAACAGGGCAATGGACAACAATGGACAGAATTGGGTTTTAGGAAAAAAAATAACTCCCACATAATGTCTACTGCTAAGGGATTTGGACGGAATACTATCATAGGGAAGCTTTTGTCTTATGACGTCACAAGGCATGGGAGGTCTTAGTCCAATTTGAAGGAGGGGATGTTTTTACCCTACAATATTATTATATATAAAAATATGTATATTATATATATATATATATATATATATTGCATGTCAGGTCCCCCCTATGGGTCAATTAATTGTTGATCCCCATACGGACACAAGGCCTCTATTTAGAATATTATCTTCATTAACCATTATTCTAAAATTTTCTTATTAATGATCCTTCTTGAATTTTAAAAATCATAAAAAATAATAAACTGAATTTAAGTCTGGTCAACCACGTTTGACCATCATAAATCATACTTAATTGTTACAATTCCATAGTCAGCCATCGTAAACCTCTCAATGTTAGAAACTGATACATAACGATACCAAGTGTATCAAATGTTAGAAACCGATACATACATGGCCATTTCAATTTTGACATTATCAATTAATGCTGTTAGAAGTTTTATGCATGGCTGCTAAAACTCGAACACAAATCAGTCAGAGGAAATAGAATGATTCTTTCACTAAGCTGTAAGGCTGCAATTTGTTGAAATAACATGTATTTTAACTTTCTACGACATTTTATCAATCAACTTCGCACAAACTATTGAAACTTTCTTATGTCTATCTTTGTATTTATTACTTCATCATTTCAGACAGATTTAGTTTTATTGATATTCTTGAGAACTGTTTAAACTTTAAAGTGTATCCACGCATACCCAAGGCCTATCCAAATGTATTTTAAAATTGTCTTCTCCTAAACTGAGTTTTTGATACTCCAAACCTTGGGCAATAGATGCTCGGAGTTCAGGTTCTATGGGTCCACTTCTGATGCAAGGAGTAATATTAATTCTTTTACCATTTTCCAATGTTTCCTTGGCATATCCAAATGGTTACACTTCACATAAACTATTAAAACTGTTTCTTATGTCCATATTTAATCATTTCAGACATAGATTCAGTTCTATTGATATTCTTGAATTTATTTGAGTTCTTAAGTTTTTCCATGTATACCCAAGGTGTATCCTATACTCTGCCTTTCTAATACTCCAAACCTTGTGCAATAGATGCTCGGTGTTCAGATTCTGAGTCCAATTCTGATGCAAGGAGTCTCCTAGCACCATCTTTAATTTCATTCTAAAACCTGAATGCTCCACAAGGCATTAAATAAATGATTGTAACTCCAGACCAGATATATGACTTTATATATCTGAACTCTAAATGCACTGCACCAACCAAGCTTACCAGCATATCCCTTAGTACAGCAAGGAGCTACAAAACAAGGTTCCCTGAAGGGCTTCTTAAGGATAGACCTTAGGGTAGCTGCAGACAGTAAACTATCATGAATAATAGATTAGGAAGGAAAATAAAGGAACTCATTCTGTACAAACTAGATGACAGCATTCCTTTGCTGAACTCTAGCTTTCTCTGCATCAATGATGGACTCCACCATTTTAACAGAACTCTCAAGTTTCCCCTCTTCATTCACAACCACATAGTCAAATTCCTTTAGATGTTTGATCTCCTCACGGGCTGTAGCAATCCTGACAAGAAGTCTGTCTATGGTCTCTGTCTTACGATCAATAAGTCGCTTCACAAGGGCTTCCTCATTCTCTGCAAGAAGGAAAATGAAGATAGCAGAGTCTCCAAGGATAGACCTCAATGTAGCTGCCCCTTGTATGTCCACCCTCAGAACAATGTCAAATCCCTTCGACATGAAATCATGAATCTGGATACCAAGACAAAAGGCCTACGTTACCAAATTATATAAAAACCTGGTTTGTTTCTCCAAATGCCTAATAATCAACAGAAATACATGCAGAAACCTGCATAGGTGTGAATCAACCATTTAGAGGGTCCCACTAAAAAATGTATATACTAGGACAGAAAGGATCAGATCAATCATAACTCTAAAAAGTTTATATTCATGGATCTTCATTTTAATGAATCAGAAAATACCCCCAGCTGTCAAAAGTTGTGAATCTATACCTACCTTCTGAATTAGGAACAGAGACTCCCACCCTTTTCTATACATGTCTCCTAAAAAGGGATGCAAAAAATAAGCATTGTAATAATACCACAAGGCTAAACTACACTATGTTTTGTTTCCAAATGAAAAACTCAAATGCAAATTAATATGATACAGTGGTACACAAGTACCTGTTGCTTTGGGATCCCTTTATATTCGCCGTAAACAAGAGCATATTCTAAGAGTTCATTCCTCTCAATCATTGAAAGAAACTGCTCTTTTGTAACAAAGTAGTAATCTTTTCCATCCACTTCACCCGGTCGCTTTTCTCGGCTTGTTGCTGTGACAACAAAGTGAATGCCATGCCGAACTTGCTGTAGCCTCTGTCATAAGACCACTAATTAATAAAAGATTGGGAATCCTTGGAAACTATGGTCTTCCCAACTCTTTAAAACAATAACATAAAAAAGGCCATTACCCAATGGTGATCTAAGCAATCCAAGGTCTTTGTAGGGGTGGACTGGGTACCATTCCTATCCTCCAGCATTTTTATTTATTTATTTTTTCATGAAGTGGCTCCACCAAGGCTCAAACCAGCATTCCCATGCTTGTTGGCACAAGCAAAAAACCCTTCAAAAATATACATGCACATACCCAGAAAAAAGAAAAAAAAAACTCCTAAGCTACTATGTAGTCATACCTTTATTTAACTAGGAAAGTTACCAAGTAGACATCTAAACACAATGCCATTATAGCTGGCACCACAACCTGGAGACTGATGGTGCAAGTTGAGATGCTTCACAATGGTCATGACCTAATTGGCTATTGTGGTTAAAGATGTCAATAATAATCAATGTTTCCTAAAAGGGAGTGTATGGCCTTATATTATGTACATCAAATTGAAAGAGCAGCTTTGGAGAATGGTAAAGTATTAACTGGCAAGAATGGGAATACAGGTTTGAGTCTGAGAGTGGTGTGAAAAAAATGCCAAAGGCCATTTGATGACAGCTGGAATGGCTGAACTGAAAAGCTTATTGCTTTGTCCTTTAATGAATAAGTTTTCAAAGGTAGTAGGCTCCTTTAATGACTGAAGCTAAAGTTCAGTAGATTACTATGTCCTTGAATATTTAATCATTTAATTATTTTATCCAATAAAAGACAAAGCTACAAGTCATTAAATTCAGCAATTTCGGCTGTTACCAAACGGCCCCCACGTCAATATCCATCCAGTTCACCCCTCTCAAGACCCGAGATAACTGGACAAATATTGCATGAAGACCCTTTGAGGTGTAAAAATTGAAACAACAAAGAAAATAAAAGTGATACCTTGATGACAGCATCTTTACCAACACCACTTGGTCCGCTGATGACAATAATCAGAGGGTTTGGGGTTGGTGATAGAGGCTCCAAACTAAAGGATGAACCCAATGCAGCTTCAACCTCCCTTAACAAATCAGCCTACCAAGGCACCCAAAAGGAATGTTGACATGACAAATATAGATGCTATACTTTTTTTTTATGGAAAAAAAAAATCAAATGCATATACAAGATGCTATACATTACAATCATTTACTACATTGTAAACCTATTTTGAATGAATCAACAGTTAACAAATACTTGAATTTTTCAGAATTTGTTTCAAGAATTAATGCATGTACAAATGCTCAATTCAGGTAAAAACTCACAGGGTACATTACAGAGAACTTTGTACTTTGGACAGTATGACACTTGCCCCCTGTACTTTTCTCTTTTATGAAACTTACCCCTGTACCTTCATATAATGTTCAAACCCCGTGAAAGTGTGTACAGTGAGTTGGCAATTGGCAATTAACCGAATTGCCAACAAACATTTCCTATGCATTTTGGAGGGAGGAGGCATTGGTTATAGTAATGGAGGTGGTTATACAGGCTAATATGAGTAAGGAGAAGCTAGAAACAGGATAGGACAATAAAGAGTCAATGGTAAGGGCAATGATAGAGGCAGACATAGACCTAGAGGTGAGTAGTTGGACATGACAGAGATGGTGCCGATGAGAATGGTCAAGGCAGAGGTGAAGAAGAAGATTAAGCAGATGGTTGTCTGTGGACAATAGTAGTGCTGGAGGATATGAGGGAGGTGACAATGTTGGGGATAACAGTGGTAGAAAAGGTGGTGGAGTGAGTGAAATATTGATGGATCATTTGGATATCGCAGATTAGTTGACTACTCTTATGAGGCCATTTTTATGGCTAAGATTGGAGGAAGTGGTAAAGGCAAGTGAAATGATGAAGTAACGAGTAAACCAGTGTGAAAGCAGTGGTGTAGAGAAAATTAAATTGGTCATTGTTGGCAAAAGATTTTTGCTGAGGATGTAAAGGATCAATTATCAAGCATCCTAGCTTTTTCCCATTCTTTTTTTTTTTTTTTTAATCTCTGAAATCTAACAGAAAATCTGATTCGTGAACCCCCCCCCAAATAAAAGTTGGAACACAATCAAACAAAGATTGGTTAAGTTTAAGACCCTATAGATATTTTCATGTCATTCATTTTTATATATCCCAAGACAATTCATGGATCAAAAGTTATGGTCTTTTGTATTTGGAGACCTAATAATACCATATTTTTCAAAGAATTGCCTAGGCAACTAGGAGCCCTTGGCTAGGCACCTCACCTAAATGCCTTGACTTATAGCAACAAGGTGCCCATCTAGGCAACTATGCACCTGCCTAGGCAATAAAAGTAACACAGTTACCTTATTATAATATCATTCATGTTGCTACATCTTATTAATATGTGTAAAGCATTCTATTATCATACTATATATACAATTCATACTTTTTTTTTTTGTTTTCTACTCCCTCCCTCCCATGTCTACATTAAATAAAACAGCAGTTCCACCCGTGTTCTTTTTCTCTTTAAATTGCTCTATATCTTACAATTTATCATCTAAAATTATAGCCTTTGTTAGTCGTCAATTTGATATGAAGCTGATCTATTAAATCCTTATTATCCTTTCCTCACACATTAAATAAAACAGCAGAACCCTTGTTCTTTTTCTCTTTAAATCGCTCTCTATCTTAAAATTTATCATATAAAATTATAGCCTTTGTTAGTTGTTAATTTGACATGAAACTGATCTATTAAATCATTATAATAGTACTATTTTTAAAGCATTAAAATTAATATATCCATAAAAAAAAAAGTGTTGAGATTAATATATTTGAAATATCATTGTCCTAGATATGATGATCTGCCATGTATTGAGAAGAAATTTAATGCTTTAAATAAAGAGAATTGTTATCTTTAAAATTAAAATGCATGTTCAATAGTATATAAAACTATGGTAAAAGTCAAATTTTAGTTTTTTATTTTGTGAAATTTTATTGCCTAGGGCATACACCTCTTGAATTGAAGGCAACTCTTTACTTCCTAAAATTTAAACTCTAAGAGGTTCATGTACAGGGTTTAGTCCCAATAAGAAGGCAAAGACCTGTTGCTAAGAAACCAACTTCTTATGGGCTTTAGCATCACCATTATGTTTCCATTCTATAGCCTGATAGTGGTCCAATTCCTTCCATACTGAGATAAGGGCTGAATAATAGGCTGACAAACTACGGTTCCCCTATTTACAAGTTGAGGATTCAGCTTGTAACTAATAAATCTTGGCATAGTGCCTTTGCTCAGAATAGGTGGTTTTGGCATGTTCCCATATCTCACTACTGTCCACATCAGTTTCCATGGTTGCTAGAAGCCAAGACATCACCATACTATTTTCTTGGTCCCACCTATCATGTTCAACTGTCACATTCTTGGGTTCTTTCACTCTTCCATTTATGTAACCAGTTTTTCCATTGGTTGTTACATAAAAATTTACACCTTTAGCCCACTCCAAGTAGTTCAGGCTGTTTAAAGGGGTAATTGGCATAGAAAATTGAGACTCTTGTAAAAAATGATAATTGGAAATTAGTGGATCAATCAAAAGGGAAGAAACCTATTATGTGTAGAAGTGTAATTACAGTAAAATACAATGCAAATGGTTCAGTTGAAAGACACAAGGCTCGACTAGTTGCAAAGAGGTACACGTAAACTTATGGTGTTGATTACATGGAGACATTTACACAAATCACCAAGATGAACACCATCAAAGTTTTGTTGTCACTTGCTGCAAATTTCTCATGGCCATTATTCCAAATGGATGTTAACAAAGCTTTGTATGGTCTAAAGCAATCTCCAAGAGCATGGTATGACAAATTTAAACCAGCCTTGGGAAATTTTGGCTATGTACAAGCCCAGTCTGATCACTCTTTTTATCAAGAAACCAATTCAGCCTTGACTCTTTTGGTTGTGTATATTGATGATATTGTTGTGACAGGGAATGATATTGATGAGATTAATTCACTTAAGTGGTTACTCAAGCAGGAGTTCGAAGTGAAGGATCTAGGTGAAGGTATTTCTCAAGAATTGAAGTTGTTAGATCCAAGCATGGTATTTTTCATCTTCCAGAGGAAATATGTCCATGATCTCCTAGAGGAAATTGGAAGGTTAGGGATTAAACCTGCACACACCCATTGAGCAAAATCATAAGATAAATGCAAAAAAAGGTAAGCCTCTTGAAGATAAAGGTATGTATCAATGGTTAGTGGGAAAGCTTCTGTAACTTTGTCTAACACATCCTGGCATTTCCAATGCCATCAGCGTTGTTAGTCAGTATATGCACTCACCTAGGATAGCTCATCTTCTAGTTGTTGAAAGAATTCTGGCCTACTTGAAGAGGTGTCCAGGCCGAGGTATACTCTTCAAGAATAATGGTCATATGAAGATAGAAGTGTACATTGATGCAGATTGAACAAGGTGTGTTGATTATAGGAGATCCACTTCAGGGTATTGGCTCTTGTTGGAGGAAACCTTGTTTCTTGGAGTAAGAAATAAATGTTGTTACTCGCTCCAATGCTAAAGTAGAGTACTAGTCTATGGCTAATGGTGAAGCTAAAGTGTTATGTCTGAAATCCTTATTTGAAAAATTGGGCATTGAGTATGAAAAACCCTTGATGTTGTACTATGATAACCAAGTTGCCATTGGCATTGCTCATAACCTAATACAACATGATAGAACAAAACATATTGAAATGAATCAACATTTCATCAGAGAGAAAGTAGCTCCCCAAGATGTTTGCCTTCCTTATGTAGCCTTTGATATGCAACTTATTGATCTCTTCACCAAAGCAGTTGCCAAAATCAAGCTAGAGACAAATTTACACAAGTTGGGAATGATAAATATCCCAACTTGAAGGGGTGTATAGAGATGCAATAAATTAGTTCGTGGTCCCATTGGTTATTATTTCTTATTGTCTTGTTATTTTGTATTAGACTGTTCCTTGTTTTTCTTTCTTACTAGGCGGTGGGGGTATTAGATTTTAAGTGATTAATATAAATTGTCTTTAGGATGGCAAGATAGTTAGATTTTCTGTACCCCTTTTTTTCTCATTCTTCGTGTCTTCTACCATCTTCTTCTCCTTCCCTTTTGTTTTCTCTCTTCTTTTTTTTTTGATGAATAATAGTAAGTTTATTGATTCAGAAGCAAATTAGAGTGAGTTCATACATCATCCCAGTGAGAGGCGCGAGCTGCAGCCCCTCCTTGAAACTTACAAGTAAACTAGGAAAGAAAAACAAGAATCACAACTGAGCCCAAAAT
>NW_010729311.1:50114-65742 GCF_000365185.1 Nelumbo nucifera
GAAAGATTTCCAAGGTCTTCAGCCAATGTATTGCCTTGTTTAAYACACAGTCTTTCAAATCTTTCTCTCTTCTTTTTCTTTACTAAAACAGGTTTGAATACCATCGATTGTAACCAACTTACAATAGAGTTCCAAGAGAGAAAATATGGCAAGTCTTGGAAAAGAAAGGCGTCCCCAATAGGTATATAGATCTAATAAAGGATATTGTGAGGGTGCAATAACCAATATATCTGTAGGAGAGACATCAGATTTTGAAGTTACGTTGGGTTTTCACCAAGTTTCAACATTTAGCCCTTGCGTATTTGTATTAATCATAGACTAATTGACTAAACATATTCAACATATTCAGGAGGTCCCATGGTGCATGTTGTTTTTTGATAAATGATAGAATTGTTTTAATCGATAAAACGAATGAAGAATTAAATGCAAATGAGGATACACATATGATTGGAGATCAAGAGATGATACAATGTGACCTTTCTGGTACCTTTGTTCAAGGGAGTGATTGAGGAGGATGTTTCCCATAGAATTAAGTGGGATGGGCAAAATGGAGGGGTGCATCCGAAGTCTTATGTGATAGGGTCAAAAAATGAAGCAGAATGTTGGGCAATCAAGAAACATGTCTAAAAAAATGAATGTGGCAGAATGCATATGCTAAGATGGATGAACAGAAAAACTACAAAGGATAAGGTCAAAAAATGAAGTCATCAAAAAGAGCCAAGGATTAGCTCTAATCGATGATAAAATGAGAAAGTAGACTAAGATGGTTTGATCACGTGCATAGAAGACCACTAACAGCACCTAGAAGAAGAATTGATCAGTTGCAAGCTAAAGGGGCCATAGTTTTCAAGGCACCAAGGCGAGGCTAGGCGACCACAGGGTGCCCAGGCGCCTAGGCATTGGAATTTTAAAATATTAATTTTCTTGAGTTTTTACTTTATCTATGCTTCTGTAAGCTATTTTATTGGTTTTGTGTGCTAACTAGCAAGCATGTACACTAACTATTTTAATGGAGATCGAGGTGCTGGCAAAATGGCTCAAGCTAATATTCCCAAATATTCTCAAGATCCTTTGCAAGGAATCGGTGGTCCAATGACTAGGGCAAGGACAAAAATGATGAAAGAGGCTTTACAAGGCTTAATCATGGAAGTGCATGACAAAAARGCTGTTCTAGAAGATTCTAAGACTGTTCTAGAAGTTTCCAAAGCTTCACCAAGAATAATCACCTATCTTTATGTGCAAGACGATGTGCAAGGCTTAGATCTTGAAGAACAAAGCTTGAAATCCATGACATAAGACCAAGGCACATGGACATGATAAGAAAATTCTCAATCCGCATGCTAAGATGTATTGATGGGCTTGGTGCATGGACATGATAAGAAAAGGCCCAATCCGCATGCTAAGATGTATCGATGGGCTTGTTTTTTTGTCTTGTTTTGTTTTACTTTGACTTTTCTATGCTTACTTGTCATTAGTTGTAGTCTTTTAGAAGGATTCCTATTTCAAGGCAGATTTGTTTTCCTAAATTAAAGGGATCCTCATTAGTTAGGAGTTTCCTTATAAGATTAGGAGTTTCCTTATAATATAATGATGTTTGCATGCCTATATAAAGGCCACAACTATGTAAAACGAGATCATCAATAATATAGAAGTATTTTCAGCAAGCTTAGCTTTGCCTTCTTGTGTTCTTGATAGAATACAATATCTTAACTCATCAAGGGAGTGATCAACCTTTGTGGCGTCTTCAAGATTGGATTCTTTAGGGACTTAGTTTCCTTAAGGTTCTAATCTGATCAACTACAACTTGTTTTCTAGCTTCTGAGTGTGCATAACAAATTGATTCAAGAGTTCCTAGAGTAGGTCGTCTAGTGGGTTCTTATCATTTTACTCTATAAATCATTCAAATGAGTATAAAACTATAAATTTCATATAACTAGCAAGGATGTACACAGTACACTAACTATACACTAACTAGCAAGCATGTACACTAACTATTAACTAAAAAAAATAAATAAATAAATAAGTGCAGGAACTAGGAAGGGAGGAGAGGAGTATAGGGGCAAAAGAAAAAGAGGAAGAAAAGAAGTATAGGGGATTAGGGGCAAGGAGGAATATAGACCCCTGTTTTTTCAAAAAAAAAAAGGGACTGAGAGTCTGAGACTATCGACTAAGAACAGTCAAGGGCGGAGAGGAGTATAGGAGTGGAGCCCCTGTTTTTTCAAAAAAAAAAAAAAATAAGGGACTAAGACTAGGACTAGCGACTGAGAACAATCAGGGGCGGAAGAAGAAGAAGAAGAAGAAGAAGAAGAAGAGAAGAAGAAGAATGAGTGGAGGTATGGAGGAAGGGAGGAGTATAGGGGCGGAGCCCCTGTTTTTTCTAAAAAAAAAAAGCAAAAAATGACTGAAGCTGGGCTGGAAGAAGAAAAAGAAGAAGAAGAAGAGAAAAACTTACCTGCTGAAGCTGAGGTGCGATGGAGTTGGGCTGGGGAATGAAGTCTTCGGTTCTCCTCCCTCTCCAATCGAACCGAAAAAACCCTTATGCATGTAATCGAAGAAGAAAAAGGCTTTTATTGTTGTCTTAATAATAAAATAATGATAGTATGTAACCGGTTTTATTTTAAAAGAATATAACATCTAATAAAATATCAAAATAACAAATTATAAAAAAATTATTAGATGTATGTAGGTGCCTGCCTAGTTGCCTAGGTGCCCACTTAAGGATCTGGGCGGGTGTCTAGTATACAAAATCCGGGGTATTTGGGTGAGGAGCTCAGGCGCCCATGGAAAACCGCCTAGTCGCCTTGACAACTATGGAAGGGGCTAGAAAGGCTAGGAGTAGACCAAAAGGGACATGGGTTAAAGTAATTAGAAATGAGTGTATGACCATTAAATATAATGGAATGGTAAAATGGGATTCATGTACCCCATATAGTTGGGATAAGGCTTGGATGATGATCATCAATGTAAAAGGTTGATCGAATAGATGCAATTTACATTTCTAGAATGTACTTCAAGGGGGATGCAAGGGTTCTCTACAAGGAAGCAGTTATCTTCTTCTCATTCCCCTTAGTGGGAACTTCTTAGCTTACTCTTAAAGAAGAGGAAATTGTTAGGTAGAAACCAAGTGACAATCATATTGCATAGTACACTTTTTGAGGCATAGAACAAGAGTCTATGTCCAGTAGATTGTCAATGAAGATGATCAGTTGGAATGTGAGAGACTTAGGGAACGAAGGAAAAGGAGAGTACGGAAGAATTTTCTGAGGAATAAGAAATTGAAAGAATAAATGAAGAATGGATGACGAGTATTTGGGGGAAAAGGAATAAGATATGGGTTTTCCTACCTGTTGTAAATAGCACTAGAGGGTTTTAGTTGCTTGGGAAGACAATCAAAGGGTATGCGTGCAGGAAATTATTGAAAACTTTACATTGTCTATGAAATTTAGAGAGAGGAGTGGGGCTGAATGGTGGTTAACAAATGTATATACGCCTACATCTTATAGAGAAAGGGAGAACTTGTTGGTGGAATTATATGGTTTAAGTAGGGTTTGTAAAGGGGCTTGGTGTGTAGTAGGGGACTTTCACACCACCCGGTTTTGTAGTGAGAAGAACATGGGGCCCTCGAGAATTTCAAAAAGCATGAAAAGCTTCAATGACTTCATTAATGAATGCATGTCCCATTGATGAATGCACAGTTCACTTGATCTAATCTACAAGCAATGCCAATGTGTTGTAAGATGGATAGGTTTCTAGTAACAATGGACTGCGAGGACTTTTTTGCGTTAGTGGTTAAATCTTTGGCTAGACGAATCTCTGATCATTGGCCTATTTTGTTACAACTTGATGGAATTATGGACCCACTCCTTTCAGGTTTGAAAGAATGAGGATTACACACTCCACCTTTAGATAGAACATTGAAGATTGGTGGAGGGAAAGTTGGGTGGAAGCGTGGACAGGATTCCAATTCATGAAAAGGTTAAGGTTAATAAAAGCAAAACTGAAGGAATGGAATCGGCAAGTGTTTGGAGAGTTGAGGAAAAAAGGTGGAGTTGCTGAGCCAAATAGAGCTTTCAGACAAAAAGTGAAGGGGCTTGGATGAGGAGGAAAGACAGAAAAGGATGGAAATGAGAGTTGAACTGGAGGCAACAATTAGAAAGGAGGAAATCTGTTGGCGCCAAAAATCTAGATGTCAATAGTTAAAAGAAGGGAATGGAAATCACAAATTTTTCCATGTGATGGACAATTGAAGGAGAAAGAAGGATATGATTTTGAGAATGATGCATAATTGGAATGAAATACAAGATAAGGATGAGATAGAGGCTATTATAACTTCTCATTTCAAAGGCTTATTTGCCCTGACTTGCCAACATAGACACATTTTGGAAGGGATTCAATAGGAAAGAATTCTGAAAGCGTTAGCTAGGAAATTGGAGGAACCATTTTCAATGGATGAAATCAAGAAAGCAGTGATGGGAACAGGTGGTGATAAAGCACCAAGACCTGAACTTTGGCCTTTATCAGGAATGCTGGGAGTTAATTAAAGAGGATCTGAACGGAATATTTGATGAATACAAAAGAGGGAAAGGTAGGAAAGGGGATGAATGCCACCTTTATCTCCTTGATTCCAAACTGTGGGGATGCAGGTTCAATGAATGAGTTCGACCTATTAATCTTAACACTAGTTTGTACAAGACTGTGGCTGAAGTCTTTTTGTGAGACTGAAAAAGGTGCTTCATTCTGTGGCACCATATGAACACAGAGCTTGTCAAAGAGAAATTTTGGATCAAATTTTGAAAGCAAATGAAGTTGTGGAGGATTTTAGGAGATCAAGAAGAAGAGGCTTTATTTTCAAGTTGGATTTGGAAAAGGCTTATGATCATGTTGGCTAGGGATATCTTCAGTGGGTGATAGAAAAGATGGGTTTTAGGTAGAGATGGATCAGATGGATGGTGTGATGCTTGAGGTCAATTCATTTTTCGATACCCATTAATGGGACCCCAAAACATTTTTTCAAGGCAACGGAGGGCATTAGGTAAGGAGATGCTCCCATATTGTTTATTTTGATTATGGAAATTTTCAACAAGCTTTTGAGAAGGGCGGATGAGAGAGACCTTCTTAAGAGTTTTAGAGTCAATAGAATAATCAATTAGTCTCTCATTTGCAGTTTGCAGATGACACATTGATTTTTGGGGAGTTTAGGGGAATTCAGGATGTGAGGACTCTTAAAAATATTCTGGAGATTGTAGAAAAAAATAACAGGGTTGAGAATAAATTTAGTCAAATGTAGCTTGCTGGGGATACAAATGGAAGATAAGGAGTTAGAGGATTGCACAGCAATTTAAGCAATGGCCAATTAGGTACCCTTCTAGGAGGTGGTTATTGAAAGGTTTGCTACAATACTGAATAACTAAAAGAAGATCTACACTTCTAAGGCTAGGTGGCTTAATTAATTAAGGCCACTATGTCTAATTTCCAAATTTATTTCTTGTCAGTGTTCAAGGCCCCGGCAAGAGTAGTACAAAGAATTGAGAAAATAATTAGAAACTTTTATGAGACCCAGGAAGCATGAAAAGAGATAATCTCATGAGTTGGGGAGAGGTGTAAAGCTGAGAGGGGGTGGGCTTGGAATTGGGAAGGTGATAAAAAAGGCTTTGTTAGGTAAATGATTGTCGAGGTTTCCTAAGGAGGAGAAGGCATTATGGCATTTAGTTATTAAAAATATATAAAGGTTGTTGCTAGAAATTCTTCTTTGCATATCCCATGGAAAACTATTTTGACCATCTTACCAACCTTCATACAACATATAAGGTATGATGTTAATTCCGGTACCAAGGTGAAGTTTTGGGAAGACATTTGGTGGGGTAATTCTACCTTTCTTTAAGCCTTTCCTAGAACATACAACCTTTCTTTATCCAAAAATATTTCATACTTTCATTAAGCAAATGAACCTTGACGAATGGGTAGTACCAATACCTGGCCTACCATGTTTAACTGGCTTGTAAGTGATAGAGAACTCGGCAAGGTAATGACCAATCATTTCGGGCTTGATTTCGACCTGGTTGAAGGTCTTTCCATTATAAACCCTAATGATGCTTCCAATCATTTCTGGTATATGATCACGTTTCGAAGGTGAGTTCTTACTGGCTCTGGCTTCTCACCAGGTGGAGCCTCCCATTTCGCCTTACGTAGTTTCTTGATCAAAGCCATCGGCTTCCTCTTCAGGCCTCGTTGAAACCTTTTGCAAGCCCTGGCATGGAAGAGCTTCACAAGTCCATCAATAGACATGTCAAGCAAAGCATCCAAATCGACCCCTCGGAAGCTGAACTTCTTAAAAGTTCTCTTCTTTGGCTGCCATGGAGCAACATCTATTTCGGGATCCGCCTGCATGACTGAAGATGAAGAACCAAAAAAACCCTAAAACCCTAAAGTAGCAAGCAAATCCTCTCCCTCTATCACGGCTAAAACTTCAAATTTTAGCTATACAAGAGGTGAATCTATTTTCTAGGAGAGTAGACGAGAGAGTATGGACCCAAAATGTCAATGGTACCTTTTCTTGTTCTTTGTTTTTTAAAACATTCTACCAACCAATTGAAACAACCTTGTTCATGGTAAAAGAAATTCGGGGCAATCCTATCCCTCTCAAGGTGAAGGTTTTTTGTTAGGAAGCAGCCAATCAAGTTTTTAACACCTCTGATAGACTACAAAATGGAAAAGTTGGTGTTTTTCCCCTCATGTGTGTATCCCCTGCTTGGGGAGTGGGGAAAGTACCAACCATCTCCTCTTGCACAACATCTATGCCTCCCAGGTTTGGGAAAATTTATTTTCTTTCTTTGGATGTGATTGGGAGACACCACATGAAGTAAAGGAACTCTCAGCACCAATAGTATGAGACACATTACAAAGAGGCAAAGATTCTATAGCAATGTGTAAGAGAGGGTTTCTAAGTTAAGGGTCAACTGGAGGAAAAGTGGTATAATAGGAATTAATATGGAAGAAGGGGAAGTCCTCAATTTAGCAGAATTATGGGGGTGTGAGGCTAGGAGTTGGCCTTTAGATTACCTAGGTCTACCACTTGGAGGAAACCCTAGGTCAAATCGTTTTTGGAAGCTGGTGGTGGAGAGATTTGTAAAGAAATTAGCTTTGTGGAAAAGAAATTATATCTCTCTAGGAGGAAGAATAACTTTAATCAGAGCTACCTTGTCAAATCTCCCCATTTACTTCCTGTCCACTTTTCACACCCCAAGTAGAATTGTAGGGCAACTAGAGAAATATATGAGGGACTTCTTATGCGAGTTGGGAGAGGAAAAAAAGAATCATTTAGTTAAATGGGAACAAGTTTGCAAACCAAAGGAAAAAAGGTGGCTAAGGTTTAGGGAACCTAGCTCTTAGAAACACTACTTTGCTAGGTATGTGGTTGTGGAGGTTTCCTTTTGAAAGAGATAGGTTGTGGCACAAGGTCATTGAAAGCATTCACGGGGTGGAAGAAAACAGTTGGGATGCAAAGCTAGTCCCCCACACAACCTCAATTTCTCCTTGGAAAGCCATTCATGAGGTATACCCAACTTTCTTCAACTTAATTCGTTTTGATGTGGGAAAGGGTAACAAAATCCAATTCTGGGAAGACCTTTGGATAGGGGAAACATCACTTAAAACACAATTTCCTGAACTTTTCTCCCTCTCTAATCTCAAAGGAAAATTTGTTTCCAGAATGGGAACCTTCTCCCCTCAAGGTTTAAATTGGGAATTAGGCCTCAAAAAGGGACTAAGGGAGAACGTATGTGATTTTCTTTTTTTTTTTTTGATGAATAATGAATGTGATTTTCTTATCCACCTACTTGGACTCTTAGAGGCTGCTTTTTTGGGTGAAAACCTTGAGGACTCTAGAATTTGGTCAGCATCTTCCGATGGTTTGTTCACTTGCTCTTCTTTTATCAAAATCCTTACCTTCCCACTTATGTAGGGGTAGACTTCCTGGTGAAAGAGATTTGTAAGCTTATTCCACATAAAATCCAAGCTTTCTGTTGGGAAGTTTTCCTAGGAAAGATTAATAGTTGTGATATGCTGCAGAAAATAAGGCCTAATACCTACCTCTCCCCTCATATGTGTTTTCTATGCAGGGATAGTGGCAAAACTCTCTCCCGTTTATTAATCTCCTGACCTTCTGTGCTTTGCATTTGGGAGTTTTCTGTTTTCTCTTTGGTTGCAGGTGGAAAGTTACAATGGAAGCAGTAGTTAGGGTGGTTTGGGAAGAAAGGAATGGAAGAGTCTTCAATTGGAAAACTAGATCTTTGGAAGAGATTTTGGAAAGCATCAAAATAAAGGTTGCATACTAGGTAAAAAACCTTGGAAAGCTTTCATGTTTTCACTGTTACTGATATCTTTAGAGCTTGGAGCCTTGGACAGAGGTGGCACAATCATCGAGAGAAAATGAAAAGATAAGGCTGGATTTGAAACCTCCTGAAGGCAATAAAGGAAGCTGAATTTTTTTTTATCAGCAAAGCAAAGGTGAACTTTGATTGTAGCTCCTTTGAAAATCCGGGTATGGCTGGAGTAGGTGGTGTGACCAGGAATTCTGAAAGTAGAATACTGGCTCTCCATTCAGGACCCATAGTACTCTGGCAAACTCATTGAAAGCAGAACTTTTGGCCTTGCTACAACATCTTCGATTAGCAAAACAACTGGGATACAGACAGATGGAGGTGGAAGGAGATTCAAGGCTAATTGTTTCATGGGCTAGTGGTAGAAGACTCCGTGGACTCTTAGACATGCTTTTAGGGAAGTGGAAAGTATTGCTAAGGAAATGCTGAATTTAAATGGGTGGAAGGACTGCTAATAAAAAAAAATGATTTCAAAGGCATCACCATAACTGATCTGTTAAGATGATGGAAAGTAGTAGCTGATTTCCAAGTTGGAAGACCTGAAAGGTTGGTAGAATGAAGTGTACCACTAGTGGGAAAAATCAAATTTAATTTTTATGGGTGTTGTCTCAGTAATCCCGGAGTTTCAGGTATTGGGGGTGTGATAAGGAGTTGCAGACAAGATAACCGTAAGTAAATTGTAAAAGTTTGTAAAACCTAAGAATGTAAGAAATTTTAGCTTGAGCCTTTTTTTATAAGTAATTTTAGCTTGAGCCTTGAGAGGGTGAAAGAAAGAAATACCAAACTGATTTTGAAATGGTTGTGGTGTTTCTCCATGAAACCCAATTCCCTTTTTAAGCAGAGAATCTATACAAGCATTGCTTAAACAGAAGTAAATGGAATTGCAATGCATGGTGAGGCAAAAATGTGGCARATGAGCTTTCTAAATGTCCAGAAAATGAGTGTGGCAGAAATGTGTATGCTGAGATGGATGAGTGGAAAAACTAGAAAGGATAGGATCAGAAATGAAGTCATTCATAGGAACATAGGAGTAGCTCCAATAGGTGATGAAACGAGAGAAAGTAGACTAAGATGGTTTGGTCATGTGCATAGAAGACCTTCAACAGCACTCCTAAGAAGATGAATTACAAATTGAATAGTATAGAAAGGAGAAGGGGTAGACCAAAAAGAACATGGGTAGAAGTAGTACGAAACGTTTCAGTGCAATAATTTAACAATGATATGGCATTAAACAGAACAGACCGGCAAAACAGGACTCATGTAACCAACACCATATAGATGGGACAAGGCACAGATGATGATGATGATGAACTTTCTAAATGTTTAATAGTACATCATACGTCTGATACCTGGTGCTGGCAAGTATTTTTGACATATTGTATTCTGGTGTAGCATATTATTTATATGAATAAGTTGACATGGTCAGCAATCAAACAAAAATCCAGGCATAAGTACTCAAGACTCTTTAGGTTGCATTTGCAGCCTTCAGTTATTATGTAAAATGCCGTTTACGTTTCATACAAATTACCTCATTACCGGCCCAAAATCCAAAGAAATTCTTCGCTAGCTCAGAAAACTAATTCTAGTCTTTCAACAAGCATTATACAGGCACTCGCCGATGTAATCCAACCGTTTGATAAAATGACTAAGCATTTCTAAGGATATTAAGATAACCATTTTGGCCATAACTTTGTTCCAGAAATGAGTATTTACCGTCCCATCCAATCAACTCTATGAAAACGGTTACTTCAATCTGCACGGTATGCAGTCTACCAAAACAATATGATGAAGAATGAGACCTCGCGTGCAAAGAATATAAGAAAACAGAATCACCAACATGAAAAGGAACCTTCCCGCCTCGCAGATGAACGTAATTCAGTAACATTGTGGAAGTAAAGACTATGTTTCTCAAACAATCTATCATCATAAACTTGAACAAAGCCATTGTACGAGAGAGAGAGAGAGACCTTATCTGCAGTAACGGGAGGTCTCCTGGTGTCGCCCATCTGGAAGGCAGAGGACATGCGAATGGAAGACAGGCAGATATTTCTTTGAAATTTCAACCACCTACTTCGGTCGGAGAGTCTCCCTCCGGCAGGAATCCAAAGACGGCCGGAGAATTCTCTGGAAGATATTAATGGAGACGGGGGAAGGTCTCGAAGGTTAAGTGAAGAAAAGATCCGACGGAAGAGCATCGAAGATGACAACGATCTCTTAAGGCTTAAACCCACCTTCCCCATCTTCGTGTGTTGCCATATCTTCTTGCTCTAATATATCTGGGCATTTTTACAGTACCGAAAAGGTTCAGTACCCAAATGATTCATCAAACAAAATTATTGGTTGATCATTATTTTATCAGGCACCATACCTGCCTTAAACTTCCTTTGAAAAAAAATATATCTTTAGGTACTGAATGGAGTTGATCGTTATTAGTTTATCATTAGTTTATCAGGCACCATACCTCTGCTTAACTTTTGTAACTTGTGAATGGGATTGAGCACGGTTTTGTCATCGTAATTGAGCCAGTGCAGTTGTGACATGGTTATGTATAAGCATTGCACTGTATGGTTGGTTGCGTGTAGGTGCGGAGTGACGTGGTCAGTCCCCAAATTTTTTAAAAATCTAAAGAAGGTTAGCCGCCAAATATTTTAAAATTTTCATCAAAAACAACCTCTAAATTTTCTGAAAGTTTCAACAAAGAATGACCCCCAAATTTTCTGAAAATTTAAACAAAATTATTAGGACTAATCATGGTTCGGGCCGGGCTTAGCACCAATGATGAGGGGCTTTAAGCTAGGCCTAGGCCTAGATTATAAGCCCAAGCCCGGCCCTACACGAGTCCGAACCGGGCTTATGGGCTTTCCGGGACTAATGAGTAAAACTTTAAGTCCATGTAATCAAATAATAAAATTTAATTTATTTAAAATTTTAAACTAAGTAATATGTAAATGTAATATATATAAAAAAAAATTACAAGTCGAAGTTAAATTGGATTTAGCTAGGCTTTAGGCCTATGGCACAAAAAACAAGGCATGAGGTTCATTTAATTGTTAGATTTGAATTGGCTTAGGCTATTTATACTTCTATAAAGGAAGGCAAGGCATTCATTCTCATTCGTGAGCAATGCGGGACTTAGAACAACATTAAATAATTAGTATAATCATTGAGTGTTTTTTCAACTCCTACATTGCTTACGGATTGAGAATGAAAGCTTTGCTTAGGAGGACATTTCTCATACTTGAATTGACTCAGTTGTTGTCATATGCATTAATACATTTTAATTCATAAATATTTATTTATATGTTAAAATAAAATGTAAAACTTTTTGTATTTAATATAAAATAATAAACATATGTATATGCGGGCCTTGGGCTTAAGTATTAATTAAGCCCAAGCCCGTCCCTATATTTTTCTAGGCTCGATGTGGGCCTTGGCCTGGGCCAAGCTATACACAAAAATCTAGGCCCAAGCCTAAAAATTTGTGGGTTGGGCCAGTCCGGGCCAAGAATAATCAGCCCTAAAGAATATCCCCCTGTATTAGTGGGGTGGTGTTAAATAGTATTGGGCGATGAAAATTTGTTGGAGGGAGATTCAAAATTTCAAGAATCTCTCTCCTCCCTCCCTTGTATTTTGAGTTTTGTCTTTTCCTCTTCCCTCTCTTGGCGACCGATATGCGATCACCCAACTGTACTGTAGGGGGCAAATGTGGTTTTAAGGAGAGTGACCAAATGACACGACTCAACCCTCCTCTCTGCAAATTCTTAGTTTCACTGTTCTACAACACTACGCTATTGCAAGTTCCCGATTTGGAAAGCGATTACCGATAAGTTTCATTATGCCTTCTTTACTATTTTCCAACAATCTTAAAACCGCATTTATGGAACCTATACTAACCCTTTCATGAGGAATTAGATACTGTCAACAGTTCCCGATTTCTCTAAAATTGAACCTTTCAATGGAACCAATTACAAGCGTTAGACACAATGCCTTTTGTTTGCCTTATAATAATTAGGGGTAGCATTTGCTTTGACTGAACCGAACCCATTAAACATGGAGGAACCAGCCCATTCTGCTGTTGCAAAACACTAGACTACGATTAACCACCTTTGCACAAACCATATCCTCAACTGCCTGTCCAATGAACTATACAATGTCTACTCCTCCTACAACTTTGCCTATGAAATATGGAATGCTTTGGATAACAAGTATGCTCTGGAAAATGCTGGAAATAAAATATATATATATATATATATATATGTGTGTGTGTGTGTGTGTGTGTGTGTGTGATTGCCAATTTTCTGTATTTTTACAATAAAAAAAGACATGGACGTGTTTGCCCAAATATATGAGTTTCAAGTTCTTGTGGGGGAACTAACAAAGGAAGGCATGATACTGCCAAATGAGTTCATTGTCGGTTCTCTCATAAAGAAATTGCCACATACATGGAATGATTTCAAGACTAATATGAAGCATAAAAGGAAGGACACTACATTGGATCAAGTAGTGGTCCGAATTAAAATAGAATAGAAAGAATAGAAAGAAAGATGAGGATCAGATTCCCAAAACCAATCTAGTTGAACAAACGACTACAATTTTTATAATAAAAGAAGACATGGACGTGTTTGCCCAAATAGATGAGTTTCATGTGCTTGTGGGGGAACTAGCAAAGGAAGGCATGATACTGCCAGATGAATTCATTGTCGGTTCTCTCATAAAGAAATTGCCACATACATGGAATGATTTCAAGACTAATATGAAGCATAAAAGGAAAGACACTACCTTGGATCAAGTAGTGGTCTGAATTAAAATAGAATAGAAAGAATAGAAAGAAAGATGAGGATCAGATTCCCAAAACCAATCTAGTTGAACAAACGACTACAATTTTTATAATAAAAGAAGACATGGACGTGTTTGCCCAAATAGATGAGTTTCAGGTGCTTGTGGGGGAACTAGCAAAGGAAGGTATGATACTGCCAGATGAATTCATTGTCGGTTCTCTCATAAAGGAATTGCCACATACATGGAATGATTTCAAGACTAATATGAAGCATAAAAGGAAGGACATTACCATGGATCAAGTAGTGGTCCGAATTAAAATAGAATAGAAGAATAGAAAGAAATACGAGGATCAGATTCCCAAAACCAATCTAGTTGAACAAACGACTGCAAAATTCAAAAAGAATCTAAATGTAAAGAATAATAAGAAATTCAAAAAGCAACAATAGAAAGGAAATTGCTATGTATGTGGCAAATCCGGGTATTACAAGAAAAATTGCCAATATTAAAAGAATAAAGACTTTGGGAAACCAAAAGTCAATTTAACTGAAGATGTTATTGCAGTCATGGTAACTAAGGCAAACTTAGTTAATAAGTCGAAAGAGTGGGTATTGGTGTTAGACAGTGTTTGCTCTTAGCTCCAATTAGATTGATGTATATTTGACATTTTTTGTAAATGAATAAAAGTACATAATTGATTCATGTTATATCTGATATGTTTCTGGGTAATTACCCTTAAACTAGACACTTATGAGACTCGTGTTAGTTTATAATGTTTACAACCATTGGATAGACCTAGGGAGGTTTATCTTGCCAAGGCTGACACTAATATGCTGCCAAGTCGGTTGGGGCACCTTGTCTCAACTGCCAGGGTTAGACTCGAAGCACATGTACTGTGGGTTACTTGAAACTCTGAACCAGACCATTTTCCAGTTATGCCCTGGACCTTGGAGATAGATGTGCAAAACTGAAAAGTTACACCTAACCCATGGACTTAATTATGGTACTGCACTAGGTGTTGGATTGGGTTGTCTTTGATATGCCAATCAATGAGATCCTTAGCGGGGTCAAAACCTGAGTATATTGGGGCAGTCTGAGAATTCACCTGAATCGAATCATTTTCTAGTTATGCCCTGGACCTTGGAGACAAATGTGCAAAACTGGAAAGTTTACACCTAACCCCTAGACTTGATTATGGTACTGCACTAGGTGTTGGATTGGGCTATCATTGATATGCCAATCAATGAGATTGTTAGTGGGGTCAAAACCTAAGTACGTTGGGGCAGTCTGAGAATTCACCTGAGTGGGTGATAATAGTGACAGAATCAGCCCCTTTGTCGAACAAAGTGATTGATCAGGAACAACACTCTCTCTGATGAAAACCTAAACTGTCGGCAGTTGATTTCAAACTTGTTTGTGATATGCTTTACAAAATACACACACACACACATATAGATCCATCTTGAGTAGAAAGTGCGACACTATACCTTGCAGTCGAGGGGGAGGTCCTCTCTTATCAGACAGTGTTTGATCATTATGGGTTGAGAGGTTAAGTGTAAGACCCTTTAGGGCTTATATACCTAATGGGCTAATCTCACTTAAGACCATAGTCCTTGGGCCTTCATAAGGTGGCTGAACTCAAGGACCATTTAATGTAAATCTTGGGCCTGTTAAGAGTGAAGGGATGACAGATCCATCATATGGATGGCCGAACCCTGTAGTAAGGTTGGGCGAAATTTCAAAAATTTCTCTCTCTCCCACGTGAGAATCACATTCCCTATTTTAGAAAACTGCATTTTCAACGATCAATCTTGAACCTAAACCAGACCAAATCTGAAACCAAAAGGGAGTGGAGGGTTATACCTGATACGAAGTAACAATAACCTCCAATGAAAGTGTTCACGCCCAAGGAAAGATCCAAAGACTGCTTCCACCGAAAATGACACGGTGCAAGATGAAGCAGAATCAATAGGATGGCTCTTCAGCAAGAACCTGATTCTTCAACAAGAATCTGATGGAGGGCTAGTGAGCACGACTTTTGATTACCTTTTCTGCCAAAAGGTAATAGAACTCTTCTTGATCGCTCTCACAAGTGGAGATTGAACTGGTATGGCGGTAGGAGTAGGAGAGAGCAACAACAGAAGACTGAAGCAGTCAAACAATATGTTATCCTCTCTCTTAAATCAATAGACTGATGCATGAATTGGAGGTTCACCCTACTTCTCTATTTATAGCCTTAAAGAGAGGTTGTCTTAATCATGTTAGGAGTTTCCTAATCCAAATCTTGTATTTGGATCTGGACTCTCTTTAAAAGATAAAGACAGTTTGAGACAGTCTGAGTGGGGGTCAAAACCTAGGTATGTTGGGACAGTCTGAGAATTCATCTGAGTGGGTGATCATAGTGACAGGATTAGCCCCTTTGTCGGACAAAGGTAATGATTGGGGATGCACTCTCTCTGATGGAAACCAAGACT
>NW_010729311.1:66821-87763 GCF_000365185.1 Nelumbo nucifera
ATAAAAGTATATATATTACGATTCTAAAATGTTTGCAAAAGGTTTTAATTCCCGGGATCCATATAAGCAGAGAGTGCAACACTGTTCCTTGTAGCCGAGACAGAGGTCCTCTCTTGTCGGGCAGTGTTTGATCATTATAGGCTGAGAGGTTAAGTGTAAGACCATCTTCAGTGGGAGCAGTTTTTGGATCCTTCCTTGGGCGTGAACACCTTCGTTGGGAGATATTATTTCTCCGTATCAGGTATGATCCTCTCCTACTACTTTTGTCCAGATCTGGTTCGATTAATGGTTCAAGATTGATCGTTTAAAAATATGATTTTTCTAAAATAAGGAATGCGATTCCCAGTTGGAGGGAGAGAAATTTTTGAAATTCGCCCACCTTATTCGCAAGATTTGGGTGTCCATATGATGGATTTCTCATCCCTTCATCAGTTATGTTAGTTTCCAGAGAAGGATGGAGAACAAAGAAACCATTCTCAAGTTCTCCTTTTGCGAGGAATTTGTTATTTTTTTTATAGTAATCATATTACTAAAGAGAACAAAATATCCATCGCACACAGTTTTGAAACAAAAATCAATTTTTTCTCAAATTAGGTACATAAAGACAATTTTTCAGTACAATAATTCCTTCTCTGAAAATTAACTCTATAGTTCCTATAGTTGTAGCTGCAACACTTGTAGAAGTCCCCAAGTAAAGAGTCACATCTCCGTCACTTAAATCTTCTGCTTGTCCTGAACCCCTGCAGTGAGTTACACACATGAGTTGAAGCCCTAGAGTCAATACACCAGGAAACAGAAGTTACCAACAAATTGGTTTCTATGACAAAGGATTTGAAATTACCTTGTTTCTTAGACTCTAGGTACTGAGGACAGTTCATCTTCCAGTGGTCGGCCTGTTTGCAGAAGTGACAAGCATCTGATGCTTTGTCCTTCCTCTACCTTTTGGACATGGTAGTTTTCTTCTGAGGCTTTTTCTTTGTCTTCCTCTTCTTCTTGCCCGATTTACCAGCTTCAACAAGCATGGCAATGAGCTCATCCTTCTTGATCAGTTCCTCTGCCCTCTACAACATATTGTTGAGTTTCTGGATGCTAACATTTAGCTTATTCATGTTATATACTTCATGATGAACTGATTGAAAGGAGGCAAACAATTTAGGATGACGTCAACTTTGGTGACATGATCAAGCCTGGATCCAAGAGCCTCAAGTTCATTGATGTATCCCATCATCTTAAGACAATGGTCATGAACTTGCTGGTTCTTGGACATCTACGTGGTCATGAACTGTTTCAAGACCTTTTGACGAGTAGAACGATTCTGCTCCTCATACATCGTCCTCAGACTATCCAAGATATCATTTGTCACTGTATCGGATTATCTAAGGAGGCTATGATGTAGCAGCGGGTAGGGGAATTTTTCTCTTCCCATTCTTGATAGTCCCTCCTACGGGGCTCAGAAGCCATATCACCCGGACGATCCGGAGTAGGGTTTTTAGCTACTTTGTCCAATTTTTCGGATGTCAGGACCAGCATAAGGTTATGATACCAGTCAACGTAGTTTGAGCCCTTAAGTTTGTTGTCGTCCAATAATTTAGCGCCCCACACCATACAAAGAGAGCCATGTTAGTCATCAATTAAAAGGGGAGGTGAACCCACTTACTTAATGGGCCTAGAGCCCAACATTAATATGATTAATCAGTATGGGTGAATCTGGGTTTAGATATGGGTTTGGATCAGCAAATAAGGATAAGAGGATAAGTTTTATCCACTTAAAGAGTCCAGATCCAAATAGAGATTTGGATTAGGAAACTCTTAATCATATTAGGAGATAAGCTCTTTAAGATCTATTTAAATAGAGGAGGGCGATCTGCCAAAAGGTTACACACTGCTTTCAGTTCTCCCTCTCCTTCTGCTCTTACCGCCATATTCCCTATTCAATCTCCATTCTTGGACTGATCAAGATTGGATCTTGATTTTAATTTTTACAAGAAAAATCAGATATGAATTCGTGCTCACCTCCCTTGCTTGATCCTTGCTRAAGGATTGTAGTTCTTGTTGAATGACTACATTGTTGATCCTGTTTCATCTCAAGCTGTGCCATTTTCAGTGGAGGCAAGATTTGGTGTCCTCTTTGGGCGTGAACACCTACTTTGGGAGCTACGTTTGTGGATTCCGTATCAGGTATAGCCCTCCCTTTATTTTGGTTCCAGATCTGGTTCGGTTTGTTTAAGGAACGATCATTGAAAATGCATTTTTTCTAAAACTGGGAATACGATTCCTGGAAGGAAGAAAGAAAATTTTTGAAATTTCGCCCAGCCACCCTGCATGGTTTGGCCATCCATATGATGGATCTCCCTTCCCTTCAATTGGACACTGGTGCTACCAATCACATATGTGGGGACTGCATCTCTTTCTATGAGAAACTTACAAACTTCGAAGGCCATCGGCAAAGGAAAGGTGCTCCTAAAATTGACTTCGGAAAAAATCTTGATGTTGAATGATGTGCTACATGTGGCAAAGATCAGACAAAACTTGGTATCGGGAGCACTCCTCAACAAAGTAGGACTGGAGCTCACATTTGAAGTAGACAACGCTGTGTTAACTAAAAACAATGTATTTATTAGAAAAAGGATACAATGCTGGTGGACTAGTTGTCAGGGGTCCGATTCCCAGGTTGAACGGTCCGATTGCCCGTTCTAAAAAAAATAAAAAAATATAAAAAATAAAAAACAATCAAAACTGTTCGAATTCAAGATATACATCGCAGCCGGATCAGAGGCCATGGGATGCCTATTAGCACCGGAAGATGACAAAGGTGTAGAATTTCTCATATACTATGCCAGTAGGACCCTTAAGCTAGCTGAGAAGAACTATTCCCATATGGAGCAGCAGTGTTTAGCGCTAGTCTTCGCCACACAAAATTTCAGGCACTACATCCTTGGTCAGAAAGTCAGACTCAACGCACGGAATAACCCAATTAAGTTCTTTATGAACAGACCTCGCCTCTCCGACAGACTTGTCAATTGGATAATGCAACTTAGTGAATATATGATAGAATACATCCAACCCAGGGCCATTAAGTGTCAAGCAGCAGTAGGCCTGTTGGCCATCTTCCCTTTAAGTGGCGATTTTTCCATATCAGAAGCAATACCTAGAGACATACCCATGGTTGCGGCGGCCAAAAGTAGTGAGTGGGTCCTGACCTTCGACGAAAGTAGCACCAGCACCTCGGCCGGCGCCAGGTCACCTTAACCTCACCTGATGGACAAACATCTGCCTATTCTTCCAAGCTCTATTTCCCCTGTTCTTACAACATAGCAGAGTATGAGGCCCTAGTCTTAGGTCTGATCAAAGCAAAAGAGTCTGGGGGCAAAGAAAATCAAAGTGATCGGTGATTCTAAATTGATGATTGGCTAGCTCGATGAAACTACAACAGAGAAGGAATTTGAAGGCATGAGAGATCCATCATATGGATGGCCAAACCCTGCAGGTAGATTGGGCAAAATTTCAAAAATTTCTCTCTCCCATGTGGGAATCACATACCTAATTTTATAAAACAACTTTTCAATGATCAATCTTGAACCCTAAACTAGACCAGATCTGAAACCAAATGGTAGGAGAGGGATATACCTGATACGGAGTAGCAGTAACTCCCAAGAAGGTGTTCACGCCCAAGGAAAACGCCAAAGACTGCTCCCATTGATGATGACACAGCGTAGGGTGGAGCAGAATCAGCAGGTGGTTCTTCAGCAAGAACCGAACTCTATAGCAAGAATTCGATTGAGGGTGAGTGAGCACGACTTCAGATTAGTTTTTCACCAAAAACTGATATCAAGAATGCTTCTTGATCGCTCCTACAGGTGGAGAATGAACTGGTAATGGCGGCAGCAATAGAGGGAGGCAAGAGCAGAAGATGGCGTCAGTCTAACTGGGGTTCGCCCTCCTCCTCTATTTATAGCATTAAAGAGAGTTTCTCCTAATCCCATTAGGAGTTTCCCAATCCAAATCTCATTTGGATCTGGACTCTCTTTAAGAGATAAGGATAAACCCTTATCTTATCTACAGATAAAGATCAACCCTCCTAATCTTATTCAAAGTTTCCTAATCCAAATCTTTATTTGGATCTGGACTCTATAAGTGGATAGGGATAATCCCTTATCCTATCCACTGATCTAAATCCCAGAACCGCCCCTCTTTAATTAATCAAATTAAATATGTTCGATTTGGGCTTTAGGCCCATTAAGTCCATGTGCTCACTTAACCTCCAAACTGCTGCCCAGTTGGGTATCCTTGTATGGCAATGGACCCAAACATTGATCTACACATCAGCCACATGGGTTTAGCCTAGCCTCTGTTACAAGGCTTGGACGAATTCACTGTGGGAAACAGTGAACCCCTGAGTCCATCACCATGGGCTCTTAATGGACCCAACATTTACACTAAATGGTCCCTGGGTCAAACCACCTTATAAAAACCCAAGGACTGTGGGCAGATGCAAGATTAGCTCATCAGGTATTACCCTCAATGGTCTTACACTTAACCTCTTAGCCCATAATGATCAAACACTGCCCGACAAGAGAGGACCTCTCAATCGGATGCAAGGAACAGTGCTGCACTCTCTACTCACATAGAATAGGTAACCCATGGAGCCCTTGGGGTAGCCTACGAATAGGCAACGACTAGTCTTGGATTTCAATTTGTCCGCACTCGCTCTTTTAACATGTGCCGGACAACCCCGAATCTTCAAGTGTCTCACACTTAGTTTTTTCCGGTCCAAAGCTCCTAGGGAGTTTTCGGAACTGATTTGGTTGGAACCTGGTTTAGCACGTATATCACAGTCTCCAATGCGAAACCCCAAAAGGATGTGGGCAACTCTGAGTGTACGAGAAGTGATCGGACCATATCCAATAAAGTCCTTTTCCTCCTCTCTAACACACCATTTAGTTGTGGTGTAGCAGGAGGAGCTAGCTGTGATATTATTCCGTTGACCTTTAAGTAGTCCTTGAATTCGTCAAAGAGATACTCGCCACTTCGGTTCGATCGAAGGGTCTTAATTTCTCTTCCTAACTATTTCTCGACATATTGTTTGTACTCTTTGAACTTTTCAAATGATTCAGACTTGTGTCTCATTAGGTACACATAACCATACCGGGAGTAATCATTGGTGAATGTAATAAAATAAATGTGTTGGTTACGTGTCCTAACACTCATGGGACCACATACATCAATATGTATAAGGTCAAGCGTGCCTGTACATCTTTCGGGCTTACCGTTAAATGACCGCTTCGTCATCTTACCCAGAAGGCAAGGTTCACAGGTTGAAAGATCTTCTACAGTTAGAAAATCCGAAGGACTATCCTTTACCAACCTTGTGATACAATCTATGTTAATATGGCCAAGTCGGTAATGCCACAGGCACGTGGGATTAACTGTATCACGGGTTCTTTTTTTGGGGATGTCATCCGACGTAGTTTCGGTTATGTTAGTTTCCAGAGAAGGATGAAGAACATAGAAACCATTCTCATGTTCTCCGTATGCGAGGAATTTGTTATTTCTTTTGATAGTAATCGTATTATTAAAGAAAACAAAATATCCATTTGCACACAATTTTGAAACATAAATCAAWTTTTTTCTCAAATTCTATACATAAAGACAATCTGTTAGTAAAACTATTCTTTCTTTGAAAATTAACTCTACGGTTCCTATAACTGTAGCTACAACACTTACAGAAGTCCCCAAGTAAAGAGTTACTTCTTCATCACTCAGTCTTCTGCTTATCCTGAACCCCTGCAGTGAGTTACACGCATGAGTTGAAGCCCTAGATTCAATACACTAGGAAGTAGAAGTTACCAATAAATTGGTTTTTATGACACAAGATTCGAAATTACCTTGTTTCTTGGATTCCAGGTACTGAGGACAGTTGCTCTTCCAGTGGCCGGTCTGCTTGCAGAAGTGACAAGCATCTGATGCCCTGTCTTTCTTTTCCTTCTTGAACATAGCAGCTTTCTTTTGAGGTTTTCTCTTTGCCTACCTCTTCTTCTTGCCCGATTTACTGGCTTCGACAAGAATAGCAATGGGCTCATCCTTCTTAAGCAATTCTTCGGCCCTCTACAACATATTGCTGAGTTTCTGGATGCGGAGGCAAAGAGTTTAGGATGGCGTCCACCTTGGTGACATGGTCAAGCCCGGATCCAAGAGTCAAGTTCATTAATGTAACCCATCATCCGAAAACAATGGTCATGAATCTGCTGGTTCTTGGACATCTGCGCGGCTATAAACTGTTTCAAGACCTTCTGTCGAGTAGAACGATTCTGATCTTCATACATCATCCTCAGACTTTTCAATATACCCTTGGACAATTCGATCTAATCGATTTGTCGCTGTATCGGATTGTCCAGGGAGTCAATGATGTAGCAGCGGGCTAGGGAATTTTTCTCTTCCCATTCCTAATAGTCCCTCATTCGGGCCTCAGAAGCCCTATCACCTAGACGTTCCGGGGCAGGATTCTTAGCTACTTTGCCTAGTTTTTCAGAGGTCAGGACCAATATAAGATTACGGTACCAGTAAGCATAGTTTGGTCCCTTAAGTTTGTTGTCATCCAACAATTTAGCGAATTGTCCATTTGCCATTTTTGATAAAATGCAAACATTAGTCCACAACCTAATTTGATTCATGTTATCTACATAGATATGGCTTTTAATTTATGTTCCATTTCCATCTATTCATCTCCGAGATTTCCTTCCTATCTCAGTGACGGAGACTATGAATTATGTCTTTACAAATGTGGAAAATCACATAGGGTGCATGGAGCCAACTATTTCAACTGCATAACCCCACCACCTTTCTRTGAAGGATCATATCCACTCATCTTATGAGCTTTCCCTTTGGCCTCTATCAGACAAGGTTCATTGCCATTTTAGGTTAAACCTTTCTGTCCAATGACTGTTCACCCATCATATTCGTGAACACCAACATACCATAAGAGAGTCTTCCATTTTAGGATAGGCCCCTCCCACATCGGTCTATGATGCACCTATCATCTTATGAAACATTCCAACAGATCCCACAGCAAATGGATAGCCCAATTTTATGGTGCGTTTCCTCATTATTGAAGGACCCATTTTCATGCTAATGATGGAAGGCCTTTAGAGAGTTCATCATATGAATCTCCCTATCACATGCACCCATATATCAGGAGGGAACAAAAGTTACGCCCTAATTTAATTTATGTCAAACCAAAGTGGCTCCCACTGATTTTCATAAAGCCAGATTTCGGTGGGCCTTAAACGGCTAGGGTTCCGCACCTCTTTAGGGGAGGTGTGGGGCCCACCACAAAGGGAGGATCATCCAATGATATTAAGGACACCATGGCAATGATGTGCATTCAGCCATGGTGTGCGCAAGAGCCACTATCATATCAGCATGGGCCAAGTACTTATGGCCCATGAATGTTGCACATCACACATCCATACATCACATGTAGGAATAAAATTGATCCAATAAATTAATATCTGTAAAGCCCATTATTGAGAGCCATAATTCATAATATTTCTAATTAATATTATCTAGGTATATGGGTTGAATAGCAAAGAGCAGTTCGACCCCTATAGCTTTATCTATTTAATGGCTTAAGTAGTTTTACCACATTAAAACTGGGCTTTACAGGTGTGGGCCGAATTAGGTCTTGCAATTAACTATCAATCCCTTGATCCGAGAGTGGAAAATTAGGGCTGAGAACAGCCCCCATCGAACCACAGATTTGATCTAACCWGTTTGGTCCAATCTGGTTCGAATGGGTATAGGGTTTGATTTTTAATTCAAGAATTAATTCAAGATTTGATCTGAAATTAAATTATTAATTATAGACAATCAAGAATCAATACTAGGGCTGTTCACATATCTGCTACCTGCAAAATAGATGTTAGATTACAGTTTGTAGTTTCACAAACTACAAATCACAGATAGCGAAACCCTAATCTACGAAATCTCCTCCTTCTGCGCGATCAACTTCGAACTTGATTGAAAATAAAATAGAAAAACCCTAATTTTCTATTAATATTACATCAAATCAAAATACTATACATTCAATCTAGAAAATTAAAAAAAAAATTAATTACAGACCAGAATGTAAAGAACTGCAAATTGTAGTTTTCCTGCGCCATTAAAGAATGCGATCTCCACCGTACGAACAACCCATCAATCATGATAACTAAAAAGAAAAATTCTAAATATATATTAGATTTAAAGGATTTAATTTTAGATCAATCGCCCTTAATCTGGGAACCGATTTCCCAGAAAATCTATTATCTGTGCAAATCGGGTAGAACACCTTGAGCCCATTTGCGTAGTTTTAGATCTGATCAATTTTGGTTCAAGACTTGAACTTGGCTCTGATACCACTGAAGGGATGAGAGATCCATCATATGGATGGCCAAACCCTGCAGGTAGGTTGGGCGAAATTTCAAAAATTTCTCTCTCTCCCATGTGGGAATCACGTACCCTATTTTATAAAACTGCTTTTCAATGAWCAATCTTGAACCCTAAACCAGACCATATCTGAAACCAAAAGGTAGGAGAGGGATATACCTAATACGGAGTAGCAGTAACTCCCAACGAAGGTGTTCACGCCCAAGGAAAACGCCAAAGACTGCTCCCACTGATGATGACACAACGTAGGGTGGAGCAGAATCCGCAGGTGGTTCTTTAGCAAGAACCGAACTCTTTAGCAAGAATTCGATTGAGGGTGAGTGAGCACGACTTCAGATTAGTTTTTCACCAAAAACTGATATCAAGAACGCTTCTTGATCGCTCCTACAGGTGGAGAACGAACTGACAATGGCGGCAGCAATAGAGGGAGGCAAGAGCAGAATATGCCGTCAGTCTAACTGGAGCTGTCTTCTCTCTTGAATCTGTAATCTTGAAGGATAAACTGGGGTTCGCCCTCCTCCTCTATTTATAGCCTTAAAGAGAGCTTCTCCTAATCCCATTAGGAGTTTCCTAATCCAAATCTCATTTGGATCTGGACTCTCTTTAAGAGATAAGGATAAACCCTTATCTTATCTATAGATAAGGCCTGGCCTCTGTTACAAGGCCTGGCCGAATTCACTGTAGGAAACAGTAAACCCTAAGTTCATCACCATGGGNCTTATCTTATCTATAGATAAGGCCTGGCCTCTGTTACAAGGCCTGGCCGAATTCACTGTAGGAAACAGTAAACCCTAAGTTCATCACCATGGGCTCTTAATGGGCCCAACATTTACACTAAATGGTCCCTAGGTCAAGCCACCTTATAAAAACCCAAGGACTGTGGGTAGATGCAAGATTAGCCCATCAATGTTGTAGCAGGGACTGGGCTGAACCCATGTGGCTGATGTGTAGATCAATGTTTGGGTCGCACACCATACAAGGAAGCCCAACTGGGCAGTAGTTTGGAAGGTTAATGTGCACACAGACTTATTGGGCCTAAAGCCCATTTCGAATTGGTTTAGTTAGACTAATTAAAGAGACGGGCGGATTTGGGATTGGATCTGCAGATAGGATAGGGTCTTACCCTATCCACTCAGAGAGTCTAGATCTGAATACAGATTTGGATCTAGAAACCTCCTAATGAGATTCGGAGAGAGCTGATCTAATCTGCAGAAAAGATACGGTCTTATCCTTATCTCTTAAAGAGAACTCTTTATCCAAATACAGATTTGGATTAGGAAATTCCTAATGAGACTAGCAGCTCTCTTTAAGCCTATAAAAGGAGGAGGGGGTGAACCATTCATCCCATCCCAAATCCCAGAGATCAGATCTCAGTTTACATAGAGAGAAGACAGCACTAGTGTGACTACGCCATCTTCTCCCTGCGTTCTCCTCCAATTGCCACCCTAGCCAGTTCAACCTCCATTGTTGTAGGAGCAATCAAGAAGCGTTCTTGATATCATTTTTTGGTGAAAAACTGATTGGGAGTCGTGCTCACCTACCCTACAGCGAATTCTTGGTGAAGGATTTGGTTCTTTGGAAGAACACTGCTGATTCTGCTCCACCCTACACTGTGTCATCTTCAGTGGGAGAAGTCTTTGGATCCTTCCTTGGGCGTGAACACCTCCATTGGAAGATATTATTTCTTCGTATCAGGTATATCCCTCTCCTACTATTTTGGTTCAGATCTACTTTGGTTCTTGGTTTAAGATTGATCCTTGAAAAATGCAGTTTTTTCTAAAATAGGGAATGTGATTCCCAGATGGGGAGAGAGAAATTTTTGAAAATTTGCCCAACCTACCTGCAAGGTTAGGCCATCCATATGATGGATCTCTCATCCCTTCAGTGGTATCAGAGCTAGGTTCAAATCTTGAACCGAAATTGACTAGATCTGAACCTGTGCAAATGAGCAGAAGCCGTTCTACCCGATTTGCGCAAATTAGGGTTTTTCTCGGAAATCAGGCGAATGATATGAAATTAATTTCTATAAATCTGGAATTTATTTAGAACTATTCTTTATTATTTTCTTGATTTATGGGCTGTTCGTACAAAGGAGATCAAAATCTTTAATGGCGTAGAAAATCTGCGATTTCGCAGTTCTATTCATTATGGTCTGTAATTATTTATTTATTTTATTTTTTAGACTGAATGTATAGGTATTTGATCTGATGTAATATTAATAGAAACACTAGGGTTTTCTATTTTATTTTATTCATGATCGAAGTTGGCAGCGCAAAGGAGGAGATTTTGCAGATAAGAAAATTGCTATCTGCGATTTGCAGTTTATGAAACTGCAAACTGTGATCTGAAATTTGTTTTAAAGTTTGGAGTTGTGCGAACAACCCTGTGGCAGATTCTTGTTTGTTCTTTGATTAGTAATTAATTTTTGATCATTTCTTGAATTATTTCTTTAATTAAAAATCAAACCCTAAACTCATTCGTACCAGATTGGTCCAAACTGGTTGGGCCAAATCTGTGGTTCGATGGAGGCTGATGTCAACCTTAATTTCCCACTTTTGGGTCAAGGGATTGATGGTTAATTAAGAGACTTAATTCGGCCCACACCTGTAGGGGCTAGTTTTAAAGAGTTAAAACTGCAAAAGCCCACTATTTGCTGGAAAGCTATATGGGCCAAACTGCTAACTGCTATTCAGCCCATATACCTAGATAATATTAATCAGTAATATTATGGTTTAAAATGGGCTTTAATAATAGGCTTTACAGATACTAATTGATTGGATCAATTTTATCCTTGCATATGATGCATGGATGTGTGATATGCTACGTACATGGGCCATAAGTACTTGGCTCATGCAGATACGATAGTGGCTCTTGCGCACACCATGGCCGAATGCACATCATTGTCATGGTGTCCCTAAAGATAATTGGATGATCTCCTTCAGTGGTGGGCCCCACACCCCTGAAAAGGATTCGTGCGGAATCCTATCTATTTAGGGCCCACCTAAATCTTGTTTTATGAAAGTCAGTGGGAGCCACTTTGGTTTGACCTAAATTAAACTTGGGCGTAACTTTTGTTCCCTCCGGAAAAATGAGTGCATGTGATAAGGAGATTCATATGATGAACTTTCTAAAGGCCTTCCATCATTAGCATAGAGATGGGTCATTCAGTAATGAAGAAACACACCATAAAATTGGGCTATCCATTTGCTACTGGATTTGTCAGAGTGTTTCATAAGATGATAGGGGCRTCATAGACCGATGTGAGAGGACCTCACCAGAAAATGGGAGACTCTCACGGTACCTTGGCATTCACGAATATGATGGGTGAACACTCACTGGACAGAAAGGTTTAACCTAAAATGGCAATGAACCTTGTCTGACAGAGGCTAAAGGGAAAGCTCATACGATGAGTGGATATGATCCTTCACAGAAAGGTGGTAGGGTTATGCAGCTGAAACAGTTGGCTCCATGCACCCTATGTGATTTCCCACATTCCTAGAGATAATTCGTAGTCTCTGACATTGAGATAGGAGGGAAATCTCAGAGATGAATAAATGGGAATGGAACATAGATTAAAATCCATATTTATGTAGATAACATGAATCAAATTAGGTTATGGACTGATGTTTGCTCTTTTATCAAAAAATGGCAGACAAACAATTTGCAAAGATGTTGGACGACAATAAGCTTAAGGGCCCAAACTTTGCCGACTGGTACTGTAACCTAATGCTGGTCTTGACCTCTGAGAAACTGGATAAGGTGGCTAAGAATCCTGCCCCAGAATGTCCGAGAGATAGGGCTTCTAGGGCCCGGAGAAGGGACTATCAAGAATGGGAGGAGAAAAATTCCCTTGCCCGGTGTTACATCATTGCCTCCCTGGACAATCCGATACAGAGGCAGTGCTATTAGATCAAACTAGCCTATGACATATTGGATAGTTTAAAGACAATGTATGAAAAACAGAATCATTCTACTCGACAGAAGGTCATGAAACAGTTCATGACCGCACAGATGTCCAAGGGGAAACAGGTTCATGACCATTGTCTTCAGATGATGGGTTATATCATTGGGCTTGAGGATCTTGGATCTGGGCTGGATCATACGACCCAGATAGATGCCATTCTCAACTCTTTGCCTTCATCCTTTAATCCGTTCATTATGCTCTATAATATGAACAAGTTGAATGTCAGCGTTCAGGAACTCAGCAATATGTTGCAGAGGGCCAAAGAACTGATTAAGAAGAAGGTCAGCGTTCAGGAACTCAGCCATGCTTGTTGAAACTAGCAAGATGGGCAAGAAGAGGAGGGCAAAGAGAAAGCCCCAGAAGAAGGTCACTAAACCCAAAAAATAGAGGAAAGACAAGGCATCATATGCTTGTCACATTTGTAAGCAGACTGGCCACTGGAAGAGGAACTGTCCTCATTACCTGGAATCCAAGAGAGGTAATTTCGAATCCTGTGTCATATAAACCAATTTGTTGGAAACTTCTGCGTCCTGGTGTATTGACTCTGGGGCTTCAATTCATGCATGTAACTCACTGCGGGGGTTCAAGGTAAGCAGAAGGCTGAGTGAAGGAGAGGCGACACTTTACTTGGGGACTTCTACAAGTGTTGCAAAACTGTGTAAAATTTGAGGAGAAATTTGATTTCTGTTTCAAAACTGTGTGCGGATAGATATTCTGTCTTCTCTAGTAATATGATTACTATTAAATGAAACAACTGATTCATCGCATACAGAGAACTTGAGAATGGTCTCTATGTTCTCCATCTTTCTCTAGAAACTAACATAGCCGAAACTACGTCGGCTGATATCCCCAAGAAAAGAATTTGTGATATAGTTAATCCCACGAGCCTGTGGCATTACCGACTTGGCCATATCAGTATTGATCATATCACAAGATTGGTAAATGATGGTCCTTTGGATTTTCTAACTATAGAAGATCTTCCCACTTGTGAGCCTTGCCTTCAGGGTAAGATGACGAAACAACCATTTAATGGTAAGCCTAAAAGATGTACTGGCACGCTTGACCTAATACATACTGATGTATGTGGTCCCCTGAGTGTTTGGACTCGTAACCAGCACGTGTATTTCATTACATTCACCGATGTTTATTCTCGGTATGGTTACGCGTACCTAATGAGAGGAAGTACCATGTACTGCGGGAGATTGTTGGTAGAGGGGACATCCTGATTCAAAAGGTAGCGTCAGCGAAAAATGTAGTAGACCCATTGACTAAGCCCCTCACATAGAAAGTGTTTGAGAAACACGTGGAAAGTCTGGGACTTCGGCTTATACTAGATTGGACCTAAGTGCAAGTGGGAGCTGTTAGACAGTGTATGCGCTTAGCTCCAATCAGATTGATGTACATTATGACATTTAATATAAATGAATAAAGTACATATTTGATTCATGTTATTGTGGTGTGTTTTTGTGTAATACCCTTAAACTAGACACTTATGAGACTCGTGTTAGTTTAGAATGTTCACGACCGTTGGAAAAGTCTGAGGAGATTTATCCTGCCAAGGCTGACATTGACTTGCCACCAAATGTAAGGGTGGCCTGTCTCAGCACCTAGGGTTAGACCGGAGGTACATGTAGTGTAGGTTTACTTGAAATCCTGAACCAGACCAGATTTCCAGTATTGCCATAGACCTTGGTGATTAATGGGCAAAATTGGAAAGTTACACCTGTCCCCTAGATTCGATTACGATACTATAGTAGGTGTCGGATTGGGCTATCTTTGATATGCCAATCAGTGAGATCCTTAGAGGGGGTCAAAACCTTGGTATGTTGGGATAGTCCGAGAATTCATCTGAGTGGGTGATCATAGTGACAGGATCAGCCCCTTTATCGGACAAAGGTAATGATCGGGGATGCACTTTCTCTGAGGAAACCAAGACTGCCGGCAACCGATTTCAATCGTTGAAATTTGTTTTTGCAAAATATATATATATATATGGTGCAAGATTAGGAACACCGGCAACCTACTACCCGTAGAGAAATGGACAAGCAGAAGCCACAAACAAAACCTTAATAAGGATGCTGAGTAAAACAGTGGCTTATAATCAAAAGAATTGGGCAGAAAAGCTATCAAAAACCCTCTGGGCCCATTGCACCACCATCAAGAAGAGCACATAAACCACACCTTACTCATTAGTATATGGCTAAGAAGCAATGTTGCCAGCAGAAATTTGGGATGTGTCTGCTTGCGTAGCCTTCACAATGGGGAAAAAGGTCAAACCTGAAGATATGGATCACTTACTCGCAGGTAAGCTAGAAGCCATAGATGAAGTCATAGATAGGTCCTTGCAAAGATAGACCAAATACAAACAAGCCCTAGCTACAAATTTCAATAGACTTTTGAGACCTATGAACTTCAAATAAGGAGATAAGGTACTCAAGACAACGATAAATGTTAGACAAGGCAAGTCTACTAGAAAATTCACCCCAACATGGGAAGGGACATATACGATCAAAGAGACTCATACATTTGGCTATTATATATTGAAGACTGTAGATACAGGGGAACAAGATGAAACAATCAATGGCTATTAGTTGAAACCTTACTTTGAATAACACCTTACTTATGTAATTTCATTACTRCATGTACTTACTTTAGAAGTGAATGTATCAGGAACACTGTCTCAATGTCTCTGCTTTCTTATGCAATTGTACTTTACTTATGAATAAATGTGTTGAATTCCTAGTACATATATCAACAATTCGCATTCTGCGATAAAGTTTCTTTCACAGTTTTGTTTGCAATAAACTCTTGATGTATCCATATATTTTGATGATGTGACAAATTCATAGTTCCTTGCTTTGAACAATAGAATCTGTATAATAACCTTCAGATATGTTTTCCATCTACACTCACATTCCCTGGCAGCCCCAGGCGTGCTCATATTCCCTGGCAACCCCAGGCGCACTCAAATTTCCCGGCAACCTCGAGATGGCCCTGGCGACCCCAGGCGTGCTCACATTCCCTAGCAACCCTAGGAAGGCCTTAGCAACCCCAGACACACTCAGATTCCCTAGCAACCCTGGTCAGGCCCTGGCAACCCTAGGCACGTTCGTATCACCTAGCAACCCCAGACTTGCACTCAAATTCCCTGGTAACCCCGAGAAGGCCCTGGCAACCCTAAATGTGCTCATTTCACCTGGAAACCCCAAACTCGCACTCAGATTTCCCAGCAACCCCGGAAAGGCCCTAGTAACCCTAAGCACGCTCATATTCTCAGGTTATGACAACATTCATCTTAATCCTTAGGAAAATTGCATCCTCCTATGAAAATATTCAATTCCCCTTTCCTATGCTCATGCTAAGTTGCTTGCATTATATGGAGAAAACCTTATTGCACCTAGCAAAGTTTCGAGAAATGGAACAACAATCGATTTCTTTCTTCTCTCTAACGATTTGTGATTAGAGACCAGACATACAGAGGCATTCACTCATGGTGAAGGTTCCCAAAATATTTGATTTTGATTACTTGGGTTTTATCTGATACCTATAGACACAATTTGCGATAAAGTTTGTGACTCCGAATACTCGCACCATGTTACTCAACAATCGTATTGGGCCTTTGAACCTGAAACCACGCCCAATAGGTTTTGATAAGTACCTACGGTGCGATGATGTTAGTCTTCAATTTTCTTCAGAATTGCATGGCTCAACGTTAACATACATTCGGTATATTTTGGGAATCAGTATGACACTCGATTCCTTTCTCTAGCGGCCAATGATTAAAGTCTGAATTGTACTAATGTTAACACCCATTCACGTTTACAGTCCAATCATAGAAGTACTCAATTGCGACAAAAGTTCGCAAAGCACCTGACTTTAAATGATTGAATCTTATTTTTACAATCACACCGAATTTCCAAACTAAGAAGTATGCACAATTTGTTTCGCTAACACGAAGAGTTGCGATAATGTTTTCTTCAAAGCTTTGATTCTGGGTGAACATATGATTACTTTAGACATGAACGTCGTATCTCACGAAATCACAAAATTCCCTTAAAATTCAAAATCCTTTTATTCGCGATTAAAGTTTTAGCAGATACCGATTGCCTTTTCATAACCGATTACACCTAAGTCTCGAAATGATGTTTAAATCTTACTCGAGCATAAACAAAGTTACTTGGGGATGCACTAAAAATACTAACTGCGGTGAGGAATCCGATGAGATATGAACTTCAATTTTTTTCTTTTTGTGATGATATTTACCTCTCATACGCAAGGAAGTCCATTACAATGTCAATTAAACCAAAGTTACGATATCATTTGACTTCCACATACTTGATACTCAAGGACAACCGTGGTTCTCTGTTAATTTGAAAAACATGCCCAATACTCCTTTTAGAACAATATGATACAACATTAGCACACGAAGGGCACATTTTAGAGACACAACCCTCTTTCTTTGATCTACGATTAAGTTGTGAGTCGTACTCAGCACAAAAACCGTATTTCATAGAATCAAAGTTTTCACAATATTGATACCCTTTTATCACTAATCAAAAAGCTCTCACGAATATGGGTCACGTTGCAGACCACAACACCACGCTTAAACCCAACCCACGTATGAACGTAATAGCGATAAAGTAACTAAGGCACAAATAACAAACTAACAACAAAAAAAAGCATTTTAGCAAAAAAGTTACTATTTACATCTAGTCCACATTATCTTTCATTTTACAATAACAATTTTACATTCATGAGATGGCCCACTCCTACCTCTTCACGACGATAGACTCCAAGGCCTGGCCACACCCCTCGAAGCTTTTCAGATCTTCTAATTCCGCTTCATACTCAGCAAGGATCTTCTGTTATCTTGATTGTTCGGCCTTGAGATCCTCAAGCATGCCCGTAACCTTGGCGATGCTAGCTTCAACTACCTTCCAAAATGCATGAGCCAACATCACAACATGGTGCTCGATAGGCAACGACTGGTTTTGGATTCCAACTTGTCTGCACTTGTTCTTTTAACATGTGCTGCACAACCCCAAATCTTCAAGTGTYTGACACTTGGTTTCTTTCCGATCTAAAGTTCATATGGAGTATTCGGAACCGATTTGATTGGAACCCGATTCAGCACGTAAATCGCAGTCTCTAATGCGTTACCCCAAAAGGATGTGGGTAACTCTGAGTGTATGAGATGCAATCGGACCATATCCAATAAGGTCTTATTCCTCCTCTCTGAAACATCGTTAAGCTGTGGTGTAGCAGGAGAAGCTAATTGTGATATTATCCCATTGTCCTTTAAGTAGTCCCTGAATTCGTTAGAGAGATACTTGCCACCTCGATCTGATCGAAGGGCTTTAATTTATCTCCCTAACTGTTTCTCGACCTCTTGTTTGAACTCTTTGAACTTTTCAAAAGATTCAGACTTGTGTCTCATTAAGTATACGTAAACATATCGTGAAAAATCATCGGAGAAGGTGATGAAATACACGTGTTGATTCCGTGTCCTAACACTCAGGGGACCACATACATCAGTATGTATAAGGTCAAGTGTGCCAGTACATGTTTCAGGTTTACCGTTAAATGGCCATTTCGTCATCTTGCTTTGTAGGCAAAGTTTACAGGTGTTAAGATCTTCTACAGATAGAAAATCCAAAGGACCATCCTTTACCAACCTTGTGATTCGGTCAACACCGAAGTGGCCAAGTCGGTAATGCCACAGACACATGGGATTAACTGTATCACGGGCTATCTTCTTGGGGATTTCAGCCGACGTAGTTTCGGTTATGTTAGTTTCTAGATAAGGATGTAGAACATAGAGACCATTCTCCAGTTCCCCGTATGCGATGAATCTGCTATTTCTTTTAGTAGTAATCGTATTATTAAAGAATACAGAATAATCATCTGCACACAGTTTTGAGACAGAAATCAAATTTCTTCTTAAATTTTGTACATAAAGACAATCTTTCAGTACAATTGTTCATTCTCAAAAAAGTAACTCCACGGTTCCTATGGCCGCGGCTGCAACAGTTGCAGTAGTCCCCAAGTAGAGCGTGACTTTTCCTTCACTGAACCTTCTGCTTACCTTGAACCCCTGCAGTGAGTTACACGCATTAGTTGAAGCCCCAGAGTCAATACACTAGGACGCAGAAGCCACCAATAAATTGGTTTCTATAACACAAGTTTCGAAATTACCTTTCTTGGATTCCAAGTTGGCATGATAGTTCCTTTTCTAGTGGTCGGTCTTCTTGCAGAAGTGACAGTTATTCGATGCTTTGTTTTTATTTTGCTTCTTGACCTTAGTGGCTTTCTTCTAAGGCTTCAATACCTTCCTCTTTCTCTTGCCTGTCTTGCTAACTTCAACAAGCATTGCTACAGACTCATCATTTTTAATCAGTTTTTTAGCTCTTTGCAACATATTGTTGAGCTCTTTCAAGCTGACATTCAGCTTGTTCATGTGTTATAGTTCATGATGAACAGATTAAAGAAAGGAGGCAAAGAATTAAGGATAGCATCTATCTGGGTTGCAAGGTCCRGCCCKGATCCAAGAGCCTCTAGTTCGTTGATGTATCCCATCATCCGAAGACAATGGTCGTGAATTTGTTGGCCCTTGGACATTTGTGTGGTCATGAACTGTTTCAGGACTTTCTGTCGAGTAAATGATTCTATTCTTCATACATCGTCTTGAGACTGTCCAATATGTCCTTGGCAAGTTCGATCTGATCGAACTACCTTTGTATTGGATTGTCCAAGGAGGCAATGATGTAACACCGGGCAAGGGATTTTTTCTCCTCCCATTCCTGATAGTCTCTCCTTTGGGCCTCAGAAGCCCTATCACCCGGACGCTCCGGGGCAGGATTCTTTGCCACTTTGTCTAACTTTTCAGAAGTTAGGAGCAGCATAAGGTTCCTGTACCAGTCGGCATATTTGGGGCCCTTCAGCTTGTTATCATCAAGCAACTTTGCAAATTGTCCGTTTGCCATTTTCTGATAAAAGAGCAAACATCAGTCCACAACCTAATCTGAGTCATGTTCATTACATAGATATGGATTTTAATCTATGTTCCATTCCCATTTATTCATCTCTGAGATTTCCCTCCTTTCTCAATGACGGAGACTGTGGGTTGTCTCTGGAAATGTGGGAAATCACATAGGGTGGGGCCAACTGTTTCAGCTACATAACCCCACCACCTTTCTGTGAAGGATCATATCCACTCATCATATGAGTTTTCCCTTTGGCCTCTATTAGACAAGGTTCAGAGTCATTTTCAGGTAAACCTTCCTGTCCAGTGAGTGCTTACCCATCATATTCGTGAACGCCAAGGTACCGTGAGAGAGTTCCCATTTTCTAGAGAAGCCCCTCCCACATCAGTCTATGACGCCCCTATCATCTTATGAAACACTTAGACAAGCCCAACAGCAAATGCATAGCCCATTTTCTGGTGCGTTTCCCCATTACTGAAGGACCCATCCTCATGCTAATGATGGAAGGCCTTTAGAGAGTTCATCATATGAATCTCCCTATCACATGCACTCATATTAGCTGAAGGGAACAGTTAATTATGCCCTACTTTGATCTAGGTCAAACCAAAGTGACTCCCATTGACTTTCATAAAGCCAGATTTTGGTGGGCCTAAATCGGCTACGGTTCCACACGTAACCTCTCGATGAGGTGTGGGGCCCACCACTGAGGGAGGTCATCCAATGACCAAAAAAGGACACCATGGCAATGATGTGCATTCAGCCATGGTGTGCGCAAGAGCCACTGTCAATCGAGCATGGGCCAAGTACTTATGGCCCATGTACGTAGCACATCACACATCCCTACATCACATGAAAGGATAAATTGATCCAATCAATTAATTATCTATAAAGCCTATTTGAAGCCCATTTTAAATCCATAACATTAACCATTAATGTTATCTAGCTATATGGGCCGAATTAGGGTTGATGGGTTCGGCCCATATAGCTTTATCCGCAGAGTGGGCTTTTAGCAGTTTTAACCATTTAAAATTGGGCCTTTACAGGTTGGTTCGAATTAACCATTTAATTAAATATCAATCCTCATGCCCATCAGTGGGAAAATTAGGGCTGACTTTCAGCCTTGATCGAACCCAAGATTTGGTCCAAACAATTTGAACCAATCTTGGTTTGAATGGGTCTAAGGTTTGATCTTTAATTAAATTTTTAATTCAAGAAATTATATTGAAATTAAATACTGATAAAAGAAAATCAAGAATCAGTCAAACAGGACTGTTTGCACTATCCATCCTTCAAAACAGAGGTTAGATCATAGTTTGCAGTTTCATAAACTGCAAATCGCATATTGCGATTCTCCCATCTACGAAATCCTTCCTTGCACCGCCATCTTCGATTCAAAAATAAAATAAATAGAAATCCTAATTTCTATTAATAATTACATCAGATCGAATGCCTATACATTCAGTCTAAAAAATAAAAAAAAATATTTTACAGACCAAATGTAATAAACCATAATCTGCAAAATCGCAGGTTCCCTGCGCAAATCAAGACTTCGATCTCCTCTTGTACGAACA
>NW_010729311.1:89724-110436 GCF_000365185.1 Nelumbo nucifera
ATTCAATTAATCCTACACTGTATGTGCCTAGGGTCTCACCCTGGCAGCTGAGACAGGCCACCCCAACCGACTTGGTGGCACCACAGTGTCAGCCTTATCAGGCAGGATAGGTTTCCCTAGACCGACCCACTGCCTCTAAACATTCTAAACTAACACGAGTCTCATTAAGTGTCCAGTTTAAGGGTATTTCACAGAAACATACCAAGGGAACATGAATCAAATATGCATTTTTAATCATTTACAATAAACTCATAAAGTACATCATTTTGATTGAAGCTAAGGGCATACAAAACTGTCTAACAAGGGAAGCAACATAAAGAACAACAGCAGCAAGATGGCACTGACTATCTGCGTCCCTGACCATTACATCCCTTGCACCGTGAGACTCAAACCAGAACTCCAGCCATTGATCTATTGGCATCTTCTCCTGAGAACTGTCCGATCCACTTGAACTTTGTACGTTGTGATCTCATGGAGGAGCTCGTCACATAGCCCTCTATAGTCAGCAGGAATAAACTTGATGTGTTGGAGGTGCTAGGCAGATACAACACCCCCTTTGGGTAAAGCCAAAAGGGCAGCCACATCTTCCACCGTGACGGTAAACTCCCAAAAGCCCCAATTAATGTGTGGGTACGACAGCACTCGTGCTCCAACAAACGTCCAACGTACTTTACCCCCTCCCTACCAGTAAGATCCATGTAGAAATATATGAATCTAAGCATACCAGAATCCAGCAACATTCGGTAATACATAGGGTTTTCGAGGACATACCCCACCCAAGCAGTATAGCTACTAGGGGATTTTGCGCTATTGGTTTTGCACTCCTAACACTTATAGAACACTTATAGAACACAAACTGGTTCAACTGCCCACATAAACACAACAATTCGTTTCCATGAATGGGATCGAATATACCCTTCACACCCCTTGAAACCGCGACTAGAGGCCAAAAACCCTGCTCCCCTTCGGCTGATATAGCCGCTTCCCTTTCCAGCAGTAGTTCTGCCGAATCTACTTCCCTAATGAAATCATAGAAGGGACACTCGACCCTCTTCTCCCCTTTCTTCTGGCAAGGATTCATAACGAACAAAAAAATGAAAGGCAGAAAATATGAAACGAAAGAGGCAACCAAAGGACACGGAGAGCAGTACAGAGACAATAGCAAGAAGGTAAAATGGAGAGCCGATGCGGTCTCCCTACACTTTTATAGAGAATTCCCCATGCGTGCAGAATACCAAACGACGCCAGAGAAGATGAACAGATGCCAGTACAAGACCCGAAATGATGCTTAACAAAAAAGTAACTCATGTTAATTTATAGAAACACCCTCTAATAGGCGGGATGAGACAACACATTAATTTAAACAAACTGTCACATCATCAACCACCACTTTAAAAGACCGGATATCGGGACCATGCCACACGCGCAAGTCCACACATTGAATTCAGAATGATGGCTAAAAAACCCCTAATGACAACTGCCACATCACCACCCCTCGCACATCTTTGTTCCCAATAGTTACCAAACATAACATGCCATCGGGCACCGCATATCCATCCTACACCGTGGACCCACATCAAGACCCATTCAACAAGCAAGGGGACTTGCCACCCACACCGGCATAGAACACATTAGTGCCTCCCGCTAATCCCCTCACAATCAATGGTTGGGGGGGCTGAAATTCAAAACTCAATGCGATCTGCCCATCGACAAAAAGGGGTAACACACATTGCTAATCCCTGTGCCTCCTGCTCAGGGGGGATGAAATTCAAAATTCAACACAAGATCGCCCATTACCAGAAAGGGGTAATACACAGTACAATACACAGTGTCTTTTGCTAATTCCCATCCTGTCAAAAGTCAAGGGCTGAAACGCATAAACAGGGCATAGCACTGCCCATTGACGGAAAGGAAATCATCAAAAGACAAGGGGGCTAATGCAAGAAAACCCCATAGCAAACGCAAGGTGCACATCATCTACGCAAACTTACAAAATAGGGTAAATCCGTAGACCCAATGCACACAAACGAACCCACCACAAGACCCAAAAAAACAAATGAGAAAACAAAGTACTTATCGACAAGCTCCCACTTACCGATAAGCAGGGGGCTAATGTTGGTATTTAGTGTTCATTCAGTCCCTCAAAGAATATCAAACATTGTATTGATACCACATGGATGCATGCGATCAGCCTACAATTAACCTTCCTTCTGCAATGAACCCGTGATGCACCACAGGCCTGTGATGAACCCACAGCGTGCATCGCAGAACCGATATAAACCCACGATTCATTGCATGTTCCCGATGAGACCTACACATGTTCAGACCTGCGATAAACCCTCAACCGCTGCGATGCCACAGCCCATTAAGGAACCGTGTCTAGACACCACCTGCGCACGCAATGACAAAGGGACAAACGTGGCGAGGCGCCGCCTAAGGCTAACAAGATGTTGCCCGCCAGACGGTGATGTCACTAGCGCTACATCAATTAAGTAAGGAATGCAAGAGATGGTAGTACACGTGAGTAATGAGGGCTCCTGAGTGAAAGGAAAGTCGATCCTCAAGAAGATCCCCATGAGACACATGGCGAAACCCCAATGGTGCACTTAATGATTGACAGCAAGCACAATATCCCCTTTCCTAATAGGAGACAAGCACCTTTATCTTCTTCCTTTTAGGATCTTGGGATCTCCCACATAAATTGAGATCCTCTTCGTATTGAAAGTCATTCAGCAATCAAGCACCCTTACCATTGACTCCTAACTCAACTACCCAGACTTAACGCCCTAGTATGAGATCCATTCCCGCTCCAACTCTCGGTCTTTCTCTATCTTCCAAAGAGACCACTCCTCAATCTAGCCTTACCCTACCTACACATTGAAGTTAGTAAGTAGACTTTATAGTATAAATCCCTTTTGGGTTTAATTTCCACACCAATTTGTCTTCTTCACTTATGAAGGAATGATGATAGTTTTTATTTTTCTCCAAAGATTATTATTGAATAGATTTTGGACTTTTCTTCATTCCATCTTCAATTATTAGAATCTCTTATTTTAACCATTTTTTCATTACTATTTTGATTCAGATTATCCACCATTTGTTGACTAATAGGGAAATTTCCTACCTGGATCTCACTCTTAAGTCTAGTGGTTTTTCTATTTCCTATAACCCAACTGCATTCCTCTTCTTTTAAAAGGTCTCTTGCTCTAGTATACCTCTCTAGAGTCCAGATCTGCTGACCACAACACATTGTTGGCCCCACATTCTTTCAACCACACACTGGGAATATCCGTGACATAATGTACAAGAGATGTTCCCAATGTGTGGTTGGGTGAACATGGCAAGCAATGTGTTGTGGTTAGCAGATCCGAATTCACCTCTCCATGCTTGTGAGCACTCCAAATCTGCTACCCATAAATTGTTCCCACATCCCCACCCGTAGAGTTAGGGGTGCTCATGGTTCGACTAACCTACCCCTTTTTTGTAACCGAATTGGTATTACTGGATTTTGGAAAACTGATAACCGAAACCAAACCGAAGCCAATCGGTTAACCGGTTGACCGGTTCAGTTAACCGTCAATTCGGTTCATTGATTTTTTGGTTTTTATATTTTTACAGTATATATTATAAAATATATATATAAATATAAGAAAATTATAAATATATATAAAATATTATATTTTGAATAATAAATAATATATCATATATTATAAAATATATATTTATTTATAATGCATATTTATTAATTTACAATATATAAAAAATATAAAATATATATAATATACATAAATATATATATAATATAGAAACATATGTGTACCGGTCGGTCCCGTTAACCGTTGGTTTTCTATATTGGTTAACCGAAACCGAATTGGTACCTTTGGTTTTTTAAAAACATCGAACCAAAACCGAACCAACTGGTTTGGTTAATTGATTTTTTGATTCAGTTTTGGTTAGTTCAATTTTTCGGTTTTTTTTTGCTCACCCCTACATAGAGCAGTATCATCATGTATTGGGAACATCTCCCCATGAATGACTAGGGAGATATTATCAATGTGCAGTTGTAATGTCTTATGTGTAGAGATGTGGGAACAACTTGTGGGTAGCAGATCCAAGCCCGCCCATGAGATGCTCGCTTTAACCTTTGCATCTCATAAATTACAAGATTTTAAATATTCATTTTTAATCACTTTCACCTAATGGTTTTCCAGCTAAGTCAAAACTTTCCATCCCAATTTTGCTAAGCAAGCATAATTCATCCATTCACCTTATTTTAAGCTCCAAGCCTCCAACTACCTTTAATTTTTGGCTTACAAAGAGTATTCTACCCCACAAGATGTAGTGTTTTCTCTCACTTTTTCTCCAAAGGATTTTTTTTTCTTTTTTGAAATTGTCATTGTTTACCAACCTCTCTTTTGGAAATTTAAATGATCTCATAACAAATAAGGGCATTATACAATGGTGACCTTTAAAAGAGTCACTTTCCCCACATGAGATTGTTTATTTAATCTATCTTTGATCTTATGCTTTATTTTCGCAAAAGTATTTTTCTCAACTATTTCATCAAGAATATGGGCTCCCAAGTATATATACCTCATTTTAGATTTGGGAGAATTTAAAAAATTGCTAAATTTTTGTATGCCTATTGGAGGTGTTATTTGAACAAAAAATACTAGATTTTATGAAATTAGGTTTTGCCCTAAAGTCATTGCAAAATTTTCACATATTTCCCTTATTTTGAAAGCATTATTGATGGACCTTTGCAAAAATAAGACAATCGTCTGCAACTTGTAGAAAAGGAATATTTGGTTCAAAAAATGCATTTTGTTAGACCGTTTTAAGGGGAAAATGGTAGGAAATGACAATGCCTTGAATTCTGCATGACCTTCAACTGCTCAAAACACCAAGAAGGTGTTTCAAGCAATAGGATGGTGTTTCTTCCAAAGATCATGTGACGTGGATCCCATGTGGCCATTGAGTTGGTAGATGCTCTTCTCCAATGCATCGCGGTGTAGTGCAACATGGGGGATTTTTCTATCAAATTGAGAAGCGAAAAAAAGAAGCCACAGTTTGAAGGAATGGGACATATGCTTAAATGCATAGTTTGAAGGAAAATATAATTATAAGTTTAAACATATGAATAAAGAGTTCATTTTAGATTTTAATAGTCTTTGGATATCCATTTAGAACAATTCAAACTATTGGATATATATCCTGACACATTTTAGCTGTTTGATATCCAAAAAAACAAATAATGGTCATTAGATATGAAGCTAGATGAGTGTTATTCATAGGATAATCATGTTAGTACAATATATGTGTCATATACTATATGTTGGCAAGAAAGACTAATCTGAACAAGAAGCTGGCCAGAACCAATGGATATGACAAAGGCAAGGCTTATGCAAGGACAGGAAAACAAAACTCTTGGACCTCTAGTAAAAAACAAAGATTCGGTTGATATCAGGGAGCTCCAAAATCCAGATTTACCAACTCAGGCATGGTTTTGATTGAACCACAAGGAAAGGCTCAACAGAACATAAGGTGGATTCCAAAGAGGGTTCCTAAGGCTACTGTGAGTGCAGTTCCTCCGAATAGGAATTGCGGGCTGATAGGTAACAGTAGCTTTACTAATGATGATGAAGACAATGGGGTGAACAGTGGAGAGGATTTTGAAAATGAGGGTTTTGATGGAGGTAACGGTAGCTTTACCAATAAGTGCTTAATGGCCCAAATAAGCACTCCCAAACATGGCCTTATTATATCTCATAGGCCGGCTATATGCTTCTTTATGGAAACCAAAGTTAACCCTGAGAATGCTAAGAAAATTGTTAGGAAATTTTGTTATGATGACTATTTTCGCATTGATCTGATAGGATTTTCGGGGGTCTTTGGATTCTATTGTATCAGAGTCAAGTTTCTCTTCAACTTATTTGCTCAAATGATAGACTCACCCAGTTTCTTGTTAATGAAAATGCTTGAAACAAAAGTTGGTGGGGCACTTTTGTTTATGCCCCTTCAAATAAAATGGAGAAAATGACTATTTGGAACTAGATTAGAGACATTGCAATCAATATAAAAGGTCCATGGTGTCTGATAGGGGATTTCAACAATTATATGTCAATTGAAGACAAAAGAGGGGGTAGAGACCCTTGGCCTAGCCAAATGAGATATTTTAACGACTTTATTAATGATTGCAACCTAATGGAAATTAAAATAAAAGGTTTACACTTCACATGGAAGAACAAAAACGTAATGGAAAGAATTGACTGGGCCTTCAGTAATGGGGATTGGAGAGTCTAATTTCCAAATGTTGTGATCTCCAATCTCCCTTTTTTGGCCTCTGATCACTCCCCTCTCTTGCTCCAAGTGGATGTACAAAATTATAGGGGTCCAAAACCTTTTATGTTTTAATCAAAGTGGTGCACTCATCCTAACATTTTAGAAGTTATCAATAAGGGCTAGAATGTTGAAGCAAATGGCTCCAAACCCATCCAATTTATTAAAAACAAAAGAATAACCTAGCAAAGGACCTAAGAAAGTGAAGCAAGCTTAAATTTGGAGATGTTTTTAAAAAGAAATAAATCCTTATGGGGAGAATGAAGCAAACCCAAAAGGATCTTAGTGAATATATAAATAACTCTAAATCTCATAAATCTAGAGAGTGCACTCCACAAGCAACAGAACAAAATTCCAGAACGAGAAGAGATTTATTGGGCCCAACATGCCAGAATTGAACTATATTAAATTAGGGGACAAGAATAATAGATTTTTCCATATAATGGCAACCATTAGAAAGAACATAAACAGGACAGTGAAGATTGAAAATGAAGAAGGCATGTGGATAAATGATCAATCAAATAGTAAAAGATTTTTTCTAAGAAAATTATGACTGAAGATTTAAATATGAAGGAATCAATGGAGCAAATGAATTTTTAAGTGTCATCCATGGTTGCATCACCGATGAGAAAAATGATAACATTTCTAAGAACATCACAAATGAGGAAATCTATGATGCTCAGATCTCAAGGCTCAAGGTCTAGACAGACTGAATGCCCTATTTTTTAAGAATATGAAAGTGCTTTTATTCCCAATAGACAAGTTAATGGAAATGTTCTTATTTCCCATGAAATGATTCATTCTATGGAAAAAAGAAGAAGGGAAAGATTGGAATTATGGCATGCAAGATTGATATGGAGAAAGCTTATGACAAATTGGAATGGGACTTCATTGAAAAGGTCCTTTGAAAATTTGGCTTTCATGAGAAGTGGGTTTCCTGGGTAATGGAATGTATGAAGTTTGTCTCTTATATAATTTTAATTAATGGGAATCCTACAACTAAATTCAAACCAAGTAGGGATATTAGGCAGGGGATCCTATCTCTCCTTACATTTTTGTTCTTTGTGCTGAGGCTCTCGCTAAAGATCTTTAAGAAGAAGCATAAAGTAATACCAATCAATTTGGGTGCAAAATATCAAGAGGGGCCCAAAGATTCCCATCTTACAATTTGTTGATTATTGTATTACAAGTAATTAAGCACGTGCGTTGCATGTATAAATTTGTTTTCATATTAATTACTTTAATTTTAGATATAGGATAGAAATTGAAAATTAATAAAACTAACAATGTGTTTAAAAATAAACCTAAATACTTGTACTAAATGTGCACCCGCAGAAATTTTAAATTACAATAACAATTATTATTATTATTATTATTATTATTATTATTATTATTATTATTATTATTATTATTATTATTATTATTACTATTACTGTAGGGAGGGGGTGTTAGGCTAGATTGGAAGTGGTCTCTCTTCGAAAGACGAAGGAGAGCCTCTAAAGGGAACAAAAGTCTTTTGGTATGGGTTAGAAGAAGAATGAGAGGGTTGTAGGGGCTTGAGGGTATCAGAAGTAAAATGCTTGGGATTGGATGACCTCTGACGTAAGGGAGATCCTCTATTTAATTAGAAGATCCCAAGATCCTAAAAGGTAGGAGATGTGGATTTTTGCTCCGCATCGGGATGGAAGTACATCCTTTGCTGGCAATCATTGGATGCGCCACTAAGCATCGCCACGTGTATCATGAGGATCTTCTCAAGGATCGGCATTCCTTATCCTTAAGATTCCTCATTACTCACGTGTACTACTACCTTTTTTTACACTTCATGATTGATTACGGTTGATGATGATGTCACTCTTTGGAGGTCGATGTTTCGTCGATGCCTCATGGTGATTCGCATAATGCTTTGTTGTCGTGGGTTCACGTGGGCTCGGCCTATTGTCCTGTCCGACCCGATATCCGAAGCGGATCCGTGGGCTATGGGTTTATTGTTGATTTTCTTAGCATGTTGTGGGTTTATCACAACATGGGGGTTGATCGTAAGCTCTTTGTGAATGCTTCCGTGGTGTTACTCTTGATATATGAGTGTTCTTTGAGGGTTTGAATGAGTTGTACAAACCTACATTAGCCCCTGCTTATCAGTAGGTGGGAACTTACCGATAAGCACATTGTCTTTTGTCATTCCGGCATTGGGTATGGTATTTCTGCTTGTTTTGGGTTATTGTGTAAATGGCATACTCCCTATGCTCGTGCTTGGTGATTCATGATGATCGAAGGTACGACCCCCCTATCTTTTGTTGATTTGATTTCTAATGGCAGTCAGTGCTACTTGTACGGTCTAGCCCTCGCCCCCTTTCACTGTTGCCATGAAAGAAAAATCGTCAAAAGACAATGAAACAGTATTTGCGAGAGAAGATGTTGGACAATGGAATCAGGGAGTATGTAGTGACTAAGCTATGGTTGTAATCATCATAGCTCTCAGTTAGATGTAAGGAGTGGCACTTGTGACATTGGGGTTTTGAAAGCTTAAACGATAGCGTTGGGTACATAATTAAATCTCGATAGGTGTTGTGTGGCACCCCATCTCCCTTTAGGTTTTATTTATGAGTCGTCATTATTCGCGACGGTCCGTCTGAACATGCTTGTTTGGCTCCCTTGTCACTAGGTCATGGTAGTTTATAAAAGGGTGTCTTATGCCCTATTCTGTGGCGTTGTCTGAGTCTGGTTCGCGCTTGATAACTTGATTGTCCCTTTGCCGTATTTCTACGCTCCGAAGTTGGGAATGTCCCTTTGCCGTATTTCTCCGGTGTGCATCTGGGGGACCGATTTTTAGTAATGCGGGAAATAGTGCCTTCGCACAGACGATTGTCCAGTCTGGTTGTCTGCCCCCAATTGAACTGCTTGCTTGCATCCTTAGTCCAGCGTTGAACAAACTCATGGCGGTGATGTCCGAGATAATGAACCTCCCCCACGATCAAATTTCGTGGAGTGTCCTGGCGCGGTGGTTGAAGACCTGCGAAAGCCTCTCTACAGTCGACTTTCAAGTTGCAGAAGAGAGCCGCATCATTCGGTTGGCACATGTGTTTTGGGGAGCCTGTCTGGGTGATTCCCCATTAGTTTATGGGCGGTCTTCGGTAGACGTACACCATCATATGGAAGTCGTGGAGGCCAGGCGAGTTGCGGCAGCCAGAGACGTCGTTGACCTTGAGGAGCAGTGTGCTCGACAGCGTCAAATGGTGGTAGAGTGCGAGGCAGAGATTGGCGAGCTAACAACATATGCAGCTCGGGAACCTCGGCGTATAGAAGCGGCACAGGAGGAATGGACTGCATTGTAAATTTCATATTATATGCTTTTTGTTTTTGTTTTGATAATGTACACCGATTTTTGAATGAACTCCAACGAAGTGTTATGTATTTAGTGTTATTGATCAATCGTGTTGTGTGTGTACCAAATCTGGGTGGGTCACGATTAGCTCTGGCACTCTTCCTAGCTATTATTGTTGTCGAGGCCTCACCGGCCACTCTGTGTATAGTGGTCGTGCTGCTAGTCGTTTTCAAGCTTCCGGTAGTGTGTGGGTGGCAGGCTTTCATGAGCGACGGCTAAATTAGTATCGCGTGTGTCCTTTTTTCCAGTGCATGTAATCTGATTGGGCATCATTGTATCTTTGAGGGTTAAGGACAAGAGTTCTTTTGCGAGGAAAACCCACGTGGCATTCGGTAATAGTTTATTGTCCATCGTTAACTCGAGTTTACTGCAATTTGGTCACACGTGTGGGTCGGGTTTGAAATTTGATAGGATATAGCGACGGTTACTGTCCATCGCTGTTATGGTACAGGGGCAACGCATTTGCATTAAATGTGCCTCATTGGTCCCATCGTTAACTCAAGTTTACTGCAATTTGGTTACACGTGTGGGTCGGGTTTGAAATTTGATAGGATATGGCGACGGTTACTGTCCATTGCTGTTATGGTACAAGGACGACACATTTGCATTAAATGTACCTCATTGGTCCTGCCTCTAAAAGGGACCTTTGGGTAATTTCGCAGGGTTACTTATTCACGAAGCATTGCTTCGGGTGTCATGGAGGCATCTTACTGTCTTCTCTAGCGCCGTTTAGTACTCTGCACTCATGATTGCTATAAAAAAGGGCAGGCGGGCTGCTCTTGGTTTATCTGTAGTTGTTTCTATCATCTCCCCCATTCAACCTTTGGAAGGTTATTCGATAGGCGAGAAGAAACTTTTTCTCCTTTGTATCACTGTCTGGTTACTCAATCTGTCTTCATAGCTACTCGACAAGGAAGTCCGGATTCCTTTTTTACAGATTTCGTCTGATAGGTTGACACTGCATCATTGCTAAAAGAGAGGGAAGCTGCTTTGGCAGTCGATGGTGGCAGGGGTTTTTGGCCTCTTGTTCCTATATCACAAGGGAGGACGGTTTTGATGTTGTCGCTGGTACCGAGTTGATGTGTCTTTGCGAAACCATGGAGGTTTCCATGTCCTACAAATGCCAAGAGTCATGGACCGATGTGTCAAGACCAATTATACTACTTGGACGCGATTCATTTTGGAAAACCCTATGTATTGTTGGACTCTTCAAGATGCTAGGCATTTAAGGTTTGTAGACTGCTATACTGATCTTCCAGGCCGGGAAGGTGTTAAGTATGTAGGGCTCCTACTGAATCATTGGTGTTCACGTACACATACTTTCATGGGTGCATTTGGCGAATTTACTATTACGGTGGAGGATGTTGTGGCATTGGTAGCATTGCCGGTTGGGGGTGCGATATCTGAAGAGAATTTGCAACATATCGAGTCCATCCCACCGGAGTTGAAGGAGCTATGTAAGGAGCTTATTGGGGAGGTTGCCCCCTACAAGGCGTTGGTGGACCGATCCTCTTTGCAAGGCAAAATGCCACTGGATGTGGCCTCCTGCTGTGTGCAGAGTTGTACGAGGTGTAGGCTCTCAACGCCACCTTGCTACCTATATTCTATATGTGGCCTCCCACTTCTTGTTCCCAAGGATGCCAGATTATGGCCTCCACACCATTCTGATCCCCTTGGTCGTCTTTGCTGCTAGCGGGTATCAACTCCCCTCGGCGTTTATGTTTCTTTGCTATTTGTACGAATAGCCGGACAACACTATTCAGTAGTTGAACGACCCTAGTTGCAGGAGGCACGTGAGTTACATCTTCTCTCCATTTATTTGGATGTTCATCTGTGAACGCTTTGAGCTCAATGTGAAGCCGTGAACTCTACATCCTCTCCAACTTCAGATTGCTACTCTCAATGGTGATGAATCGGAGGAGAAGGTTTTGGAAGTGTGCAGGGGGAAACGGTGGCTTCATGCAAATGCAAAGAGGCACAAAAATTTTAAAATGATTGAGATTAGTATGAAATTGGCCTTTTTGGATGGATATATATGGAGACCATATGCTCGCATGATTCGTCATTCCGTGCCATTCTGCATTGGCAAGCCTGTCCCGGAGGGTGGGGATAACCAGTGCCCTCTTGAGATGGGAAATGCTATTGTGAGAATGGCACGAGTAATTTTGTAGCCTGGGGTTATTCCATATTTGGACCGCTCACGTGAATCGCAACTCTCTGTCTATCATCGGACCGGGTTCTCCGGCAATTTGGGTACGACAACATAGGCACCCAGTTTTTGAGAAACCTCGAAGAAGACGCATTTTTTGTTTGACATCACAATCGAGCATTCCCGGGGTGTACTTGGTTTCCAATTGCTGGTTATAGCAGAGTGCAAGTGTGTAAATCACTCCATCTGTCATACCTATGCTCACTGTTCGTTGGATTCCAGGAATTATTGTGGGCAAACTCACAAGCCTGCCATATGTCGGCCGCTCCCCCGAGCCATGTTGCTTGTCGAGGGGGAGGGAATAGCTCTTCTCTACTCTAATTCTTCGGAGAAATCACTATCCAAGTATGCTAAGAAACGACCGGTTATCGAGGATGTAGGTTGTAGTCACGCTCCTCCGGTTAAGAGGGCTAGGTCTACGAGGGTGCTTCACCCCTTTCATGCTGATAGTGTACCCTCACCTTTTGATGCATCTTCGGTACAGGTTCATGAAGGTGATCACAGTTCTCTGGCTCCAGCTGTCATGGGTGGGTCTGTAGCTAGCCGGGGAGTTTCGGCGACAGCCCTCGAGAGTGGTGTTGGTCCAGTGTTGGAGCCTGCAGATCTTGCGCTTGTGTCACCCTCCCCAGGTGGTGTTATGATTTGCTTCTCAAGCGGGCGATTGAAGAAACGGGCTTCCCATCGTCAAACCGTTGAATGATTACTGAACTATGATTAAACAAAATTGCACTACCTTTCCTAAGTGTGGATCCTATCACAGTCTGTTGTGAACGAAAGCGGTCAAACCGTTGTAGGAAATCAAGTAGTTCGTGTGGAATCATCCGTTGGAGTTCTGATGGCGGCTCCAGGTGGGCACGGATTGGTAAGTGTACTGGCTTATATTTTAGTTATAGCTTTCTACATCTATCCTGTACTACAAGGGCTGATTGTGAGACAGTCTTTCACTTTGAAGCGGGTTGATCACAATGAGAAAAATTCTGACGGGGACGAGGTGGACTTAGAGGTGAGACGTGATTTGAGATTCATTTGTTCGTGTATGGTTCAAGTGTTCTGACTACTTGGGTATGTCTTTATTGCAGACTCTCTTATCTAAGTTTCCCCTTGAGAAATACTACACACCCTTCTTTCAGCGTCTAGCTGAGAAACTGAGGGCGACACAGCCCCCCACAATCGAGCCCGTGGTGACTAGATACCCGGATATACAGTAATGAGTACCTGTTAGACAGCCTTTGTATGCCCTTAGCTCCAATCAGAATGATGTACTTTTGACATTTATTGTAAATGAATAAAGTGCATATTTGATTCATGTTCTTGTGGTGTGTTTCTGTGTTATAGCCTTAAACTGGACACTTAATGAGACTCATGTTAGTTTAGAATGTTCACAGCCAGTGGGTCAGTCTGGGGAGACCTATCCTGACAAGGCTGACACTGATGTGCCACCAAGTCGGTTGGGGTGGTCTGTCTCATCCGCTAGGGTGAGAGCCAAGGCACATGCAGTGTAGGATTAATTGAATCTTTGAACAGAACCAGATTTCTAGTATTTCTCTGGACCTTGGAGATTAATGGGCAAAACTGGAAAGTTACACCTGCCCTGGACCAGATTTCCAGTATTGCCCGGGGCTTATCGCTAAGGTGCTCGGGGTATCCAGGGCTTTGTGCCCAGAGTGCCAGATTGCCTGGGGTGTCCAGGGCTTTGTAAAGATGTTTGGGGTGCTAGGGCTTATCGCTGAGGTGCCCGGGGTGTCTAGGGCATTATGCTCGGGGTGCCAGATTGCCTAGGGTGTCCAGGGCTTTGTATGGATGAGATATATATATATATATATATATATATATGCATTTGTATAAGAAAAACACGCATATGTGCTCTTAAAAAGTATTTGTCATGATAAGAAATTGTAAGAAAAGGAATTTGAAAGTACACATCATAGATTGATTCGAAAGAAGAATGCATATGCGTACAAAACATGGTTACTCAAAGTAAGGTTTCATCCAATAGCCAATTATGGTTTCATAGTCGTCACCCATGTCTACAGTTTTAAGCACATAGTAACCCGATTTGTGAGCTTCTTTTATCAAGTAGGGTCCGTCTCATGTCGGTGTAAACTTTCCTGTGGATCTACCCTGTCTAATGTTGAGGGTTGTCTTCAACACATTGTCCCCCTCATTGAAGCTTCTAGGTCTCAGGTGTCTGTTGAAGTTAATTGCTAATGCTTGTTTATATTTGTCTTGCCTTTCTACTGCTCTGTCTCTAAATTCGTCCACCACCTCGAGTTTGTTTGCAAACAAATCATCCAGATCCTTTGGTCCAATCTTTTTATCCATTATCACAGCTATCCTGGAAGACACAGCCTTGATCTCTACTGGCAGTACTATTTTTGTCCATAAACCAAAGAATAGGGTGTCACTTGTGTGCTTTTCCTGGTCGTCGTGCGATAAGCCCACTAGGTATCTAATAGCATTTCTGCCCAATCTTTCTAGCTGTCAGCTACTATTTTGCTTAGCATTTTTAGTAACGTCTTGTTCGTGGCTTCTTCTTGGCTGTTGTCTTGGGGGTAATATGTTGTCAATGTCCCTAATTTTGTCCCATATTACCCTAAAAGGTCGCGAACTTCTTGGTTTTTTATGGACAGGTCGTTATTGGTCAGTATCTGCATCAGTATCCTGAACCTATCGACGATGTTTTGTCGCAGAAAGTCGCTATGTTAGCGGCGTATATTCGTCGCAAGGGAATGACCTCCGCCCATTTAGTGAAATAATCTGTCGCCATGATAATGAAACAATACCTTTAGAGGGTGGGTGTATCTTGCCTATAAGGTTTACTCCCCAAGCTTGAAAGGGCCAGGGTATGACAACAGGATGCAGGGCATTGGCAGGTTTGTGAATCCTTTCCCCTTGAACTTGGCACTTGTGACACCTGTGCACAAGCCGTTGCACATCCTCCATCATGGTTGACCAATAAAATCCAAGGTGCAAGATGTGGTTTTGAAAGGCAAGCTGGCCCTGATGAATTGCGGGCTCGAAGTCGTGGGCTGCCTCCAAGATGTCATCAATTTCCTCACCAGCCAAACATCGTTGAGGTTTACTTGTGTGAGACATCCTGTACAACACCCCATCCTGGAGGTAGAATCTCTCAACTTTGGACAATAACTTCCTCCGCAACCAAATACCAATGGGAAGTGTGTGCTCCTATAAGTACTCTACAAATATCTTCCTCCAGTCTTCATTGAAAACCACTAAACACTCCCTGTTATTTGTCTATGGAATGTATTTATCACACTCTTGTTGTATTCTAATCGAATCGCACTTCATTGTGGGCCAATAATAACCCATTCGTTGTAATTTGTGGAAAAGGGTACTCGTGGCTACCCCACAGGTGGCTTTGTGGATCTTATCCAATGTGGCTTCTACCTCCTCCCTGCCCAAACACCTTGTCCTTACCCCATTAGACTCTCGATGATACAGTACTCTGTGCACCAATTGGAACTTCACGATCAGCCTTATGTCTTGAGTCCCCAAGTTCTGACCCTTTAGTTTCTATATCACCTCATATCTCCAATCGTCGACCATCATCTGCTTTTCATCCTCCACTTGTTCCCTTAAAGTTGCAATCGACTGCCTATTGATTGTTCAAATGGTGATTTCCCTTGGCTCTGGGCTAGTTTGTATCTTGGATCCTAATGTGGCTAAGGCATCAACAAACTGGTCCTTGGCTCTATTTTGATGTTTGAAGCGTATGTCTAGGTCACGAACCAGATTTTGTGTCAGGGTCCTATAGGGTAAGATGGTGAGTTCTTGTAATGTCATGCCCCAGTCGAGCTGCCCAATCACTAGCTTCGCATCACGAACACTCTTATCTTCTTTGCATCAACTTCAATTGCTTTTACCAGGCCGAGAACTAGTGCTTCATACTCTGCTATATTGTGTGAACAAGGAAACTGGAGTTTAAAGGAAAAGGTCGAAGTCTGTCCATCAGGAGAAGTCAGGGTCACTCCAGCACCGGCAGAGGTATTCGTGCTGCTCTCCTGGGAATTCTTCTAATATAAGGAAGTCAGAGGTGGATGGGAAAGTGGCCAGTAGGTCGGTGATGGCTTGACACATGACAGCTTTGGGCTGTGTATATTCTATATCGTACTCATTAAGCTGCATCATCCATTTCACAAGCCTGCCAGACAGGGGAGGTCTGTCAATAAAGAAGTTGATCGGGTCACTTCGTGCGATGAGCCGCACCTTTGGCCCCAAAATGTAATGCCTAAATTTATGTGTGGCGAAGACCAAGGCTAGACACTACTGTTCCATGTGGGAATAGTTTTTCTCCACAGCCTTGAGGTTTATACTGGCGTAGTAGATGGGAGTTTCTATTTTGCTTTCATCTTCCTATGCCAACAGGCACCCTATGGCTTCCGATACCGTCGCGATATACATCCTGAACTCGTGCCCCTCTTTGGGAGGCCTCATCGCGTATGCTTTGGCTAGTGCTTGTTTCAACTGTTCAAAAGTGTCTTGGTGCTCCTAGGTCCATTTGAACTCAGTAGACTTCTTGACCAATTCCATTAATGGTAACGCCGTGTCTGTGAGGCCGGGAATGAATCTGTTAGATAGTGTACGCCCTTAGCTCCAATCAGATTGATGTACATTATGTCACTTATTGTAAATGAATAAAGTGCATAATTGATTCATGTGATTTGGTGTGTTTCTGTGTAATACCCTTAAACTGGACACTTATGAGACTCGTGTTAGTCTAGAATCTTCACAGCCATTGGATAGATCTGGGGAGATTTATCCTACCAAGGCTGGCACTAAGGTACATGCAGTGTGGGTTTTCTTGAAACCCTGAACCAGACCAAATTCCAGTTTTGCCCTGGACCTTGGAGATAGAAGGGTAAAACTGGAATGTTACACTGACCCCTAGACTCGATTATGRTACTGCACTAGGTATCGGATTGGATTGTCTTTGATATGTCAATCAGTGAGATCCTTTGAAGGGGTCAAAACCTGGGTTTGTTGGGGCAGTCCAAGAATTCATCTGAGTGGGTGATCATAGTGGCAGGATCAGTCCCTTTGTCGGATAAAGTGAATGATTCGGGAATGCACTCTCTCTGATGGAAACCTAAATTGCCGATAATGGATTTCAAATATGTTTAAAATTTGGTTTTGCAAAATATATTTGTATAAAGATATACTTATATATTATGGTGTCAAAATGTTTGCAAAATGTTTTAATTCCCAAAACCCAAGTGAGTAGAGGGTGGAACGCTGTTCCTTGCAGCCGAGGGAGAGGTCCTCTCTTGTTGGGTTGTGTTTGATCATTAAGGGTTGAGAGGTTAAGGGTAAGACCATTGAGGGTAATGCCTAATGGGCTAATCTTGCATCTGCCCACAGTTCTTGGGTTTTCATAAGGTGGCTGGATCCAAGAACTATTTAGTGTAAATGTTGGGCCCATTAAGAGCCCATGGTGATGGACTCAGGGGTTCACTGTCTCCTACAATGAATTCAGCCAAGCCTTGTAACAAAGGCTGGGTTGAACCAATGTGGCTGAATTGTAGATCAATGTTAGGGTCCCACGCGATATGATGGATCTCCCATCCCTTCAGTGGTATCAGTGACAATTTCAATTCTTGAACCAAAAATAAACCAGATCTGATCTGCGCAAATCAGTAGAATACGTTCTACCCGATTTGCGCAGTTTGCAGTTTCGTTGGAAATAAGTTCCCAGTTTTGGGCGAATGATCTAAAATTTAAATCTTTATTAATCTGAAATATATTTAGAATTGTTCTATTTATATTTCTTAGATTTTGGGCTATTCGTATGGTGGGGAACTAAATCTTTTATTGACGCATTGAATTTGCGCAACTACTGTATTCCATTCATTATTGGTCTGTAAATTAATAGAAAAATTAGGCTTTTTTCTATTTTATTTCGTTGGAAGAAGACGTTGGTTCGCGTGGAGGTGAAGACATTTGCGCATATGAGAAATTTGTGATTTACGATTTGCAGAAATCAAAACTACAAGGTGTGACTAATCTTTTTCTTGCACGTTTGGATCCACACGAATAGCCCACTATTTTGTTTATTTTTCTGATTATTGATTGTCATTTATCATCCATATTTAATTTCAAATCATCTTCAAGAATTGAATCTTGAATTGGACGCCAAACCTTAGACACATTTGACCCAGATTGGACCAAACTGGTTGGACCGAATTTATGCCTCAATAGGGACTGTTCACAGCCCCAAAATTTCATAATGGGCCGAGGGTTTGATGGCTGATTGCAAGATGCAATTCGGCCCAACCTGTAAAACCCAGTAATGTTAAGTAAAAACTGCATCAGCCCTGATTTAGCAATATGGGCCGAACTGACTTTTGCAATTCAGCCCATGTACCTAGATAATATTATATGATAATGTTATGGGATCGAATGGGCTGATTCTAATTTAAACTAACTATTTTAGGGATTTATAGATGATTAAAATTGATTGGATCAATTGTGCTTTTTATTTCCTACAAGTGATGTATGATGTGTGATGTGCTACATACATGGGTCATAAGCACTTGGCCCATGTTAATTTGACAGTGGCTCTTTCACACACAATAGCTAAAAGCACATCATTGCCATGGTGTCCATAAGATCATTGGATGATCTCCCTACTTGATGGGCCCCACATTAGCTTCTTCCCCAAGATGAACCGTGCAAAACCCTAGCCGTTTAGGGCCCATTTAAATCTGGCTTTGAGAAAGTCATTGGGAGCCACTTCGGTTTGACCTAAATAAAACTAGGGCATAATTATTCATTCCCTCCAGTGAAATATAAGTGCATGTGATAGGGAAATTCATATGATGAACTCTCTAAAAGCCTTCCATCATTAGCATGAATATGGGTCCTTCAGTAATAAGGAGATGCACCATAAAATTAGGCTATCCATTTGTTGTTGGATCTATTGGATTGTTTCATAAGATGATAGGGGCGTCATAGACCGATGTGGGAGGGCCCTATCCTAAAATGGAAGATTCTCTCATAATACCTTAGCGTTCACGAATATGATGGGTAAGCACTTACTGGATAGAAAGGTTTAACCTAAAATGGCAATGAAACTTCTCTGATAGAGGCCAAAGGGAAAGCTCAAAAGATGAGTGGATATGATCCTTCATAGAAGGTGGTGAGGTTGCGTAGTTGAAATACTTGGCTTCATGCACTGTATGCGACTTCCCACATTTCTAGAGACATACTTCGCAGTCTCCGTCATTGAGATAGGAGGGAAATCTCAGAGATGAATAAATGGAAATGGAACATAGATTAAAATCCATATCTATGTAGTAAACATGAATCAATTTAGGTTTTGCACTAATAATTTGCCTTGCCTTTTATCAGAAATGGAAAACGGACAATTCGCCAAGTTGTTGGACGATAACAAAATTAAGGGCCCAAACAATGCTGATTGGTTCCCTAACCATATGTTGTTGTTAACGTACGAGAAATTAGACAAGGTTGCTAAGAACCCTTCTCCGGATTGTCTGGGTGATAGAGCTTCTGAGGCACGTTGAAAAGAGTATCAAGAATGGGAAGATAAGAATTCTCTTGCTCGATGCTATAACATACCCTCCCTTGTGATGTGGCTCATTGTGACACTAGCAAATGCACTAACCGTTCAAGTAGTAAAGTAGTGAATAGAGTATCGTTCCCATGAGGATTTAGGTAACAAGTATCAATACTACATTGAGTACTTCTTATCTGATTAACAAATAAATCAAAATTTTAATGAAAGATAAAAGTCCTAAACTAAAATCTATCTAAATCATTGGCCCAATTGCCTTCAAATCAGGTTAGAAGAGTAAACAGTAAATGGCAATCTCAGAATTCAGCAATCTATCAATCTGGATCATTCGAATAAATCATGATTGAGCCTTGGTTTGGTGAAACCCCAAGGTCACGAACAACCTCTCTTTGTTCATCATATTCATGAGTGACGGTTCTTCTATCTCTAGCAAGAATCTAATCCCCATGCATGCATTTCTTCAAACACTTCTAAGGCATCAATTCAAATCTGAATTGATCACCAACTGAATTGTGCAAGTTATCTTTAACTTTGCACTCAATTCAATTCTAGAATAGTAGATCTGAATTCCTAGAGTCTCTCTCAAGCACTCTAGGAATTCCAAGCTTTAGATCCATTCGACCAATCTGAAATTTGCAGATCTGAATTCTCTTTCAAGCAATTCAGATCTGAGTTTTGAAGGTTAACTGGTCGAATTAATCTACAATTTAACCCCTATTCAAGAAACTTCAACTATAATTCATAACCATTCGAATGAATAAAAAAGAATTTGATTGCTGGACTGAAATTTTACAAGCTGAAATACATCAATAAAGAATGGAAGAATAAGAAAGAAGAAAGAAAATATAACAAAGAAACTGAATTCAAATTAAAGGAGAATGAAACTATAATTGAGTTATTACAAAAATTCTTTGAATCATAAACCCCCAATTTCGAACTCACCTTCTTCTTCTTGCTTGTTTGACTTGAACTTCCTCGAGCCTTTCCTCTTCTTCTTCCTTGCGCCTAGCCCTCTTCTCTTCTCTTCTCTCAAGGTGGCTGAACCTCTAAGAGTGGGAGAGCCTTTCTATCAAGCAATTGAACACCTCTCCCCCCTCCTAGAGGCCTCCTTATATAGTTTTTCAAGGGGTCTCTTGCCCCTTCTTGAAGCCTCTAGAATGGGGTGTATTACACCCCTTTCTTGAACTTTCTAGAGCTCTCTTGAAAGCCTCTTAAGGGCTGCTATTT
>NW_010729311.1:110786-136591 GCF_000365185.1 Nelumbo nucifera
TGAAACTTATTCTTAGCATTAAGCTAAATTAAGGCAAAAATTAATAAAACCGGCATAAAAATCCATGCTAAAGTCCTCAAAAATTATAGATAAATTGTTGGTTCATCACCTTGACAATCCAATACAGAGACAATTCAATCAGATCGAAGTGTCCATGGATAGTCTGAGGACCATGTATGAAGAGAAAAACTGTTCTACTCGTCAGAAGGTCTTGACACTGTTCATAACCGCTAAAATGACTAAGAGCCACATGGTTCATGACCATTGTCTTAAGATGATGGGTTACATTAATGAACTAGAGGGACTTAGGGTAGGGTTAGATCATGTCACCAAGGTTGATGCCATCCTAAATTCCTTGCCTCCCTTCTTCAATCAGTTTATCATGAATTATAACATGAATAAGCTAAATGTTAGCCTTTAGAAACTCAGTAATATGTTGCAGAGGGCTCAAGAACTGATTAAGAAGGATAAACCGATAGCCATGCTTGTTGAAGGTGGCAATTTGGGTAAAAAGAAGAGAAGGGCAAACAAAAAGCCTTAGAAGAAGACTAGCAAGCTGAAAAAGCAAAAGAATGACAAAGCATTGGATGCGTGTCACTTTTGCAAATAGACTGGCCACTAGAAGAGGAATTGTCCTCAATATTTGGAAATTAAGAATCAAGGTAATTTCAAATCTTTTATCATAGAGACCAATTTGTTGGTCACATCTGCTTCCTGGTGTATTGACTTCGGGGCTTCAACTCATGCATGTAACACATTGCAAGGGTTCAAGACAAGCAAAGACTGAGTGACGGAGAAGTAACGCTCTTCTTGGAAACTTCTGCAACAGTTGCAGCTATAGCCGTAGGAACTGTAGAACTAGTTTTTAGAGAAGGACCAACTGTACTTAAAGATTGTCTTTTCATACCTAATTTAAGAAGAAATTTAATTTTTGTCTCAAAGTTGAGAACTTGAGACAAATTCATCGCATATGGAGAACTTGAAAATGGTCTCTATGTTCTTCATCCTTATCTGTAAACAAACATTACCGGAACTACGTCAGAAATTATCCCCAATAAGAGAACTTGTAATATACTTACTCCCACGTGCCTGTGGCATTACCGACTTGACCACATTAATATAGATCGTATCACAAGCTTGGTAAAGGATTGTCCTTTAGATTTTCTAACTGTGAAAGATCTTCCAACTAGTAAGCCTTGCCTTCAGGGGTAAGATGACGAAACGGCCATTTACGGGACAGCCTGAAAGATCTACAGGCACACTTGACCTTATACATTCTGATGTATGTGGTCTCATGAATGTTAGGACATATAACCAACACTTTTATTTTATAACACTTACCGATGATAATTCATGGTATGGTTATGTGTACCTAGTGAGATATAAGTCTGAATCTTTTGAAAAGTTCAAAGAGTTCAGATAAGTGGTCGAGAAAACAGTTAGGGTGAGAAATTAAAGCCTTCGATCAGATCGAGATAGCGAGAATCTCTCTGACGAATTCAGGGACTAAAGGAAAACGGGATTGTATCACAACTAGCTTCTCCTGCTACACCATAATTAAATGGTGTGTTAGAGAGGATAAATCGGACTTTATTAGATATGGTCCGTTCACTTCTTGTCCACTCAGAGTTACTCACATCCTTTTAGGGTTTCGCATTAGCGATTGCAATTTACGTGCTAAATAGGGTTCCAATAGAATCCGTTCCAAAGACTCCATATGAGCTATGAATCGGTAAGAAATCAAGTGTGAGACACTTGAAAATTTGGGATTGTCCGGCACATGTTAAAAGAACTAGTACTGACAAATTGGAATGCCTATTTGTTGGTTACTTCGAAGGCTTTGTAGGTTACTTGTTCTATGATCTAAAAGAGCAAAAGGTGTTTTGCAGTCAAAAAACCTACTTCTTAGAGGAAGATTACTTCCTGGATAATCTTCAGAATGAAGTTTTTCTTGATGAGGAGAGCCCAGGGGTAGTGGGAGATGTCCCACGAGTTGCAGCAGAAAATAACCAACCTATAAGATCTACTCGGGTTTCCAGGCCTCCAGTTCGTCACGGCTATGACCAAGAAAGGTATTTGGTGGAAGCCACGACTAGTGAGGAGGATCTCATGACTTATACAGAAGCTATGTTGGATATAGATTTCTTAAAGTGGGTAGATGCCATGAGAGTTGAGATGGACTCAATGGAGGCCAATGGAATTTGTACTATAGTAGATCTACCCCCTGTGGTAAAAGCGATTACTTGCAAATGTATCTATAAGAGGAAGAAGGACCCCGATGGTAAGGTTAAGACCTACAAAACTCGTCTTGTTGCGAATGGGTACACTCAGAAAGAGGGAATAGACTTTGATGACACATTTTTGTCTGTGTCCATGCTTAAATCCATTAGGATCCTACTAGCTATAGCAGCATACCATGACTACGAGATTTGGCAAATGGATGTCAAAACCACGTTCTTGAACAGAGATCTTGCTGAATATATCTACAAGTAGCAACCGCAAGGATTCATTGTTGCAGGTTAGGAACACATGGTATGTAAACTTAATCGATCCATACATGGTTGTAGGAGCTGGAATATCCGGTTTGACTCTACCATCAAATAGTTTGACTTTTAGCAGAATCTAGATGAGCCCTGTGTTTATAGGAAGACAATGGGAGATAAGGTTACGTTCCTGATACTGTATGTAGATGACATCCTACTCATTTGGAATGATGTAGGGATGTTAACTATGGTGAAAGTATGGCTTTCACAACAATTCTCCATGAAAGATCWTGGAGAAGCTTCCTACATCTTGCGTCTTTGACTGTATAAAGATAGATAGAAGAGAATAATATGATTATCACAGTCTACCTACATTGACAAGATTGTCAAAAGATATAGTATGGAGAACTCCAAGAAAGGAAATGTTCCTTTCAGGCATGAAGTCACTCTCTCCAAGGGTATGTCTCCCAAGACTCCCGAGGAGATTGAGGTCATGAAAGAGATTCCCTATGCCTCAGCCGTAGGGAGCATCATGTATGTCATGCTGTGCACTCGCCGTGATATTGCTCAGGTAGTGAGTGTAGTAAGTAGATACCAATCTAACCCAGGACAGGAGCATTGGAAAGCTATGTAACACATACTAAAATGCCTTCGAAGGACAAAAAGAGTTTTGTCTGGTATTCGACGGTAGTTCACTACAGATTGTCGGGTATACTGATACTGATTTCAAGTCAGACCCAGATGATAGCATGTTGACATCTAGTTACATCTTCGCGATGGGGTCCTGAGTAGTAAAAATAGCAGATTCCACAACCCAAGTGGGGCACATTACCGTAAATGAGGCTGCCTAATGAATGAAGGTGTTCATTTTAGAATTTGGAATTCAGCACATCTCCCATTCCACTATTGTGTGACAACAATGGATCAACGGGAGATTGAAGTTAAAAGGTAGCATCAGCGGAGAATGTGACAGACCCATTGACTAAGCCAGTGATACAGAAAGTGTTTGAGAAACACGTGGAAAGTATGGGACTCCAGCTTATACCCGATTGGACCTAAGTGCAAGTGGGAGCTGTTAGACAGTGTATGCCCTTAGCTCCAATCAAATTGATGTACATAATGTCATTTATGAAAAATGAATAAAGTGCATAATTGATTCTTGTGATTTGGTGTGTTTCTGTGTAATATGCTTAAACTAGACACTTATGATACTTGTATTAGTTTAGAATCTTCACAGCCATTGAATAGATCTGGGGATATTTATCCTGCCAAGGCTGACACTGATGTGCCCCCAAGTTGGTTGGAATGGCTTGTCCCAGCTACTAGGGTGAGACCTGAGGTACATGCAGTGTGGGTTTTCTTAAAACCTTGAATCAGACCAAATTCTAGAATTGGCTTGGACCTTGGAGATAGATGGGCAAAACTAGAATGTTACACCTTACCCCTACACTCGATTATGGTACTACACAAAGTGTCAGATTGGACTGTCTTTGTTATGCCAATCAGTGAGATCCTTAAAGGTGGTCAAAACCTAGGTATGTTGGAACAATCCAAGAATTCACCTGAGTGGGTGATCATAGTGACAGGATCAACACTTTGTCGAAAAAAGTGAATGATCGGGGAATGCACTCTCTCTGATGGAAACCTAAACTGTCGATAGTAGATTTTAAATATGTTTGAACTTTGGTTTTTGCAAAATATATTTATATAAATACATACTTATATATTATGGTTTCAAAATGTTTGTTAAAGGTTTTAATTCCCGAGATCCATGTGAGTAGAGAGTGCAACACTATACCTTGCAGCCGAGAGAGAGGTCATCTCTTGTCGGGTAGTGTTTGATCATTACGGGCTGAGAGGTTAAGTGTAATACCATTGAGGATAATGCCTGATGGGCTAATCTTGCATCCACCCACAGTTCTTGGGTTTTCATAAGGTGGCTGCATCCAAGAACCATTTAGTGTAAATCTTGGGCCCACTCAAGGGTTCACTATCTCCTATAGTGAATTCGGCCAAGCCTTGTAACAAAGGCTGGGTTAAACTCATGTGGCTGATTTGTATATCAATGTTAGGGTCCCACACCATACAAAGAGCCAACTGGGCAGAAGGTTAAGGAGTAAATGAGTGCATAAGCTTAATGGGCCTAAGGCCCAATTCAATCTGGGCTTAAGTTAGTTAATTAAAAGGGGGCAAATTCAGTTTTTAAACTGATTACGATTATCTGAAGGATAAGATAAGTTTTATCCATTTAAGTGTCCATATCCAAATACAAGATTTGGATTAGGAAACTCTCTCCTAATTATATTAGGCGGTTGATCCAAGAATGCTATAAATTTGGGTCGAATTCCTATGATTTTCACAGCAGCAAATTGCAGAATTCTTCCCATGTTATAGCCGCCCCTACCCAGTTCAATCTCCACTTGTGGATCTGATCGAGAAGAGTTGTTGATATTGATTCTTGGTAGAAGAAGCAATCTGAAATCGGGCTCACTAACCCTTGCTTGATTCTTGCTGAAGAATTCAGATTCTTGCTGAAGAACCATCCTGATAATCCTGCTTCACTACATACTGTGTCATCTTCAGTGGAAGCGGGTTTTGATCTTTTCTTTGGGCGTGAACACCTGCGTTGGGAATTACTGCTACTTCATAATAGGTATATCCCTCACTTCCTAATGGTTTCAGATTTGCTCCGGTTTTGGTTTCAAGAATGAACCTTGAATACGCAATTTTCTAAATTAGGGAATGCAATTACCGGATGGGAGAGAAAGAAATTTTTGAAATTTCGCCCAACTTTCCTGCAAGGTTCGACCATCCATATGATGGATCTCCCATCCCTTCAGAATCTCCTTAAATAGGAGACTTTCCTCAGGAAAGTCTTCAGTTGGGACTAATTTATTGGCAGAGGCAAGTCTAGGATGGGTTTAACTTTGTTCTCGTCCGGGTGTATCCCGGCTTGGCCTACTCGGTAACCGAAGAATTTGCTTGACTGTACTCCGAATGCACATTTCAATGGGTTCAACCTTAGTTTGAACTCCTTACATCTAGTAAAGATTTTCCTCAAGACTCTAAGGTGCTCCTCTTTCTTCTTAGCTTTAACAACTATGTCATCCACGTAGCATTCTATTTTCTTGTGGATCATATCATGGAAGACACTACTCATTGCCCTTTGGTACGTGGCCCCAGCATTCTTTAACCCAAAGGGCATCTTTTGGTAGAAGAAATTTCTTATGGGTGTCCTAAAGGTTGTGCGAGGCGCGTCCTTGGGATCCATATAGATTTGGTTGTACCCGCTGTAAGCGTCTAGGAAAGAGAAGATTTTGTGCCCTGTCGTTGAATCTATAAGAACTTCAATATTAGGGAGAGGGAACTCGTCCTTGGGCAAGCCTTGTTTAAGTCTCTAAAGTTGACGCAACATCTTAGCTGCCCGTTTTTCTTTTTTACTTGGACCACGATGGATAGCCACTGGGGGTGCGCTATGGGCTTGATAAAACCTACTTTTAGAAGCTGCTCCACTTCCTCCTTTATTTCCTTGCAGCCGAGGGAGAGTCCTCTCTTGTCGAGCAGTGTGTGATCATTATGGGCTGAGAGGTTAAGTGTAAGACCATTGAGGGTAATACCTGATGGGCTAATCTTGCATCTGCCCACAGTCCCTGGGTGTTACAAGGTGGCTTGGCCCGGGGACCACTTAGGGTAAGTGTTGGGCCCATAGAGCCCATGTGATGGGTTTCAGGGGGTGCACTGTCCATAACAGTGTATTCGGCCAGGCCTTGTAACAAAGACTGGGTTGAACCCATGTGGTTGATGTGTAGATCAATGTTTGGGTCCCACGCCATACAAGGAAGCCCAACTGGGCAGTAGTTAGGAAGGCTAAGGGAGCACATAACCTTAATGGGCCTAAAGCCCATTTCGAACTGTGCTAATTTAATCAGTTAAACAAAGGGGGCGAATTCTAAGATTGGATTAGCAGATAGGATTGTGTCTTAACCCTATCCACTCAGAGAGACCAGATATAAATGAGATTTAGATCTGGAAACACTTCTAATGAGATTAGGAGAAGGCTGATCCAATCTGCAGATAGGATAAGGGTTTACCCTCATCACTTAAAGGGAATTCTGATCCAAATATGATTTGGATCAGCAACTCCTAATGAGATTAGGAGCTGATCCCTTTAAGGTTATAAAAGGAGGAGGGGGTGGCAGCCTTTGGATACATCACAGCAGTTCACATCCTGTCTTCAGAGCTGAAATTACAGAAAAGAGAATTCAGCACATCTACAGAAATTCTCTCTTGTCGCCTCCTTCCTGCCGCCGCCTCACCTGCCAGTTCGATCTCCAGTTCAGTGGGAGAAATCAAGATTCGATCTTGACATCAGTTTCTTGTGAAGGGGCTGATAGGAAGCTGTGCTCACGTGCCATCCTGTTAATTCTTGTGAAGGATTAGGTTCTTGGAGAGAACACTACTGATTCTGCTCCATCCTACACTGCGCCATCTTCAGTGAGAGCAGTCTTTGGATCCTTCCTTGGGCGTGAACACCTTCGTTGGGAGATATTATTTCTCTGTATCAGGTATAATCCTCTTCTACTGCTTCTGTTCAGATCCGGTTCGGTTTATGGTTCAAGATTGATCTTTGAAAAATGTGATTTTTCTAAAATAGGGAATGCGATTCCTAGTTGAAGGGAGAGAAATTTTTGAAATTTGCCCACCCTATTCCGCAAGATTTGGGCGTCCATACGATGGATGTCTCATCCCTTCAGTACCATGGCTAATGCAGCCCCCACATTGCTCCTCAAGCGTCTCAAGGCCAAGATTTATCGCATTTCTGTTCCATAGAAGTGGATCCGACGCCTCAGCTGGGGTCTGACGTGGTGGTGGTGTATCTCGTGACAATGCTAGTAACCCTTATGGGGGGTTTACCCACAGTCTGGCTGTGATGATATGCCAATAGCTGACTTTTCCGAAGACCAGAAACACTGTTCAGGGAATGAGGATGTGGAGGGGGAGTTTGCTTCCCCCTTGGAAGGGTTGTACGAGGAAGAGTTAGGACAAATACGGTAGCAACTATTGGGATACCGCGAGAATCATGATATCCTATTAATGCACTTCCCATTGACGGATCCTGTGTATGTTCAAGGTAAGGAGGTGCGTTATAGTGTCTCCAGTACGGTTGCCCAAGTTGGAGCTCTACGCCTCCAACTTGCTAATGGAAGTGGCAAGTTGGCTGATTTGGTTCCCCAAATTCTGAATGTTGGCTCTTGTTTCCTGCTGAAATTGCTGAGTGTTAATAGCAAGAGCCTTAACGATTTCATCTAATGACATACCTAAACTTGAGGGTTGACTTTGCGCTGTGATAGGTGCTGAATATTGGGGCTGTCGATTGAAATATTGGGGCTGATATCTCTGCTATCCTCCTTGGTTCCTGTAGCTTAGATTTGGATGATCCCTCCACCCCGGATTGTAGTAATTGGAGTAGGGGTCATAATTTCGTTGGGGCTGCCCCGGGAATCCTCCTACGGCATTGACTTGCTGCATCGAACCATCTTGCAATGATGGGCACATGTCCGTAGGATGCCCAGGAATCGAACAGACACTACATACCCTAGCTGTCTGCAATTGTCCTGTAGCCAGTTGTCTAATCAAAGCAGTTAGATCTGAGATTTGATTTTCTAAATTAACATGACTTACCTCATTAACACGCCTAATATTGTCATTTGTTCTTGCGCCGAACTGTTGTGAATTTTCGGCCATGTTGGAAATTAATTCCCTGGCCGCTTCGGGTGTCTTGTTCACCAAGGCTCCTCCATTGGCTGCATCGACCATACTTCTATTCGTGGGTTGTAGCCCTTCATAGAAGTACTGGATTAACAATTGTTCGGGTATTTGGTGGTGTGGACAGCTAGCAACAATTTGTTTAAACCTTTCCCAATATTCATATAGTGTCTCACCACCAAACTGCCGAACTCCACATATTTCTTTTCTTATATTTGCAGCCCAGGATGCAGGAAAATATTTATCTAAAAATATCATATTCATCTCATTCCATGTGCGTATTGAACCGGGAGGAAGAATATACAACCAATCATTTGCTTTATCTCTTAAAGTAAATGGAAAGGCTATGAGTTTTACCTGGTCCTCGGTCATACCTTGGGGCTTCATGCTCGAACAGATGACATAGAATTCTTTTAGATGCTTATGAGGGTCCTCACCTGGAAAACCATGAAATATAGGCAATAGTTGAATCAAACCAGATTTGAGTTCAAAGGCTACCTCAAGAGTGGGATACGTTATGCATAAGGGTTGTTGGTTCGAAATCGGTGCAGCCAACTCCCTCCATTTCCTCTCTCTGTCAGCCATTCTTTCTCCTTCGAAAATGGGTAGATCACAAGCTGGTAGATCGAAATCTGAATTCACCCTTTTAGGTGAACGATCCTTCATTTGTTTCGCCTCCTTCCTTAAACGACGGGTAATCTTCTCAATTTCGGGGTTGTATTCGAGTTCACCTCGTTGAGAAGCACGAGTCATAAAACAAGAAGGTTAACAAAAAGAATGTAATAGCTAAGAAATTAAAGTTGCTCCCCAGCAACTGCGCCAAAATTTTGACGGGTTTGTTGAAGCCCTCAAAATTAGTACTAGTCCCATAATAAGATATTTGCAGTAAAAGTGGTACTAGGTCGAATCCCACAGGGAACTAACAGTAATCTCTTAGCCGAATGGATAATATTACTGAGTGGGAAAATTAATTACTGAATTAAAAGAAGAAATAGCAAACTTAAACAAACAAGAGAAATTAGTCTTACCGAATTCTGGTTCAGGGGTTCGGTTTAGCCAATTGGCCATCGATCATAGGTATCCCTGGTAATCTTGCATTTCAAGCATTTAATCTTATATTTATTAGGATAGCCATAATAAACCTTGTGTTTTCCTAAATCAGCTGACCAAACCCAACATTCGATCAACACTTATCACTAATTGACTGGGTACCATAGCGTTCCATATCAATTAGTGATAGCATTAAGCTTTGTTAAAACAGTTAAACCAAAACAACAATAATTGAGATAGCTACAATTATCGAATCTTGTTCCATCGATTCCCTTAGGTTAAACCATGCCAATACATTAGTCAAAGTCTGTCACGAACAATTGACCCAAAAAGATATTAACCTAATTGCTACTTGTACCACTATTCGTGACAATTACGGATCACCAAAATCATGGATAGCAGTAGGAAAATCTGTTAAACAGTTTTTTTGCCCTTAGTTTCAATCTGAATTGATGTACTTTTATATTTAGTGTAAATAAATAAAGTGCATGTTTGATTCATGTTGTTTGGTATAATTCTGTGTAAVACCVTAAAAYTRGACACTWATWKAGACTCGTGTTAGTTTTAAATGTTCACAGCCATTGGATAAGTCTGGGGAGATTCATCCTGTCAAGGCTGATGCTGGTGTGCCACCAAGTGTTGGGATGGTTTGTCTCGGCCACCAGGGTGAGACCCAAGGCGCATGGAGTATGGGAATACTCGAATCCTTAAATGGGACCAGATTTCCAGTATTAACTTAGACCTTGGAGACAGATGGGCAAAACTGGAAAGTTACACCTGACTCCTAGACTCGATTATGATACTTCACTGGGTGTTGGATCGGGTTGTCTTTGATATGCCAATCAGTGAGATCCTTAGCGGGGGTCAAAACCTGGGCATGTTGGGGCAGTCTGAGAATTCATCTGANAGACTCGTGTTAGTTTTAAATGTTCACAGCCATTGGATGAGTCTGGGGAGATTCATCCTGTCAAGGCTGATGCTGGTGTGCCACCAAGTGTTGGGATGGTTTGTCTCGGCCACCAGGGTGAGACCCAAGGCGCATGGAGTATGGGAATACTCGAATCCTTAAATGGGACCAGATTTCCAGTATTAACTTAGACCTTGGAGACAGATGGGCAAAACTGGAAAGTTACACCTGACTCCTAGACTCGATTATGATACTTCACTGGGTGTTGGATCGGGTTGTCTTTGATATGCCAATCAGTGAGATCCTTAGCGGGGGTCAAAACCTGGGCATGTTGGGGCAGTCTGAGAATTAATATACATATATATATATATATATATATGTACGGTTTCAAAATGTTTGCAAATGGTTTTAATTCCCAGGATCCATGTGAGTGGAGAGTGCGGCATTGTTCCTTGTAGCTGAGGGAGAGGTCCTCGCTTGTCGGACAATGCTTGATCATTATGGGCTGAGAGGTTAAGTGTAAGGCCATTTAGGATAATACCTGATGGGCTAATCCTGCACCTGCCCACAGTCCTTGGGTTTTTATAAGATGGCTTGGCCCAGGGACCACTTAATGTAAGTGTTGAGCCCATAGGGTCGATGTGATGGGCTCAGGGGTTCATTGAGTTTTACAGTGAATTCGGCTGGGCCATGTAATAAAGGTTGGGCCGAACCCATGTGGCTGGTGTGTAGAACAATGATTGGGTCCCACGCCATACAAAGAAGCCCAACTGGGCAGCAGATTGGAAACAAGGAACAGTGCCGCACTGTTCGACAAGATCTCTATGTCGGCTTGGATARGTGTTTCTGTCTCAGGTTGGTTCTCAACTCTGGGATTGTCATTCTCTTGAACGTCGTTTAGTTCCTCAGGGATGGTAATAAGGTTGATTTTTCTTGAGGCCATCCTTCGGGATCAAAGATGAAACCAGAGATTCTACTGTTGGGAGGGGGTGTTAGGCTGGATTGAAAGTGGTCTCTCTTTGAAAGATGAAGCAGAGCCTCTAAAGGGAACAAAAGTCTTCTAGTATGTGTTGGAAGAAGAATGAGAGGGTTGCAGGGGTTTAAGGGTATCAGTAGTAGAACGCTTAGGATTCGACAACCTCTGACACGAGGGAGATCCTCTATTTATCAAGAAGATCCCGAGATCCCAAAAGGTAGGAGATGAGGATCTTCGCTCCGTATCAGGAGGGAAGTACATCCTTTGCTGGCAATCATTGGATGCGCCACTAGGCATCGCAACGTGTCTCATGAGGATCTTCTCAAAGTTCGCCACATCACTCATCGGAGGCTGATGTTTCATCGATGCTTCATGGTGATTCACGTAGTGCTTTGTTGTCATGGGTTCACGTATGTCTGGGCACAAGCGGGCCTCGCCATGGGCTCGGCCTACTGTCCTCTCCGACCCGTTATCCAAAGTAGGTCCACAGGCTATGGGTTTATCGTAGATTTGCTTAGCTTGTTGTGGGTTTATCGCAACATGGGGGTTGATCGTAAGCTGTTCGTGAGTGCTTCCGTGGTGTTACTCTTGGTATACAAGTGTTCTTTGAGGGTCTGAGTGAGCTATACATACCTACAATTACTACTACTACCACTATTACTAAAGTTTGTAATATTTAATGTGATGATTATATAACATTAGTTATGTTCCGAAATTTCTTTGACAAAACTCTATATTTTTTATCTTTTGTGTTTTATCATTTTATTAAATATTTATTATTCAATTAAGACATCATGAATTTCTTTGAAAAGTTGGACCATTGACCCACCATTTAAATAAGAAAATAGCTTTGCTTTCAGATCAATGACCCACCATTTAATATATAATTTTTATATATTCTTTTGATTATTTGTACTTTTTTATTATTTTTAAATATTTATTATTAAASTATTATATCATCGATTAATCCATTTGACCTAAATGACTAGCCCATGACCCAAAAAGAAAAATAGTTTGATTTCTAGGCTAACATTAAATTTTGTATAACATTTCCATTATTGATAAAATTATATCTTATATATAATATTTGTTTTTGTGATTCTTTGTATTTTCTATTTTAAAAATTTTATTATCTGACCATGACATCATTTCATTTCTACGTTGATTTCAATTTTGGCATTCCATTTTCATCATTTACAAAAATACTTCTTACATTTTAAACTTATTTTTGTTCAGTATAATGAATATACAATATTAAGGACATGCCCAGTTCTGCTTTGTATTATATATTTTATTTATTTTAATATTTAATTAATTAATAATGGCATTATTTATGAACGGATTTGACCTCAAATCGTTGAATTGCTTACCCACCATAGAGAGGGAAGAAAATGGTTTTGTTTTCAAAATATTTTTTTTATATTATTAAAATTAATGTTATGGATTTAATTAGTAGAGTTTAATGTTGAGAAAAATATATATAAAACATTTCATATTTATAATTAATGTTTTCAACTTGTTGTTGACTTGCTCGATTGAACCGTTTGAACTATGACTCGGCCTTGATTCTAGGTTTTTTTTTTGTTGAAACTCCCCCCACCTTTTGGTTAAAAACCGTCTAACTTGGGTGGTTCAACCATTGACCTCTTTGACCCAGTAAGCAAGTCATAGGTTGCGCACTTAATTATGTGCAAACTTTTGAAAGTCATAACTCTGCACTTCGATGTTCGATTGGGGTTATCTTTTTTTTTTATTTTTTAGTAACTTTTCAAGATCTATACGTTCCAAGGGCATTATGTGTCTTGCCTTGCTATTTTCACAAAAAAAAACCCATTTTTTGGCCCTAAATTATAATTTTTAATATTTTATAAATAAAAAATTAAAATGGAATTAAAAAAACATAAATAAATGTAACATAATACATATATTGTGTGTAATATATGTAAAACATAATTATAAAATATATGTAAAACATAACTATGATATATGTAAAATATAATTATACTATTTATTAATAAAATATATATTTTTACACACACACACACACATAGTGATGATGCAGAGCAGTTTGACTCGTTTGACCTTCATAGTCGAGCTGGTGGCCTATGACTCGAAGGCAAAAGTGGGTTGTCCTCCAGGGTCGGTTTTTAAAACATTGTTTATCATATTTATTATTGTTTAATTTGTCAAATATATGATGTTAAAAACATTTTCATTTTTTTAATTTCTATATTTATCATTTTATATATTTTTTCATTTTATTATTTAAGTGTGGCAACATGTATTTAACCATTTGACCCAAATGGTTTAATTTCTTACCACCACCTAGATGAAAACGCTATTTCTTACCACCACCCATAACTATAATTCGTATTGCCTTTTGCTAATTTCCTTCCTGTCAACAGCGAGGGGGCTGGAACACATAATTAGTGTGCGACACTAACTGCCGCCAGAAAGCAAATCACCAAAAGACAGGGGGCTAAGCCATAGATTATAATGAACTGTCAAATGCGAACACAAGGTACACGGGATTTACACAAAAAATATATGGCAGGAAAAACTCCAGACCCAACACACACAAGCAAATTTATCACAAAATCCAAAGACGAATAGACAATGTGCTTATCGATAAGCTTCCACTTACTGATAAGCAAGGGGGCTAATGTAGGTATAGCGCTCACTCTGACCCTCAAAGAACATCAAACATCAAGATTAACACCACAAAGCACACGTGAGCAACTAACAACCAACCCCCACGCTGTGATGAACTTGGAGCACACTAGCATCCCTGCAATGAACCCGAAATACGTATCACAGTAATCGTGATAAACCCGCGGTTCACCGAGTAAAGTTAGTGTTAGAACCCAAAGAAACCACAGCCAAACCCATTCGAGAGTACCATGCCCACAAGAATGTGCGATGAAGCCACACCCGCTAAGGCGTGCAATGAACCCACAACCCATGAACGCGCTTGTGGCAACGGGTCAGGGGGACCCATGGCGATAGACCCTCAGAGAACATCAAACATCAAGATTAACACCACAAAGCACACGCGAGCAGCTCACAAGCAACCCCCATGCTGCGATGAACTCGCAGCACACCAGCATCCCTGCGATGAACCCGAAATACGTATTGCAGTAATCACGATAAACCCGTGGTTCACCGAGTAAAGTCAGTGTTAGAGCCCAAAGAAACCACAGTCGAACCCATCCGAGAGTACCAAGCCCTCAAGAATGTGCGATGAAGCCACACTTGCTAAGGCGTGCGATGAACCCGCAGCCCACGAACGCGCTCGTAGCGATGGGTCAGGGGGGATCCAAGCTGAGCCCATGGCGAGGCCCGCATATACCCGAAGGCATGCGGAACCCACGACATCAAAGGATGAAGAGTTTATATACTCTATAGAAGAAGTTAGATACCAAAAATGGTATTCAAAGATTACCATTAGAATTAAAGCTTTCAATCTTTCAGTAATGGCCTTAATAGACTCAGGTGCGGACATTAATTGTATTAGAGAAGGAATTGTGCCTTCTAGATATTTTGAAAAAACAACCCAACAAGTTAATGCAGCGGATGGAAGGAAATCGGAGATAAAGTATAAGATCCCCGTAGCCCATATCTACAACCAAGGAACTTGTCTAAAGTCCACCTTTCTTATGGTAAAAGACCTAAGACAAGAAGCTATTTTGGGAACTCCATTCTTGTTAGCCATCCTTCCTTGCCAAATTGACCCTGCAGAAATCACAACCACAATAGGGGAAATTTCGGTAACTTATAAGTATTGTCAGAAACCCAAAACTTCATCCATCAATACCCTTAAAGAAAATGCAAAAGGCAAAGTAAAGCTTATAGCAAAATTACAATCCGAAATAAAAGAAAGACAACTAATTAAGTAGCTTGAAAAACCAAAAATGCAATTAGAGATTGAAAACTTTCAAAAAAGGATCGCATGCGACATTTGTACTGAATCACCCAACGCCTTCTTGCATAGGAAAAAACATACAGTAGAACTACCGTATGAAGAAGATTATAGAGAATAAAAAATTCCTACGAAAGCCAGACCAATCCTAATGAACAATAGATTATTAGAAATCTGTAAAAAGGAAATCCAAGATTTACTGAACAAGGGTCTAATTAGACCAAGCAAATCTCCTTGGAGTTGCCCTGCTTTCTATGTGAAAATGCAGTAGAAATAGAGAGAGGAGTACTAAGACTCGTTATAAATTATAAACCTCTTAACAAAGCATTAAGATGGATTAGATACCCCATTCCTAATAAGCAGGATTTAATAAACCGATTATATGATGCAAAGATATTTTCAAAATTTGACCTAAAGTCAGGGTATTGGCAGATTATAATAGAAGAGAAGGATAGATATAGGATTGCATTTACAGTACTCTTTGGTCATTACGAATGAAATGTAATGCCTTTATAGCTAAAAAAGGCATTACATTCTTTGGAATGAGAAACAATCTTTGAACCTCACTGCGAATCTGCAACCCCGTGAGTCTGCAACCTAAGGCATTACATTCTTTGGGCTAAGAAAGGCATTAAATTCTTTGAACCTCACGAGTCTGCAACCTAAGGAAGCTCCATTGCCACTACTGTCATTGCACGTCACTGCGAGTCTACAACCTAACTTGAATCGAAACTCACTCCGAATTTGCAACCTAACAAAGCTCCACCGCTTGCCACCGCCGTTGCAACTTGCAAGGGTGGTTCCTTCTTTCTCTCTGTCTCTCTCTCCTGCCTTTCCGTCACCGTTGCTACAAGTTGCAGCACGACGATTCCTTCTCTCTCGCTCTCTCTTTCTCTCCCCTTTGTCTTCTCGTCACCGCTACTGCAACTTACAATAGCGGCGGCGGTTCCTTCTCTCTCTCTTTCGCCCCCCCTCTCTTGCCATCGCTACCGCTGCAAGTTGCACTGGTAGTGGTTCTATGGTTCCTTGTTTCTCTCTCGCTCTTGCTCTCGCTCTCGCTCATTCTCTCTCTCTCTCTCTCTCCTATCTTCTCGCCACTACCACTACCGCTGCAAGTTGCAACTTGTAGCGACAGTTCGGTGAATAGTAATAATAATAATAATAGTATTATTAATTATTTTAATGTTTTTTTATTACACATTCATTTTTTATTAATTATTAAATATTTGTTTATTAATGATTAATATTTAATAATTATTTTTTATTAAACATTACTAATTATTAATTATTTTTATTAACTAGTAACTTTTAATTATTTCATTAATTTTTAAAAATTATTTTAATTTTTATTTGTATAAATTATTAATTATTTTAATATTTTATAGTCATTAATTATTTTTTTTAATTTTAATCGTTTCATTTAATGATTAGTAATTATCAATTATTAATTTATTATTTTTTATTTGTATTGTTACAATATTATTTTGAGGTTGAAAATTAATTTTTATGAGAAAATACAAATTGAATTCAACATTTCCAACTAGTATATTATAGGGACAAAATAGTAAAACAGTAAATTTATGATAAAAGATTGATTGAATACAAACAAACTTGTAGATTCAGAGCCTCTAAAAAGTAGAAAAACATTTATGCCCTATTTTCAGATTTTAGACATTTTTAATATCTTTTTAACTTTTGAGACTTCAGATTTTAGATTTATCAAATGCCACCTAAGAATTTGCTCGCTTGCGAAGCTCACATTGCTACTTCGGATTTCTTATCTTTTAGCTTTTCTCCTCTCCCTCATTCTCTTCTTCTTGTTTGTCTTGTTGACTTATGCGTTGCATTACCCCCGTTTTGTGTAGTGTTCTTTGGTTTCCGGACATAATACCAAGCACCTACTATTAATTCGAGAAGAGAGGTTAGTTAAACAAGTCTTGGGATATGGTTGATCGTCCGTAGGTTGCAAAATGGTTCCTGAGCTCGGGTTTTGGGTCGGATCCAATAAAATTTTAATCCTAATCCGCCCAAATTGCACCCCTAATTCACAGCGGATCCGGATCGGCTGGTTCTTGCGGCTGGATTTTTAGTAGAAACGCACTTTCAAGCGTGCAAATGCACACATCCAGAAAACACTTTCCGGAGAAAACGTTTTCATCTTCAAGAAGCTTCCAAGCTCCGATAATCCAATCAATTCTAATCTCCACTATTCAGTACTCCCCACACCTTGTAACTTTTCTAGCTTCGTCTTCCTCTGCGTATGGACATATAACCAATTAGCCATTCGTCCTTGCTCGTTCTTTCCTTCCATCTCTCCTCCCAATGGCTAACGCAATCTTTAGAACCCCTGCCTTCTTCGTGCCTCTGTCTGATCTAAGCACCACATCCTTGGAAACCCCGAGATTCTTACGTTTTTCTTCTAAACAGAGAAGTAGAAGACTTGTCCAACCAAACATTTCTCGTTTCTCCAATAAATTATCACTTCATTTTCCAAAATTGCTACCTTTTGCTGCCTCTGGAGAAGCTACGGAGACCGACCAATTTGAAGAAATTGAAACAGAGGTAATGAGTCTTAGCATTCTTGTTTATATATATTCTTTAGCTTTATGGGTAAGATTTGAAGTTTGACAAGCGCTTAACTGGCAGCATTGAACGTCAAGAGTAGTTCGACTATGATATGGAAAAGATATGATAACTGAAAAACAACTGACCAATAACACAGAATCTTAAACGTGGTTAGGAACATGGTGTGATTTATCAAAATTCATGGGTGGGTTTTGATTGGTCAAAACTCTTTCCATACCATATCTTTTCCATATCATAGATTTTCCCATTTTAAACATAAGTGGTTTTATGTTTTATGTTGTAGGTTATTGTTCTTTGGAATTTTCTTTTAGTCTCGAGAGAACTAGGGGTTGTTATCTGTTTTTTTTTTTTTCATGAACATTTCTATTATTGCTGTTATTTTTATTTTGGGTTCTATTTATATGAGTAGCTTCATTGGAAATGTACGAGCAATGTTTATGGCTTTTGGGTGCAACGGAAGTTGTATTATTCTTATAAACTCAATACGGTACCACCAATAAAAAGAAAAAAAAACCTTAATACGAACCTTAATGTTTATGGCTTTTGGAAATGTTTTGCCTTATGCCCTTATCTATTTATCTTTAGTTTCTAAAGAGGCAAAGGAGATTGAATTGTATTAATGAGGAAAACGACTGTATATTAGAGTATATACAATTGCGTAGAACTGAATGATTGTTTTAGAATATAGATTTTTATGTCCCTTTAACTTTCTTTTCTGAGATTTCACATGAATGTTGCCTTTCTTCCTGAATTAAAGATTTGATTTTTTTTAGTAAAATAGTTTTTTGTTGCTTTCTTTTTCTTTGTATCTATAGTTCTTGTATTGGGGGCTATCGCTTGTTGTAATTGTAAAATCTCTGGATTGCAAGCATGAGAACTTGAGTTCTAGTTGGAGGACGGCAACTTTGTGTGAAAAAAATGCAAAGGTTAGGACTATACCCAATCTACCCCTACCAAGACCCTTGATAACCGGGAGTCTGGGACAAGCGTTGGGTAATGGCCTTTTTTATTCTTGTTCCATTTCCCTTTTGTGAAGTGGTAGCTACTCGTGTACATATAATTCGGTCTGAACTAGATATTTGTAGTAGGACCATACTAGAAAAATAAATTAGTATATTAATAAAGTATGGTTCTGTTACTTGAAGATATCTCTCTTCTCTGTCATAATTTATTTTTCTAGTAGGACCATACTAGAAAAATAAATTTGTATATCTTCTTGATTAATAAAATTTAAGTTACCAGTAAAAAATGTATGCTTTGAAACAGAAAACTCATAAATCTGTTCCTTTATTTACTTTTTTTTTTCCAATTTAGAGACATTCCTTTGATTTCATAGGTGTTGTATGGTTAGAAGCTTTTGAGTTTTATTACCTTGTAGAGCTATCCATAAGAAGTGATAGGCTATCATGTATTGCCAAGGATTTATTGATACCATTAGGTTGGTGATCTTCTAAAGATTCTGTTGATTGTATGATGTGCAATATGGTGTCATGAATATGAAATGAGCAAGGTCAACTGTCAAAATTTTGAATAGCTTCTTTAACTTTGAATATATGATTTTTGTAGATCCATTGCAGTGATGTTGCTTCTATCTGCATGAATATGATGAACAGGATCTAGTTTTTGTAGATCCATAAATTTTCATGATATATTTTTTTAATAAGAAATAAATTCTTGTTATCTATTATTTTCTTTTTTCAATAACTAGAAGATTGTATTGCATATAGAAGACTAACCAGATACGTTGGCAAACTTAGGTGTGATTATAGAAAGCTTATTTTTGGGAATGGGGTGAACTTAGGTAGAAATTAATGGGGGTGATTTGAGATGATGCCAGTTCATCTTTATCTTTGGTACCTTGCCACTTCAAAATATCTTGGTTCCTGTTCTTTAATCAATAAGTTCTTTCACTTGTAAAGAAAAAAAAATCCAAGGCTTAAAAGAGAGGGCCAAGGAGAAAAGCACATGACCATTGGAATAAGGAGTGGTGAAGAAACCAAAAAGATACAGGAACAGACACCTTTGCTTGGAGAATATATTCAATCAGACTAAAAGGATAAAAAAATTATTCATTTGGTTCATGTAGACAAGGCTTTATTTCATTTGAAGGATGGTTTATATGTGGCAGGTCAGTTTAACAAGTTCAAAAGGGTATATATCAGTGGAAGGGTGAGAAGGATGACCCCTTGTCACGGGGCTAATCGGCGAGGCCCCGTGCGGCACTCGAGTGGGTCGAGTAAGCCTAAGAAAGCAAGCAGACACACACAAAAAGCAACAAAGATGGCACACGAATTAGTAAAAAGGCACTTTATATTGCAATAGATGGCAAGCACAAGCACACAAGTCTGTGTCGAGGGGACCTCGTGCTTAACCTTTACACGGTCTTGGCACCTCTCAACTACTCACCTCCCCTCAAAGAGTAGCTTAAGGTTTTGGTGCTCTGACAAAAGATTACATGGAAATACTGGAAAATCATACTACATAATTACAATAATGCCATCGGCAATCCCCCCATACAAAGTACACAAGTTGCCCCACCCAAGACACACTAGACGACACTCCGTTGGCGAGGCATGGGCGCAATGAAGGCACTTGATGGCGCGACAAAATTGTCACTTGTGACAGTCTCCCCCACTCAATTTAGTCTTCGTCCTCGAAGACCAGCTTCAGCTTGTGACTTGAGTCCGATGTTGGTGAAGGAAGGTTCTTCTGCTGCTCCACGAACTTCTTCTCTTCCAAGGCCTCAACAGGTGCTTGGGTAATAGGTTTGAGGACAGTTAGGATGATGGGGAAACCTATGGCTAGGTCCTAAGTTAAGTCCTTGGCTAGCGGCTTGGAGATAAGTCATGCATGGCTTAGATTGTTTTATGCTACTAGCTAAGGTAGGGATTTGTGCAAAAGATGAATTTTGGTCAAAAGGGTGTTGGATACTGAGGGGTGTCCCCCAAGGTTCTCTCCTCACCGGACTACTATGTAGGTTAGATGGAGGCCAAATGCTGGAATGGCTCCTAGAGCAAATGGGTGGCTCTCTCTTCCCCGGGTTATAGGTACGACTGATGTTGGAGTTGGCCTTGGGTCTTCTCTTGGGCCCGTTGATTGAGGGCGCTGGCGTCTTTTGCTGCAGATGAAGCTTCTGCTGACGTTGTGGCGATGATGGCACTGTCTTCTTGTAAGAGATGTCACAATCACTTCTGACTACGGTGACGGTGGTTGCTGCTGCCGAGCTCTTTGGTGTCCCTTGATGTGGAGGTGGAAGTTGGAGTTGCAAGGTTGAAACTTGCTTCTTCTTCAAATCACCAATTGTAATCAGGTCGACCATGCAAGGTGTCTGCTCATCCATGATCAACAAGGTGTTGAGGTGAGGCGCTAGTGCAGCTTTTGCCTGGGTCAGGAAGTCCATACCAAGGACGATAGCAAAGTCATCCAGTTGTGCTACAGAGAGGTCAATCTCCTGGTTCCAGGTGCCAACTCGGAGTCCAACTCGGCGAGCCATGCCTTCGATTGGTTTTGCACCTGTGTTAACAGCTTTGAGCCAGTCTGGCTCTCTTGAGATGGCCAAATTAAGTCTCTTGGCCTCTGCAATGGATATAAAATTGTGAGTGGCCCCTGTGTCAACTAGGGCCCGGGTTGGCTTCCTGCCAAGGTATATGTCAACGTACCTCAGTCCTCTCTTGACTGAGGCGGGCTGTTTGGAGGTAGCCCCTTTTTTCACCATGGCATTGAAAAGTTGTAGGGCGCCCACTCTTGGCGCCTGGGTACTCCGTTCCCCATCACTCTGCTCATCATCACTTAGTTTGGCAATGAGGTCATTCAACTTCACTCGCTTTGGGCAATTCCTGGTCAAGTGCTCCCCCCACAAATGTAGCAAGTGGGAGGACGGCTGGGTCTCCCTTGATATCTGTTGTTGTAGTAGCTTCGTCTTCCTTGTGGCTGCTTCCCTTTGTGGTGCTCGACTGGTTTGTGGTTGAAGGGCTGCTTCTCTTTTGGGGGACTTGGTTGTCTATCTCCCCCACTCGAATGTGTGGTAYGTGGGCTGGCTGGTCTGCTTCCTTCATCATCCGACAGTCTCCGTTCACTAAGTTGTTTAGCCACGGCCATGGCAAAGGCAAGGTCCTAAACATTACGTCGTTGGAGCTCGAGCTTGGCCCAAGGATTTAGGCCATCCATGAATTTGAACAATAAGTCCTTGTCTGACATATCGGTGACTTCTAATGTGAGGGCTGAAAACTCTTTGACATATTCATGGAGCGAGTTGCCATGCTTGAGAGTCTTCATTTTGCGACGAGCGATGTACTCCACGTTCTCTGGGTAGAACTGTCTCTTCAGCTCTTGTTTAAAGTCAGCCCAGGTACGAATAACACACGTACCACGTTCTATGTCAACACACCTTCTGCGCCACCACAACATAGCGACATCAGTCAAATACATAGTAGCAGTACGCACCTGAGTCGTTTCATCAATCACATTAGCGGCGGCAAGGTACTATTCCATTTTCCACAAGAAGTTGTCAAGCTCTCGTGCGTTGCAGGTACCCGAATAGGGTGTTGGCTCCCTAATCTTGATGTGGGAGGGAGTATGTGCAAATGAGGTGCTGGCTGGATTGGCGACGACCCTCTTCAGGATTGCGCATTCAGCTTTGAGTTCCTCTAGTTGAGCTTGGATGTCGGAGGAGGCACACGTGGCTGACTTCATTGAGGCCCACTCCGCTTTCATTTCATCTAATTGGGCCTGGACGACCATTGATGTGGAGATGGTTCTTCTCCACGTTGCCTGTTCTTTCTTCATCTCATCGAGCTGGGCTTGAAAACTGTCAAGCCTGTCTTGGACCTGCGAGTTGGATGAGCTTGCTTCTTGTTGGCGCGCATTGCTGCAAATTTCCTTGAGCGTGCCATTGATTATGTCACGGACCTCGTCCACGACTCCACTCAGGCGACCATCCATCTCGACCAATGTAGTGTCCATGGCTTCCATGTTTTGATGCAACCCGTCTATCGATTCTTGCATGATCGCATCTCACCTACGGTGGCTTCGCAATGTAGCATGCGCAAGTCAATGGCTGCATGCCTGTTGGAAGGTTTCTCACGTTTGCTGGGCTTCAGTGCCTTGTCCGTGCCGATGTCGTCGGCGGGTGCATCGTCGGGCTCATGGGATGTGGAGAGTCCATGCTCAATCTCCTCCATGATGTCCCTGTTGTGCTTCATGCTGTCGCTCGCGTCACGGGTCGAATATCTAGGAAGGAGCTCCTGCTCTGATACCAACTGTCACGGGGCTAATCGGCGAGGCCCCGTGCGGCACTCGAGTGGGTCGAGTAAGCCTAAGAAAGCAAGCAAACACACACAAAAGGCAACAAAGATGGCACACGAATTAGTAAAAAGGCACTTTATATTGCAATAGATGGCAAGCACAAGCACACAAGTCTGTGTCGAGGGGACCTCGTGCTTAACCTTTACACGGTCTTGGCACCTCTCAACTACTCACCTCCCCTCAAAGAGTAGCTTAAGGTTTTGGTGCTCTGACAAAAGATTACATGGAAATACTGGAAAATCATACTACATAATTACAACAATGCCATCGGCAATCCCCCCATACAAAGTACACAAGTTGCCCCACCCAAGACACACTAGACGACACTCCGTTGGCGAGGCATGGGCGCAATGAAGGCACTTGATGGCACGGCAAAATTGTCACTTGTGACACCCTGGCAGCTCAAGGTTCAAAGAAAAATCCTGACAACTGATCATCTGCATAAACATTCTGTGGTGCCTCTTTGGAGATCGATTTCAAAGATGCTTTGGTGGTTGTAGAAGATAAAAAAAAATGACTTAGAGGAAGATGAGGAGCTTACTGCAGTATGTGGGGAAGATTATGAGGGGAATTTTGATAGTTGAAAAGGAAGTTCTAGTAAAATTTTGGACCTTTTTTCTTGGGAGGTGAGGAGTTTGCTAGAAAAGCTTTCACGGAATTGGAGAAGAAGGATCAAGCTGCAGTTGTGATTCCATTTTCTGAGCCTGATGAGGTGGGGGAAGGTAAATAATATAAATGATTCAGAGCTGATGGTGAGTGTTATGAGCAGTCATTGGAGGATTGGGGGGGGGTGATCATTGTCTTTGTTATGCAGATGGGAGGTACTTGGTGGTGTTGTTTGAGAATCATGGTTTGATGTAAAGTTTTTTCCCCCTCTTTTCTGCCAAAGGATGATTAATTGGGATTGTTTTTGTGGAGTTTTTATATTATTATTATTTTTTTATTTTAATTAAGCCTCCATAGACCTAGATAGGAGTATCTGATCCAGTAACACAGAAAAATCTTCTTAGATCGGAATCAACTCAACCAATATTGTCTATTAAGGGTTTTCATTATGCACACACGCAGACAAAAAGATGACAGTTTCAGGTGTTGTGGTGAACGATTTCAGGAAGTTAGAAGGGTAACTGGAGGTGCTACAAGCCTGCTTAGTTGCTATGATGCACTGTTCAACAGAACAAATTTTGTTCCTTTCTCAATACTGTAGACCTCCAAAATTTGAGTCTTACCCCTATGTTTAGTGGGGTTTTGCTCAAAAACTTGTTTTGATCTCCCTTTGGATCTATACTTAATTGGGTTGAGATTTAGAAAGAACCAAAGCAAGAGATTTTCCTAAGAAGTCTTAGGAAGATGAAAACAAACTAGAAAGAAATCCAAACAATTTTTTTTTTATCAGAAAAGAAATCTAAACAATTACAATAATGTTTAGAGGTGCAAATTAAGTTCCCTAACAAAAAAAAAATCCAAAACTCAGAACATGGTTTTCAAACAAAAACAACATTTTCTGTACAACTTTGCAGTTTGTCATATGGTTGTTATGCATAGAAGAAAAACAACATTTTCAGGCATGGTTATTGAAGACGTTGGGAAGATTGAAGGAAGGATGGCGATGCTAGAAGCATGTTTTGTTGGAAGATATCTTGATTCAGACCTAAACAAAAAGACATTGAATACTAGGCATGGTTCAAATGGAGGAAGAAAGGGTTGCAGAGGATTAGGAAGTTGTATGTTTGTTTATTTTGTTTATGTTCACAAAAAAGAAGAAACTATTGAGATTTTAAAGGAAGAAGCAAGGGGAAAATATAGATACCTAGAGCTGAGATTGGGAAGATGGTATCCCATGATCAGGCAAGTGTGAAACACTAAAGGAAAATGTTTTGTTTAAATCAACATATATGGAATTCCATTAAATGCATGGTGCATCCAGACTTTTAAAGCAACTAGAGAAGCATGCGACAATGATTTCCAAAGTAGGAAATGGGATGATCTCTTTGCAAGAATTTTGGTGGAAATCGAAAATGCACAGGAAATACCTTCAAAACTTGATTTGTATTTTGTAGGAGAAATGTATGAAGAGTAATGATTGGGGGGGGGGATGGAGAGGATGACAAGGGGAAACAGGGGGAGGAAGGTGAATAGTCGGGCAAGGAATGAAGGAAGAANTGTGGCAAATCATCACATCTAAAAGATAAAAATCTTTTACATATATTAATTTCATTATTTTTAAAAATAATACTACTATAATAAGTATTTAATAGGGCAAGTTCATTTTAATTAGCAGCTAGAGAAGGTTATTAACTTTATATGATAAATATTCAAGATGGAAAGTGATGGTGCGCAATCCAGTCACTCTTAGCTGGCACTCACGTGGCTCATGGAAGATACCTGAGATGGAGAAGAAGAAGAATCCCCAGGGGTTTACCCGGTGGGAACACTCCAATGCTTAAGTTAGTACTCTGTAGGAGAAGCAAGGAGAAGACGAAGGCTAAGAGTGCAGATAGCGCGAGTGTAGAAGGTGATACTTATCCTCCTTGATATAAAGTCCCTTATAGCTGAAATTCGTTGCCTCTGGCCCCATGGCTTCTGACAGGGCGGGTATAACCGCCACTGCCAACCTGCCGCAGCTGTTATTGGCAGGGTGAGGTGGCACGCGTGGGGCCGTCACCGCAGGGTACGTGCCTGTCAGGTGTAAGGCACCTTCTAAAGGTGGTAGGCACAATGCTGCCTGACGAGGGACATGGCTGTTGTCCCCAGATTTGTCGGGTACGGTGGTCGGGCAAAAGATCTTCCTGCCCTCCACTTCTGCAGCTTGCC
>NW_010729311.1:164081-175085 GCF_000365185.1 Nelumbo nucifera
TTCTTTTCTTATAACAAAAATAGGGGTTCAGCCCCTATATTTTTTGAATTTTCTTTCCTTTCTTCTTTTTCTTCTCATAAATATGTTGATTTTCTAGACTTAAACATAAAGTTTATAATTTTCTTATGAAAATTATGGATAGTTATTAAAGAAAGTTGGTTATGGAACCTAAGGAACTACCCTAGGATATGTGATTTTTACATAAAAAAATCCATCGCCTAGGCACCCCCCTGTCACCTAGCCTCGCCTTGGCGCCTTGAAAACTATGTAATAATATAATGTAATATATATATATATATTATGTGTATGTATTTAACTATTTATTACATGATGTATATTTAAAAATATATATTATATTATATTGCAGGTTGGATCGTGCCCAAGCCCAGCCCAGAACTTCCTAGGCTTAATGCAGACCCGGGTTGGGTCGGGCTTGCACACAAAAACCTGGGCCTAGGCCTGGACATTTGCAGACTGGGCTGGGTTGGGTTTCTAGGTCAGACCAAGAATGATCACCCCTACTATTAACTAGAAATGATGATGATGGAATTCATGAGCTAAAATCCCTTCATAATTCTTTTCATATGAAGGGCTTAGGTCCTCTCACTTATTTCTTGGGTTTGGAAGTTTGGTGTAGCGATCGAGGATATTTCCTCTGTCAACAAAAATGTCATTGATCTTGTCAAACTAGCCAACATTATAGATGATAAGCATGTTGTAAGTTGATTCTTTTTTTTTTTAGCAAAGAGAAATTTTATTATAAGATTAAGGATAAAAAGTAATACAAAGAGGAAAGACTGCCACCCCAAAAAGGTAAACTCAATATTACATAGCAGCCCAGAACAAATGCTGCCTCATAACACCTTGATTAGCAAGGGAATTAGCTAACCCGTTTCCAGTCCTTCTCACCCATTTAAACTTGGCAATTATGTTCTTGGCAATACTTTCCACATCCCTAAAAGCATGTCTAAGAGTCCACGGAGTCTAAATGCTACCATTAGCCCATGAAACAATTAAGTTTGAATCTCCTTTCCACCTCCACGTGTTCAATTCAATCCAAATCCCAAGTACCATCACTATGCCATATCATGACCTGTTGTAAGGCCTTCTTTCTAGAATAAGTCTTCAAGGGTGCTGATTGATTCCTACCAGAAGGTCTTACCTTCATCTATAAAAGGATAGGTAAGTCAAGCCAAACCAACTCTAAGAATTAAATGTGGCCCATGCCTTTTTTTGTGTGTAGGCCCAAAGTTGAGCCAAGCCCAATTTAACTTTGGCTTGTCCCATATTTTTTGCATGTCTTACATTTTATTTAATTTAAAAATTTAAAAAATTAAATTTTTACTAGTGGATGTCATAGGCCTAAACTCATTACTCATTAGGCCCGAAAGCCTGTAAGCTCGGGTTGTGCCTTGTAGGGCCGATCTTGGGCTTGCAACCTAGGCCCTGGGTGTGGGCCAGGCTGGGCTTAGGCCTAGGTTAAATCCCTTATCATTAGTGCTAAACCTAGCTGGGGCCAGCTTGGCCCATGATCACCCCTAGTCAATAGCATATCATTAACATATAATAAGAGGGGATTAATACCCTAAGGTCTCCTATGAACAGAGTGACTACAAGAGCACGAAACCTTTCAAACTATGCTTGAGGAGCTTGCTTCAACCCGTATGAGGACTTCTTTAGCCAACAAACTAGAGAAGGATCACTACAATATCCAAGAGGGGGCTTCATATAAACAATTTCCTTATTGACCATGAAGAAAGGCATTCTTCACGTCCAACTTGTAAATGGACCAAGACCATACAATGAACAGGGCTAAGAGGATAGGGACTGTGGTAATCTTAGCAAGTGGAGCAAACATCTCTTTATAATCAATTCCATTCTCTTGACTATATCCCTGAGCAAGCATCTAAGCCTTATACCAGTCAAGAGAACCATTCGACTTCAATTTGATAGTATAAACTCAACGACTCCCAACAATAGAGACATCTAGAGGGACAAACACAAGATCCCAAGTATCATTTTCATATAAAGTGAATCTCTGCATCTATGGCTTCTTTCCAGTGTGGACTACTAATGGATTGCTGGTATGAACAAGGAATACTTGTGAAGATAAGACAACAGAGAGAGCTATTGTTTGAAGGAAAACCATAGTGGTTAGGTGGTTGAGAAATACGAGTAGAACAACAAAGAGGAATGCCATTTGTAGGAGGAACAAAAGGATGATGTTCTGGACTGGGAGGAAGGGGGTTGTAATCAAGGTTCAAAATATTGATATAGGCCGATATGTTGGTTGGGGTGTATCAGATTGTATCTTGGCTTGCTTTTTCTTTTTCTTTTTTTTTTTCTCAAACTAGTTCATGGGGTCATTTTAAGGCCCGTTTACCCCCTAAACCAGGTCAGACCCCAGAACACCCCTTGTAGGGACATATCGAGAGGCCACCGATACATATCGAAATTTTGAACCTTTGATGTAGGTGTAAGGTTTGGAGCACGTAGCTACTTACAAGAGAACAAGAAGATCCTTCATAGCAGAAGGAGAAACATCCACCGAATCAAAATTGGGTAGGTGCATAGAAGACCATCAACTGTGCCAGTTGGAAGAAGTGATTTATTACACATTGAAGGGGCTAGAAGAGCTCAGGGTAGACCAAAAAGGACACAAGTAGAAGTGGTAAGAAACGATTTAACAACTAAAAACTTAACAATGGATATATGCTTTAAATAGAATGGATTGAAACCGGATTCATGTAGTTGAGCCCATATAGTTGGGACAAGGCATGGACGATGACGATGATGAAAGAAGGAAATTGGAGAATCATGTTGACAATAATCTGGTGTGTAATGTTGGGGGAGTTGGAGGGATTAAAGAAAGTGAAAAAAATCAAAATGAAAATTTTAAGGTTTATGGAGGAGATCTAGGATTAACATTGAAAGTAGCATGGTGGGTGGGAGGGAATAAGGAGGCAAGCGGAATAGAAGGTAGCCAGAAGTACATAAAAGAGGCAGCCCAGTGCGTGAAGGTCCTACCAATGTGGGGTGAAGGGAGGGGCAGATGTGTGCAACCTTACCCTTGTAGACACAAAGTGGTTGTTTCCAAGATTTGAACCTTGGTCACTAGGTCACAATGGAGCAACCCAACCGTTACGCCAAGGCCCACTCTAATATCTGAAGTGGCTGAACTGAATGGCTAATTTTTTGTCTTTTAGTGAATAAGTTATTGTGTAGATTCTGGAGATCTGAGTTAATTGTTGAAGCCGTAGTTAGGCTGGTGATTATGTGTTTGAATATTTTTTTATTTAATTATTTTATCCACTATAAAACAATGCAATAAGTCATTCAGTGCAGCCATTTCATCTGTTATCAAGCAGCTCCCAACCATATGGGGTCGGCTACATGAATTCTTTTATCTTGTGAAATTTAATTAAACTTATAATATAGATTTTAATAGTACTTGTTAAAATATGACACTCTACATATTTTAGTGTGAATGTTGTAAAGTATATTCAAGAAGTGTACATGCAGTATTAGATGTCATGCTGGGTACATATCTTGTTGACACTGATATGTCAGACTTGTACAAGGTCTGGGTACCATAGCATGCTACATGTACAGAGTGATGAAGTTTTCCCTAGGGTGACAACTAAGGTTGCAACTTTGGATGGGTTGGTCCGAAAGGCGTGAGAGGTGTACGCTTGGAGGTGTGCCTCCAGGTGAGGCGCCTCCAAAATGCCCTGAGGCGTATGCCAAATACACTTTTTCATGAGGTGTGCTTGAGGCGTACGCCTCATGCACCTCATATAAAAAGACAAAAAAAAGGAAAAAAGAAAAAAGAAAAAAAGGAAACGGAAGGGAAAGGAAAAGAGAGAAAAGAAAAAAAAAAGAAAATGAAAGAAAAGAAAAGAAGGTTTACGCTTTCTCCTTCCTCTTCCTTCCCCTCCTTTTAAGGAGGCTTATGCCTCCTTATGTTCGGGAGGCTTACGCCTCTTACGTTCTGAACTATGCCTCAGGCCTCTAGGTAGTGGAATGCCTCGCGTCACACCTCCACGCTTTAAAATATTGGTCTCAAACCTAACCTAACAAGTGATTTAAAAGGGGCGCCTAGGCGCATAGGTGAGGCGCATTTTGGGGTATGCGCCTCGCCCAGGTCCTAGGTGCACCCCTTTCAAAAGGTGCACACCTTGATGCGCCTGATGTGCATTGCGCCTTAGCCTAGACGTGCACCTTTTTTTGGCATTTTTTGAAATTTTTGACTTTTTTTTTTTGTAATTTTGCACCTTGCTTAAAATTAAGAGGTTTTAAAAAAAAGGGTGACTCCAAGGTGGTAGTCGGTTGGCTACAAAATCCAGATTCTGTAGTGTGGTGTTATAACTACAAAATTAAGAGGTTTAAATGGCATACAAGGGGTTGGACTGTGAGAATACAATGGGTTGTGAGACCAGCCAATGCTCTGGCAGATTTTTTAGCCAAGCAAGGGGCAGCAAAAGATCATTTATATTGGGCACAATTGTAGTTTGTTTTTGTTAACTAAGGAGAGTACGCAGCTCGTGCCTCTCCAAGAAAAAACTTGTATCAGTATTCTCCTTAATATAATAATAAATCAATTTGTTTATCAAAAAAGTTATTGAACAAAAGAGGTAATTTTGTTCTTTTTATCAAACAAGCGCTATGTGAAGATGTAAAATAACAATTTTCCTTCGCTTGTTTTCCAATTCAAACTTTAGAGAGGGTGCATTTGTTGTCCAATGAAAATTCCAGAAGCCAGGGACACCTATTCACAGTTTCACACACACATATATATATATATATATATTTATTTATTTATATATATAAACATGTATTTTATCAATAAAATAGTGTTTAATTATATTCTACATATAATATATGTACATATATGTATTATTTTATATTTAATTTATATTTTTTATTTCAGCTTTTAAGTTTTATTTATAAAAAAATGCTATTTTTTGGCAAAAATAACAGGGCAAGATGCCTTTTGGCACCTTGGGACAAAGAGGTCTTGAAAAGTTAGTCCAAATCAATATAAAATCACCCCAATTGGACAACTGAGTGCAAAGTTATGGCCTCTGGAAGTTTTAGTGTGTAACCCGATGACCGGGTTGAACAGGTCAATGGTTCAATGACCTGGGTTGGACAGATTTCAACCAAGTCAATAGGTTTTTGAAGAAATTCTGGGTTTTAGGAGAACCAAACCCAGAATTGAGACTGGATGACGGTTCAAACAGTTAAATTGTTTGGGTAAACAATGGGTCGAAAACATTAGAAAAAAACAGCCAAGGCTGTTTTGAAGCTTCATGTGCATGACATGTTAGCATGGAATTTTTAAAGTGCAGGAAGATTCAAAAGAGCCCAGGTTGCTTTTTCCATACATCCAAGCTTTTCTTGCAAATTCTGATATGCAATAGAAAAATTAAATTGCTATCCAGTGTCCTATTATTTCCTAGGTGGATTTTTCTTGTAAAAATTTCATTGCTAATAGATCCATTTTACAGGAAAACTTCGATGATGAAGTTCTGGTTGAGAATGGTGCAAGCGATGGTGGCATCACTGCTGAAGAAAAACCAACATCAGCCATTTTGCCATTGTTAGAAACATATAAAGAAGCTTTGGTAGGTAATGATGAACCCAAGGTTGCAGAAATAGAAGCCTTGCTTCAATCCATTGAAGACGAGAAAATATCTCTTGCAAACAAAGTAGCCACTTTGTCTGAAGAGATGTCTATGGAGAAAGATCGAATTCTTAGGATCAGTGCTGACTTTGATAATTTTCGGAAGAGGACGGAGAGAGAACGACTTTCCTTGGTGACAAATGCGCAAGGAGAAGTTGTGGAGAGTCTTTTGCCTGTTTTGGATAACTTTGAGCGAGCAAAATCCCAAATCAAGGTGGAGACTGAGGGAGAGGAAAAGATCAACAACAGCTACCAAAGCATATGTAAACAATTCATCGAGATTCTGGGATCATTAGGTGTTGTTCCTGTGGAGACAGTAGGAAACAATTTTGATCCATTGGTAAGTTCTTCACTTGTCTTATGGTTAGTTGAATGGTGATATGCTTCCCCTATCTGTGTCATATTTGTGGAACATATCTCATTTGTCTGAGATTCAAACACAATGGTTCTGATAGAGAATATATCCTTATCTGAAATGATGATGATGATGTTGTTGTTATTGTTGTCTAGATGGTCCATTATGTTTTTCTTCCTGTCTTCATTCTTAGGACTTTGTTATTGTTATTGTTGTAGCTGTTTCTGCTGTTTTATTGTTGTTGTCAATCCTATTTGAATTATGCCTCTAGCAGAGACCATGAAAAATATTGGATGTACAATAGACATACTTTTTAAAAATATGTTTTCATTTCTTTTGTTACCATACTTTTAAAAATGTACTCTGTCGGAAATCAGTAACAATTTCACAATTTTTTACTTGAAAAGATGAGAAGTGTTAAAATTGCAGATGAAGCAATTAAGATACAAAAATAATGAAAATGAAGTTTATCTATGGTTTGAAAGATATGAACTATTAACATTGTCATGTGAAATAAATATATTGATAACTTGAGAAGTAGCAAAGCATGGGAAAGATTATATTTTACCAAAATAACATGTGCATGTCTAACTTCTTTGATTGGTATATTTTCCATTAGTTCTGGGCTCTACCCCTCCCATGACCCAGAAGCTGGGACCGACACTGGGTAGTGGTCTTTTTATATATATTCCACATTTCCAATAGTCTACAGAGTGGATTTACATTATATATATATATTATATTTTTGAATGTTTTAACGTTTTTCAAAATTGTTATTAATTTCTCAGCCTTTCTATTGCTTGGGCTAGTTATGGTTTGGATATGTAATGATAAATACTGACACAAATGTTGAAACTGATGTTGTGCCAGCATTTAAGTTAAATATTTGAAACCGGTCAAACATTAAAGTGAAAAACTCACATTTTATCATCTTATGTTGAAAAGGAGGACCTTACATATATTTATAATCAAAGTTGAGGAAGGTTAATTTTTCGCCTTTTTTTTTATAAATAATTTAAGATTTCATTAAGAAAAGAGCTGGAAATACAAACTTCCCGTGAGGAGGCGCGAACTGCGTCATCTCCAAAGAACAAGAGGAAAAAGAAATCAGAAAAAACAAATTCAGACTACAGATGAGCCCAATACAATTGTTCCCATGCCCTTGCTTTGCTAGACAGTCAGCCAAAGCATTAGCTGATCTCCCCACCCGTTTAATATTAACAGCCAAGCTCTTTATCAGCCATCTAAATTTTTTAATTTCATTCTTAAAGCTCCACACAATAGGCTAAAGGTTCTGTAGCTAGCCCACTATCACCTTGGAGTCCCCTTCTATTAGTAGTTATTGCACACCTAGCTGAACTACAAGCTGTACTCCCTGGATGACAGTTAGCAATTCTTCCCTTGTAGAGTTCCCAATCCATAGGGGACCCAAGTAGAGGAGAATATCATTCCTCAGTACCCCTCCCATTCTAGAGGGGCCTGGATTACCTTGACTGCACCATCGAAATTTAGCTTCAGAAAACCTTCGGGAGGGGGGTCCCAACTCATACCAATTCTAATCTTTAAATAGGAGCTGTTTGCTACTGCTGATCAATTCCTCCATATATCATTAAAGGAGAATTGGTTGAATGGATCCAGGGATTACAGCCACCATATTACCTTATGCAGAATGCACTCCTTCAATTCTTGCATTTTCCTCTCCTCCTGGAAGATTCTAGCATTTCTTTCCTCCCACACTGTCCAAATCAATGCGGCTCTAGCACACCTCCACATGATTCTTCCTCTTTTTTGATGCCATGGGAAGGTAGAAGGATGAAAGGTCAAGCTTACTTCTGCTGGCCTATTCCACCTGCACCCAAACAACAAGAGCCACTCCCATAATTCTGCAGTAAAGGAGCAAGATATTAGTACATGGTAACAATCCTCTCCATGAGATCTGCAAAGGATACACCAGTTAGGTGATACAAAGGAAAGGTTCTCTTTTGAAGAGTATACAAGGTGTTTATTTACCCATAATACACTTCCCAACGAAAAGCCAAAATGTTGGGGGGAATAGGTTTGCACCATATTTCCCTAATGGGGAAGGGCTAGATAGAAGGGGACTGAGAAAGGGATCGTAAAAAAGAAGCACACGAAAAAGACCCAGTTGGCTGGGGTGTCCAAACACATTTATCTAGATCTGAAGGGTCCAAGCAAACTTTGTCAAGAAGGCTTAGTAGACTAGGTAGGCAATAAATTTCTTCCTCCCTTAAGCTTCTACGAAACCCAAAATCCTAGTTAGGTACCAACGGATTTTCCAGGGGGGAGACAAATTTAGAGACAATATCTTTTTTATGTTGAGAAACAGAGAATAGAGAGGGGGAGAGATCCTTTAGAGGAGCCTCTCCTACCCAAGTATCCTCCCAAAAAAGAACAGAGTTGCTATCACAAACATCAAACCTGATAAACCTGAGAAATTAAGGAAGAGTACCATGAATCACTTTCCATGGAGTTGCTGATGTAGCTCACTGAGATACTCCACGGAGTTGCCATAATCTTTCTCTCCAGGGGCCATCTCCACAACCACTTCCCTAGTAACGCTGTGTTCTTTTGAATCGAATTTCCTAAACCAACCCTCCTTTCTCTTTGTTTTGACATACGACTTCCCACTTTATCAGATGATCCTTCTTGCTTTCCCCTGGTTCCATAGAAAATCCCTCATCAATTTCTCTAGTTTGGTGGCTCCCCTAGGTGGGATTCTAAAGACGAATAGAAAGTAGGTTGGTAGATTAGCAAGCGTGGCTCTTATCAAAGTTATTCTACCCCCCAAAGAGATGTAATTCTTCTTCCATGAGGCAAGCTTTTTTTTTGAAATCTCTCTACCACTGGACACCAAAAGCTACTCTCCCTAGGGTTTGCCCCTAATGGAAGCCCCAAATAAGTCATGGGATAAGAAGAGATAGAACACTCTAGGCTTCTAGCAATTAGCCTCCACTTCGCTAGCCCTCATGTTGATACCAGCTACACAACTCTTTCCAAGGTTGATTCTCAAGTTAGGCAGACCCTCAAAGTTTCTGACCAACTCCTATTTTTTGATCATCAAAGGAGAATTTTATTTGAAATTAAAGTTTAAAAGTTTTACAACTTTGTGTATGGGACTAGAAGTCCCACACTATTACATATTTCTGTCCCTTTTTGCAATGTAGCCCAAAACAATTGTTGCCTCAAAACACCTTGTTTAGCAAGATAATCAGCTAGCCCATTTGCACTCCTTCTAACCCATTTGAATTCTGCCTCTACCTACCTTGCAACTTTTTCCACTTCCCTTATCACTTGTTTGAAAGTCCACGAAGTAGTTCTATTGTTTTTAGCCCAAGAGATGATCACCTTGGAATCCCCTTCAACCTCAATATGCCTCATCCCTAGTTTCTTGGCTATCTTCAATCCTTGTAACAGTGCCATTACCTCAGCTTCTAGAGAGTTGCCCATGCCAATAGGTCAAGAGAATAATGCTAATATTCTCCTTTCAGAATTTCTGATTACTCCCTCGATACCTGACAATCCCGGATTTCCAAATGAACTTCCATCAAAATTCAGTTTAATTCTATTACCATTTGGAGGTTTCCATTCCGTCCTTATTCTTTCACTCTTGAAGATTGTGCTACTTCTGTCCAGGATCTTATAATGTTTGTGACTGAGAACTCTTGGAAAATATGCAAAGAACTTACCCAATGAGCTACTTTAACTTTGATTGTGTCAATTACCTCTTCCATTGTTCTACTCTTGTCCAAGAATATTCTGTTATTCATTTCTTCCCATATCACCCAACAAATAGCTGCCTTTGTATCTTTCCACATAACCTTCCCTCTTTTCTTTGATTGCCTTAAAAAGTCTCGGTTGAAAAGTCCTGCCACATCTTGAGGGCAAACCCACTTGCAACCAAAGAGAAGACAAAAAGATTCCCAAATATGATGCACAAAGGAACAAGATAATAATAGATGTGTCAAGGTCTCACCACTTTCCTTTCAAAGGGAGCGCATGTGAGGAGAAAGGCAAGCATAAGGCCTTCTTTTCTGTAGCATTAACACGTATTAACCTTGCCAAGGAAAATTTCCCAACAGAAGGCTTGAAATTTTGAGGGGATAGGCTTACTCCAAATTTCTTTTACAGGGAAGTCCCCAACCGGGTTGCTAGGTGTGGCAAGAACGTTAAAGAAAGAGGAACAAGAGAAGAGGCCATCTACGGAGCCTTTCCAAATTCTGGAATCTTCCAAGGAAGGGTCCAAATGAACTTGTCCTATTAGATCCAACAATTGAATTAAAGAGGCACATTCATTTTCCCTAAGGCCCCTCCTAAAACCCAGATTCCACTTGACCCCACCTGGGCCAGGATTACCCAGAAAGCTTATTGTTTCCCCTTTGAAGTTTGACAAAGTGTATAGGTCAGGGAAGAGGTCTTTGAGTGGACTATCTCCCACCCAGAGGTCTTCCCAGAAACGAACTTTATTACCCTGGCCCACATCAAACCGAATGGAGTTAAGGAATGTTGGGTAGATTTCATAAATTGCTTTCCAAGGAGAAGATGAGGAAACACGAGGGGCAACTTTTGCATCCCAACCATTTCCATCCAAACCATGAATACTCACAATGACTTTGTGCCACAACCTATCTCTCTGAAATGAGACCCAAACCGACCAAACCGATCAACTCGGTCCGATCCAATCCGAGTTGGCCGGTTTTTCTTCAGCATCGGTCGGTTTCGGGTTAAAAAAAACATAAACTAATGGTTTGGTTCGGTTTTGGTTTTCATGTGTGAAAACCGAAACTGAACCGACCCAAACCGACTTAGATATATATTATATATATAATATATTTTCAGATATTATATATATATATCTGATATATTTCAGTTTTACTATATATATATTTCAGTTTTAATATATATTTCAAATATATATTTGTGGAAATATATATATATATCATCT
>NW_010729311.1:175356-216832 GCF_000365185.1 Nelumbo nucifera
TTATATATAAAATTTCTGATATATAAAATATCAGTTTTAATCCATCAAATCATTTTTAATTTTTAGGCATCCAGCCTTTGTTTTCTTAGAYTTGAATCCTTTACCATTCATACCGAGAATATCATTCACAAAACCGACCCAACCCGATTCAAACCGATCAGGTCGGTTTTACTTAGTACTGGGTCGGTTTCGGTTTCATTTCTAGGTAAACCAACCAGGTCGGGTCGGTTGGAAAAATGCCAGTAAACCGACCCAACCCGACCCGTGAACAGCCCTATTCCTAATAGAGCTGAGTTCCTAAGTGAAATATTTTCTATTCCCAAACCCCCTTTATCCTTGGGCTTTCTAACTTGATCCCAATTAATCAGGTGATCCTTCCTCTCCTCTCCTAGGTCCCAAAGGAAATCTCTCGTGTATTTTTCTAATCTCCTTGCCACTCTACAGGGTATTCTAAAGGTTGAGAGGAAGTAAATAGGGAGGTTTGCCAACGTGGCTCTAATCAGTGTTATCCTTCCACCAAGAGAGATGTAATTCCTCCTCCACAGAGCTAGCTTCCTAGCAAATCTTTCAATGACTGGCTTCCAATAACCTTTTGACCTAGGGTTACCACCTAAAGGTAACCCCAAATAGCTAATTGGCCAACTTCTAATCTCACCCCAAAATCTCTGCAAATCTATTAAGTTCCCCTTCCTCCAGATTGATCCCTACAATGCCTGTTTTGGTCCAATTTATCCTTAAACCTGTTATCCCCACAAAGTTATCCAGTAGCATCTTTAGATTAACCACACCTTCCTCGTTACCTCCCTCACAAAAGAAGATTGTGTCATTTGCAAATTGAAGGTGGGTAACAACCTCTTGATTTCTACCAATCCTCCACCCCCTAAACAAACCTTGGAAGTTGGCTTTTGCCACCATTCTGCTGAACACCTCAGCCACTAAAGTGAAGAGAAAAGGGGATAAGGGGTCTCCTTGCCTAATTCCTTTCTCAGCCGGAAAGAAATCCTTTGCTACTCCGTTAATAAGAATTGAATAGTGGGCAGAGCTTAGACATCCTCTGACCCAAGATCTCCACTTGGTTCCAAAGCCCAACCTTTCTAACATTCGAAGTAGCACTTCCCAATTAACCATATCATAAGCTTTCTCTAGGTCCACCTTACACACCAACCCTTTTCCTCTACCCTATCTTTTTTCTGCAACACACTCATTGGCTACTAAGATTTGATCCACAATCTGCCTACCTTCCACAAAGGCACCTTGGAATGGTGAAATGATCGATGGAAGTACTTTTTTTATCCTTTCTGAGAGAACCTTTGCAAGAATTTTATATAAATTCCCAACAAGACTAATTGGCCTATAGTCTTTAGGAGTTCTGGCCTCCCTCTTCTTCGGGATTAAAGTGATAAAGGTGGCATTCACCCCTCTGACCAACTCCTTGAGATTGTTTACCTTCTCAGCTTCACCCCCATCACAGAAAATCAACAAATCATCTACAAATTGGAGATGGGTAATTGGGGTGCCATCTCTGCCTACTCTCCAACCTTGTACTAGACCCTCCCTATCAACCTTTGATATCATTCTGCTAAGTACATCTGCTATTAATATGAAGAGGAAAGGTGAAAGAGGATCCCCTTGTCTAATTCCTCGGCATGCTAGGAAGAAATCCTTCACCCCTCCATTGACCAAGATAGAGTAGTGATAGGAGCTAACATATCCAAATATCCATTTACACCACTTGTCCCCAAAGCCACAATTTCTCAAAACTTGTATGAGAATGCTAGTCCACCAAATCTTATGCCTTCTCTAAGTCCAACTTACACACAAAGACTTTTCTTTTGGATCTTCTCATTTCCTCAACACACTCATTAGCAATCAGAATCTAGTCTGTTATTTGTCTCCCTTGTACAAAAGCTCCTTGGGCTTGACTTATTAAGCACAACAGAACTGCTTTGAGCCTCAAGGACAAAACCTTAGCTAAGATTTTGTGAATGCTAGTCACCAAACTGATTGGCCTAAAGTCCTTAGGGTTAACTGCATTGGGCTTCTTAGATTCCGGACATCACTACATGGTTATCTACGAATTCCTTAAGGGTGTCACAAAGATCATCTTTCAAAATATCCCAACAGTCTTGGTAGAAAGCCATGGTAAAACCATCTAGGCCTGACGCCTTAGATCTATCCATCATGAATACTCTTCTCTTAATCTCCTCATCTTCAAGATTCCTTTCTAGCCACCCTATTTTTTCCTCTCCCAAACTCGGCCACTCCAATCCTTCCAAAGATGACCTCTCATTCACTGGTCTTCTAAAAATAGATTTAAAATGGTCCACAAATAATTTAGTAATTCTTCCTAGATGGTAATCACCTGTCCTTCTGATTCTAGCTTGGCCACTAAGTTCTTCCTCCTTCTATTTGCCAGATCATGGAAAAACCTAGTATTTCCATCGCCTTTCTTAATCCACTTATGCCTTGATTTTTGCTTCCAGAAAATCTCTTCTTTGAGAAGCACATCTTATAGTTGCTTTTTCAACTGCCTTCTTGCTTCTCTATCATGTTCATTCGATAGCCCTTGGGATTCCTTCTCATCCAACGTTTCAATTTGCGTGATCAGATTGATTTTTTGTTCCTCAACCCTGCCAAAACGATCCCTATTCCATTCCTTCAACCTTGCTCTTAATCTCTTCAACTTCTTATGAAATCTAACCCCTTTCCATCCTATCCCCCCTAGCTCCTCATTCCACCACTCCTTCACTAAACTCCCAAAGTTTGGGTGAGTTAACCACATATTTTCAAACCTGAACGGTAGGTCCACTAATCAAGGATTCCAAACCAATCATAATGGGGCAATTGTCAGAAGTGACCCTAGGAAGAGCTTGAGAAGCCAAGTTTCCCCAATAGGTCTCCCAGTATAGGTTGAAAAGGAATCTATCCAGCTTTGAGCACTGCAGGTTCTCTTGGAGATTGGACCAGGTAAATCTAGTTTGCAGCAAAGGGATCTCCTTCAACTCACAATCTTCTATATAGCCATTAAATTTCCTCATGCTTGTTGTAATTGACTGTACGAGGTTACTAGTTTCCTCGAGTATCTTATGACATTAAAGTCCCCTCCTAGGCACCAAGGCCCATCCCATAAGCCTTGAATTGCATACAGTTCCTCCCACAATTCATTCCTTTCCCTAGAGGTGTTAGGTCTATACACATTAGTAAGCACCCAACAGGTGGACCCAAGACATGACAGTGAGGTTTCAATGGGTAAAGAGGTGTGCTAATTCGGTTGCAGATGCACTAGCCAAACAAGGGGTGGGAAGAAATCAATTGTTCTGGGCTTACATGTAATTCTTACTTTTTAATTTTGGGGGAGTTAAGAGAGTTTATCTCCCCTGCTTTGTACCTTTGCTTTTCTCATTAATGAATTGGTTTTGTTATAAAAAAAAAAGTAAGCACCCAACAAAAGCCATCTTCCACGTTTTTGAATTTAAGAATCTCCATATTAATTCCTCCACTGTTTCCACTACCTCACCCCTTCAAACTGTAACAATTCCCCTAGAGGCTCCCCAAGACGGAGCCAAGGACCAACTTACTCCCTTGGACCTCCAAAAGCTTCTAATCCATCTTCCATCAAGATTAGGGAGCTTTGTCTCTTGCACCATCACTATGTCCGGTTTTTCCCTCTTCAGTAAATCCTTAATTACCCTCCTTTTCCTAGCACTTCCCAATCCTCTCACATTCCAACTGATAATTTTCATAGCTAGACTTGACAGATCAGCCCTCCTTAACCAAACTTCTCACCTGGAGTACTTTCTCCTCTCTCCCCTCCCACTGTACTCTAGGTCTCCCTTAATGTCAGAGATTAGTCTTTGTACCTCAATTCTTTTCTTCCTTTCTTTTTCTTTTTTTTTTCCCTCCAGATTTCCTATTGTAAGTTTTAACTGCTGTCTTGCTCACATCTGATCCCACCTTTGGATTATCTGTTTCAGATCTAGGGGTCAATTCTATCCTTTTATAGCCATCCTCTACAACAGCCTCACCTTCCTCACTAGCCAATCCCTCCTTTTGGAGGTTTTCTTCCATACAACCTTCCTTCTGCCTAAATTCCTCAAACTCTGTACAGATTAAAACTCCAGATTCTCTCCACCTCCTCTCTTGGCCCCTCTAAGAGTTTTAGGTCGTCATTCTCTTTAATCTCTTGGCTACCATCCTCAAACCCTCCCTTGGCTGCCAAAACTGCTCCTTCAGGGTGAGTTGCTAGAGTATCTGCAGTAGGCTGAGTACACGGGTTGGTAACAAAAACCGAATGGACACCCATACTTGAAGACAAGGTAACTGGACGTGGAGAACTGGGGTGTTGCAACTGGGAATTTACAGCTGATGTAAGGTTCTTCCTCTTATCAGGCTTTTGTGTTGAGGAGATTACGGTACAAGATATGGCAGATTTAAGAGAAAATACAGGAGAGGATGTAAGCTCACAGCTAGAAATCAGAGCTGTCTGACAAACAAAGATGATGAAAACGGTTTGCTGTGGATTCAGATAAGAAGGCTCAGAACACTGATTTAAATTATCAAAGAGGGGAGGCTCTCACAGGGGAAAAGGAGGATAAGTATAGGTTAAAGGATTATGAGAGGAATCTGGAGGAAGAGAGAGATAGCAGGAAGGAGGCTGAGGAGAAAAATAATGAAAATAGTGAGGGGGAAAAAGCAATAGGAAGGAATAAAGCTGAAGAAATTCCTTAGGCAAATATAACGGAAATAGGAAAAGTCAGCATTGATCAACTAGTAGATAGACAGTTGGTAGTTGGTAAATCTCTTGGTCTTTTCTTTTTGGGGGGAGAAGCCGTGGTGAGGAAGGCAATTGAACAATTCGAACAGAATAAAGGCAAGAAAGTAATAAGAAGATTGTAGTTGAGGAGGGGGTGAGAAATGGGAGGAGGGCAAAGGAGAAGAGATCGACATCATTGATGAAGAATGAAGTGTTTTCTGGTATGACGCAGGTGAAAGGGTGAGGCTTGTGTATCTGTGGTTGTTTTGCTTTTGGTTCCCGGGCTTAGTTTGTGTTCTCTTGTGGATTTTGCAATTTTGGGTCTTGTCTTTATGTTTCTTTTGGGGTGGTTGGCTTTTGTAAGATGTTTGAGGGGTGTTGTGCTGGGATTTGGGTGAAAAAGTCTTTCATAGGAAAGTGCTTTGGAAGTTGGCCTTAGCTTTATGTGGAGGTGTTCTCTCGACACCTATCTAGGTTGTATTTGCCTTTTCTTTTTACTTATCAAAAAAAAAAAACCCTTGTCTATTCTAATCACCGGAGAATTCTGTCCTTGTACGTTCCTTCTTAGTCTATATTCACAAACTGCCGGAGAGTCCATTCCCTCTGTACTAGAATCATTTCCAAACTAAAGAGATGTAGCGGCTCCTTCGAAGAGGGGAGATGTAGTAAGCTTGGCATCCATTGTCCTTTTGGTCTTCTGCCCCTTACTAGACTCCCCATCAAAGCTTCCTTCTTCTAGAAATAATATTTCCGTTTTGAAACTCTCTTCCTGTAGTAAGTCCACATTTCCTTGCAGATCGGTGCTTCCCAAACTCACTGTGTCAGTGGAATCCAAGTTATTGCTACCCTCTTTGCTAGACCAGTCACGATCTTCTAGTGAATCCAGATCTCACCGTTTAATGCACCTTGGGTTACATCTGTCCGGGGAGAGGACCTTCGCTTTCTTGGTCGGGACCCACTGCAAGGAGCTGCTTGAGTGCGGACCTGCACCTGGAAGTTGAGAGGCTGAACTCGAAGAAAACGAAGATAGATGGATCTTTCCATCTATTAGAGCTCCCCCCCTCCGGTCATGTGCCCTTTAAGTGAGTCACATGCTAAGCCTCTTGGGTCTTCAATCGTGGGCCTTTTAGCTAGGCCATAGGTTGTTGGATGGGCCAGTTCAAGTCTTGACCCATCACTATTAGATGCAATGGGCCTAGATGGTTTTGTTTGCCCATTCAACACCATCTGTGCTGGCATGTGAGACTTTAAAGTATCACACACTGTTTACCAGTAAACAAACACAAGAAAGGGAGAATAATTCGGGAATATTCCCTTTTCTCATCCCTTTCTCAGCAATCAAATAGACCCTTAATGTTTCGCCTTTTTTCCTACTTAGAACTATAACTCTGCTGTACTTGTAAGTCTTACTCACTAACACAGCTAATCTATTTAGTAAAGCTAACTCCTAGTACAATTGGGAAAGCTAACTCCTAGTACAATTGGGAAAGCTAACTCCCAGTACAATTGGGAAAGCCAACTCCTAATGCAACTGGGAAAAGTACAAATAACTCAAATGATCAGAAAATAACTACCGACAAATTATGATGGTAACTCTACTATCAAAAAAATACAAAAGAAAAAAAAAACATAAATTCAAAATATCCCTAGTCCAACTCATTTGCTATTGTATTGTAGTAATTGATCTCCCCATGATATACCAAAATGCTGGTACTAGTCCTGATATACAAATTTTACATTTTGGCTAGAGGCAAGTAGAGTTCCTTTTTCTGACATGTTCTTTCTTTTGACATTTTAATACTTATTCAGCATAACCTGTAAAATTACCAGAGAAAAGAACTTGTTGAAGTAGGATGGCTTTTTTCTGGTATTTCATGGCATAATGTGAAACTCTGTTTTTAGTTTACCTTGGAAGAAACCCTAGAACTCTTAGTTGACAAGATTATTCTCTAATAGTTGTTTTAAGTTACTGTTTTTCTATGTTGAATTAAAAAAAAAAGTTTTTCTTTCATAAGCATGTGACAAAGACCTGGGGGCTGGGTGAAGTGGTCCGTAGTTGTTTTTCCCATGATGAAAAGCAGGCTCTTCCCCTATGATGACAGGACCCAGTCTTTGCTGGGCTTAAGTAAAGTGGTACATGGTTATTTAACGCAATTCTTTTCTTTCTTGAATTAAATGCTTCGTTTTTTTTTCACTGAGCAGCTCTGCTTCTTTCCCTTTGATCAAGTGTTTTAATTCCTTAGAAAGTATTTTGACACAGTGATCCATAGTTGTTTGCCCCCTTTATGTCTCTCTCCTTTCTTCTTTCTTCTTTTCAAAACATGAAAGTGCATCTGTTATTATTACTATTATTTTTATTCTTTGTTATTTCTTTCACCTAACCAGTTGGGTTAACCAAATTCACTGGAGAACCTGTAAACTACATCCTTAAAGTTACTGCCTTTATTGATCAACCCAAATAAATGTAGGTGCAAGACCAAGTCAACTCCAACTTGGTTGAGTACTTGATGACATTTTGAGTACTCAGTTGAGTTTGTTCAGGTTTGTTAACTCAGCCCAGGTCTTGATTGAATTGAGTTCACTCAATCTGGTAAGGACTTTGTTAATCTGAAAATTTGATTACAAATTCTGCTACTAGGGGTTTGCACAACGCCACAGCCATTTTCATCCATTCATTCATTTTATACATATTTTAAAGGGAGGTGTTTGTGAAGTATTAAGTAGCTACACAATTGTTTTTAACTAAGCCCCAACTACTGACCATTAGATCGTGATCTGTAGAGTAATAATAGGGAGGCGTCTATTTCTGAAAACTTGCCATGTTATAGACGTTTGTTTTTTCATCAGTATAATATATGCTATTAAGCCCATGTGTTTGTGCTAAATTAGCAAGTGTGCTTTAAAAATATTTACTTCTACAATCTGTTTTTGACTAGACCTTATTTTTCTTTTTTCTTTGAATTACAAAAGCTGCATGAAGCAATAATGCGTGAAGATTCTACAGAGTTTGAAGAAGGTATTATAATTCAAGAATTCCGAAAGGGCTTCAAACTAGGAGACAGGCTCTTGCGTCCTTCAATGGTGAAGGTTTCAGCTGGCCCAGGCCCAGCAAAGCCTCAAGAAGGGCCATTGGAGGATGATGATGGTAGCAGTGAAAGAACAGAGGAAGGCAGAATGCAAGGAGAATCTGATCAATGATTCTTGGTGACTCAAGTCTTAGATTCAGTTACTAAAAAGAAATTTTTTATATTCAATTTTGTAAAAGCAGTTATTTAAGGTTTTTGTTGGTAAGAACTGCATATTGGATGCTGTCCTGCAGTAGGTCTTTTATCTCCGAGAAAAGAATAGATTGATTAGAGGAATGCACTTGGGCGGAACATTTCTCTTCCTTTTTTCTTTCACTTTAATTAATATGATCGATCTTTTCTTCTGTTGAATTGATGCCTTGGGCTACAAACCTACAACCTTTTTAGCACTCCTCTTCTAGTAGGGTGGCCATGGGCTTGGTTGTGATGGGCCTAGGTCAGTCCAAGGCCAGTCTACAGAATTGGACCGTATTAGTTCTTTTTCTTCAGGGGTTCTTGGGTTTCTAAAGGTAGTTGAATGCCATACTTGTAAGCTCCATTAAGGGCCTTGTAAGGCTATTCTTCAGACTGGTTGAGGCAGTTCTGTGATACCTTTTAGTTTGGTTCAAGATTCTTGTGGGCCCGAGGCAGTTCATTAATTTTGGACTCAGTCAAATCTTTAAGGTGGCCATTTACGAACAATATGGACTAATTCAGGTTTTCTTTTTCTTTTTTCTTTGAAGCTATTATGAACTGATTTGGGGTCGATCTTTGGAATGGTTAAAACAAATCATTCTTTAGGGATATTAATCAATGGTTATATTTTGCACTCTTTGAAACCGTTTAAGAGTGGTGTGAACTTATCATGAACTTTGGGTTTGGGTTGGTTTTAGAACATTTTTAAGGGCAATTTAAGGTCTTGCACGTTTATGATTATGAAGTGGATAGAGATGTTTGCTTTTGGTTTTATAATATACTTAAAAAAACCCATTGATTCATGTGATAACCAAGGTTTATAATATGATACTTATCCACCAATGCAGAAAAATATGTATCAATGTGTATCCGGTGTGTATTGATAGAATATCAAGGAGTATTGGTGTGTATTGCATGTGTTGAACCATGATGGTAGAATTTTTGACGATGCTTTATCCCGTCAACACTTTCCACATTCATCCTTTTACTCGAGGATGCAAGATCTAAAGAGCCAAAAAAACAAAAAAAAATCAAAATTTGATATTTATTTCCTCAAAGTGGATTTAGGTCGAATTTGAGGAAAAATTTATCTTTTTGTGTTCAAATTCATATACTTTGGTAAGTTTACATATTTTGATTCCTGGAATGTATGGATCCGCTAATGTGTTCATGTGCTTCGGAAGTTGATGCCTTTTGCTTTTATAAGTGGATCTATGATTTCTTGAAAAAGTGAGAACATAAAAATCACAAAAATTAATATCCGTCTATGTTTTCATTATCCAATCTTAGGAATTATAATTGGATCTGTAGATGATTTGTCACACCCATGAATCCGTTAAAATTTTATTTTTAAAATGTAAAATTTATTAATATTTTAGTAATCTACCAACACAAAAATAAATGAAAAATAATTATTTTAATAACAAAATTTTATGAATTCCATTTAGCATATGATATGTACATGAGATTAATGGATTTGTGGTTGCTATATCATTATCAAGCTTCAAAGTTTTTTTTTTTTGAGAAATGCCCAAAGTTGGCCATCTAACAAAATTAGATACATGAGCTCAAACTACACTAGCCTTCTTTGTATCTTGTAGTTAAAAAAAAAAACAAAGAAAATAAAGTGTAGATCTGCAAGATTTCAAGGTTTCAAGTATTGTAGTGTTGAATTAAGTAGCAGAAATAAAATAAACTACAAACTTAAAAGGAAAAGAATAAAATCACAAAAGGCACACAAGATTTTTACAGAGGTGCTAACACCTTAACAATTTGGACTTACACAGGTGCTAACAAGACTAAAGCTATAAAATGAGCCATGTTGGGCTGGCATGTCATGGTCCGCGGGTCGTCCCGGGTTATGCCTCCCTCCCTTGGGATAATTTGGGGGTCAGCCTGGCATGGCTCATGGCCCAAGCCTGTGCAGCCCGTGCCGTGTTGTGTCGCGGGCTTGGGTGGGGTGGGTTGTAGACCATACCGTGGGTCTGGGCTGAACCTGGCCAAATTGTATTTTTTTTTGTTAATAACATTTTTGATTTTCTGATTTTTTTTCTTACTAAAACTAAAATACTTAACTTTCCTTTGGGAACTAATTGAAAAACAAGAAATCTAACAAAGAAATGAAAAAATACTTAACCAAATACAAAGTCAAAGACTCAAAGTGGACAACAAATTAGAAAAAAAGGAATTTTATTTCATTTAAATTTGAACGATACAATGGTAAGATGAATGAAATAGAAAATGTAATAAATTAATAAAATATAAAACATACAATATATACAAATTCAAAATAAAAATTACATTGTTGAAAAAATTACTATATAACTATTGAGTATACAAAAAATTTTTGACTTCATCATTTTCTTTAAATTCCACATGCACCTCCATCTCCTTGATCATCTGCTTTAGGTGAAACATCAGGTGTAGTGTCATGCCGTCTTTTGTCTTGTAATCTATCTTTAGCATCTAGTCAATCTTTAAAGCAAATATATATCTCCCAACTTTCATCGCTCATGTAGTTTCTCTTGTCGTCCAACACCTTAATACCTGTACTAAAACAAGACTCCAATGAAACTATATACATTAGAGGGGTTAGTAGATCACGTGCCATGGTGGCAAGGACTGGATAATTTTTTTTTTATATCCACTCCACCAGGCTAAAATATTAAAATTATTCATTTCTCTGAGGCGAAGGAATCACCTAAACTAGAAAAATCTGCTTGTAAATAAAAATTAAGTTCAATAAATGAATTTGTTGATGAAGATGTTGTAGATTCCTGCCTCCTACTTATTAGAGACCAAAATTTTTCTTTTCCACTATTGGAATTAGTTTCACAAGTGGAAGATGCACTTGTACAAGTTGTAGATTTATTATGCCTTGTTATTTCAGATTCAAATAAACTATACGTTTCAAATAATAAAGTATTAATTTCTTATTTTATTTCCAATTTCAATATTCATATTTTCACAATATGTTTCAAGTAAAATATCTAAACCATGTTTCCTAATCCTAGGATCTAATGTTGTAGCTAAGCAATAAAGAGGAGAAATGTTTTCCCAATATTTTTAAAATTTATTTTCCATTATTTCAACAATACTTTTAAATTGTGAATTGTTTCTATATTTTGCAAAGCAATCACTAATCATCATTAATTGATAAGTTAAATTATAACTAGTTGGGTAATAAACACCCGATAATTCATTAGTTGTATCATAAAAATGTTTTAAAAAATCTTTTATAAAAATTGCCATTTCCTAGTCTTCCTTAAATATAATATCATGTGGTATTTTTGCATTAAAAAAATCACTAAAAATTTGTTTGTAAGAAATACAACTTTCTAACATATCATAGGTAGAATTCCATCTATGTTTAATGTCTAATACAAAATGTTTATATTTTAAACCATAATATTGAATAAATATTTAAATTCTTGTTTTCTTGCTCTAGAACTTTTAATATATATAATACAATTTCTAATTTTAGAAACTTGATTAGAAACAATATTTAAAGAATCTTGAATACATAAATTTAAGATGTGACATGCACATCTGATATGAAATAATTTACCATTTAAACATGATTTCAATTGATATTTTAAAATATTTATTATGGAATCATTATTATTAGCATTATCAAAACTAACAGAAGATAGTTTATTGTCAATTCCGTAAGCACGGAAAGTATTTAAAATACTTGCAGTAATAGTTGGGCCAATATGTGACCATTTAAGCCTAGTAAAACTTTAAATTCTTTTTTGTAAAAGCTAGTTTTCATCAATAAAATGACCGACAACACAAATATAACTTATATTAAATTGAGAGGTCCAAATATCAGAAGTAATTCAACTTTGAAATTAAGATTTGATAAAATACAAATTAAATTTTGTTTATATGAATAAATACTTTTTAAATTCATAGAAACTTTTTTAAATTGTGGATTTACAGAATTATGTGAAAATCTTTCAAGTTTAGTATCTTCAGCTAACAAAAATGGTTGTTCAACATGTGCAATTTAGCTGGTACAATATATTTTGCTAACTCTTGCCTCATTTTTTCTTGAGAATATTTAAAAGTACTAAAAACCCCACACCCAATTTGTGTTTGTGTTTTTTCTTTCTTCTTTCTCATGGGAGAGCAAATGTCTGCCCAAGTGGCCAATACCACCCTTACTACAGTAGCAAAAGTATTTCCTACAATTTTGGCAAATGACTATTTTTACCTTCCCCTCAATCTCCTCTACTTTAAATATTTTCCAAACCAGGCTAATAAACTTAGTGGCCTTCTTTTTCTTTTTCCTAGTATCAGCACTAGGAGTGGGAATTCCGTCAATATCAATAGCATCCAAATCGGTACTAACACTATCATGTTGCGATTGAATATTGTCGACATTGAACATGTTGATGTTAGAGAATTTGTTTCAAGAGGAGCCAACCGTTTTTGAAATTCTAAAAAAATAAAAATTAATTTAATTACACTTACCTAGATTGCCGGTTCAGAAACTCAACTTGATTTCAACTGTTAAAATCTTTAAGCCTCTCAATTGCTAACTTTTAGATACTTGAGCAAGCCTTCTTCTTGTTGAAACTTCAATGAAGTTGAGAATTAGAGAGTAGAGAGAGAGTATGAGAATGTATGAGAGATTGAGAGAGTATGAGAATAGAATTGTTTAATTGGTGTGATGAGAATGATGAAGGATAGGGCTATTTATAGGAATTGAAAATAATTCAATTGCCCAAAATACCCTAAAAAATAGCCATTTTTTAGTTGTTGAGTGGGGTATTTTGGTCATTATAAAGTTATTTATCACTTTACCTAAATTCCACAAACTAGTTGTTATATAGTTATTGGGGGGGAGGGGAGAGCATTATCATTTTTTCTCCCTCCAAAGCCAAAATACATAAATACCCCCTATATAGCTATTGAGGGGGTATTTTTTGTAAAAAAACCCAAAAAAGCTAAAAATGGCCATTGGGAAGGGTACCCCCAATGTCTTGTTTCTCGGGCAGGTTGTGCTCATCCCACTTCGGGCTTGCGAGCCGTGTCATGCCGTGCCATGGGCTAGGTCGTATCGGCACACGGGCTATGGGTGGCACGACACATACAATTGTGTCATGCCATGCCGACCCATGGACATGAAACCCCCAACCTGGCATGGCTCACATGATTGTGTCATGCTCGATACAGCCCTCATTTTGTTGTGCCAGGCCGTGCCGGGCCGCGGGCGACACAACCCGTTTTACTATTAGATAGTTTATGCCCTTAGCTCCAATCAAATTGATGTACAAATACATTTATTGTAAATGAATAAAAGTACATAATTGTTTCATGTTGTCATTCGTATGTTTCTGTGAAATTATCCCTTAAACTGGACACTTAAGAGACTCATGTTAGTTTAGAATGTTCTCAGCCGTTGGATAGACTTGGGGAGTTTATCCTACCAAGTCTAACACTAATGTGCTGCCAAAGAAGTTGGAGCAACTTGTCTTAACTACTAGGGTTAGGCCCAAAACACATGTTGTGTGTGTTTGATTGAAGCATTGAACCCGGACCATTTTCCAATTATGCCTTGGACCTTGTAGATTAATGGGCAAAACTGAAAAGTTACACATAACCCCTAGACTTGATTATGGTACTACACTGTGTGTCGGATCGGGCTGTCTTTGATATGCCAATCAGTGAGATCCTTTGGGGGTCAAAACCTGGGTATGTTGGGGCAGTCTGAGAATTCACTCGAGTGGGTAATCATAGTGATAGGATTGGCCCCTTTGTCAGACAAAGTGAATGATTGGGACTGCACGCTCTCTGATGGAAACCAAAACTGCCGACAGTGGATTTCAACCATGTTTGAGATTTGTTTTGCAAAATATATTTATATGATATATATTATATTTTAAGAAAAAGTGTTTGCAAAAGGTTTTAATTCCCGAGACCCATCCGAGCAGAGAGTGTGACACTATACCTTGTAGTTAGGGGAGAGGTCCTTCCTTGTTGAGTAGTGTTTGATCATTGTGGGTTGAGAGGTTAAGTGTAAGAGACCATTAAGGGCTGATTACCTGATGGGCTATATCTTAGTTAAGTTCATTATCCTTGGGCCTTCATAGGATGGCTGGACTCAATGATCATTTAGTTGTCAATGGTGGGTCCATTTTGAGCCCATACTGATGAGCTCAGGGGCTCACTACATTCAGTAGTGAATTCGGCCAGGCCTTTTAGCAGAGGCTGGGCTGAACTTACATGGGTTTATGTGAGGTCATTGTTGGGGTTTCATGTCATACAAATTAAACCTAAATGGGCCAGCAACACTCTTGGGTCGTGAGCCGCTTAGTTAATGGTTCTAAAGCCCATGATTAATATGATTAATCAAGATGTCACATGACTGCTTAAGCTATCATGTGACATGGGCAAATATGGGCTTGGATATGGGTTTGGAGCACCCATTCTCATAAGAGGATAAGACTTATCTACTGATAGAGTCTAGATTCAAATAAAGATTTGGACCAAACCTCCTAATTCGATTAGCAGTGGTGCTGCTTAAAGGATAAAGAAAAGAAGAGTTTGAATTGCTTATTGTCTCTTTGCAATTCAGCCTACTCTCTTCTGCTCTTGCCACCCTAGAAACCCTAATTCGATCTCTGATTTTTGGGACTGATCTTGATTAGTTCTCTCTTTGATTTTTTCAAGAAAAATATAGAGAAAACCGTGCTCACCTCTCCAGTTCGATCCAAGGTGTTGGATTGCAGTTTTGCTAACCGACTTTCACTGAAAGCTACGCCATCTTCTATGGAAGCTGGTTTTGGGATTTTATTTGTGCATGAATTACCACTTTAGGAGCTACATTTGTGGAATCCATATCAGATTTACATCTCCCTCTTGTTTTGTTTCAAATATGATCCAGTTTCAGTGCAAGATCAATCTTAGAAAAATACAGTTTTTCTAAAATTGGGAATGTGATTCCTGGAAGGTTGAAAGAAAATTTTTGAAATTTCGCCCAACCATCCAACATGGTTTGGTCATCCATATGATGGATTTCTACCTTCCTTCATTTACAACTCTAAACAAGACCTTAACTTATCTTCACCTTTTAAGCAAAGAAGTAGGTTTATAGCAAGAAAAGCTTCTTAATAAGCAAATATAAATGATTACAACTCAACCTATCTTAATTACAAGATCCCAATTGATGGGTGAGAAAAAAGCTCAAAGCCTTCTCAAACAAAGCTCTACTCTAACACTTATGAAGCTTAGGGATCTCTTCCTCCTAAAAGACTTTAGCTCTAGCTTGCTTTCTTTGAAAAACAACTATATGCAATATGCGCAAGATATGCATAAGTTGTTTTTCACAAGCTTTAATTCAAAACTTGGCTCTTGCTATCTTATTTTTGATCCAAGTTGAGAACCTCTATTTATAGAGGATTTGAAAGCAAGTGACCATTTTTTATCCGTTGGAGAGATTTTACTCTTTTAGGAATTGGTTCAAATTTCCTCCAACTTGTTAAAAGGTTTTCCAAGATTATAGTACCCTTGAAGCCTTTAAATGGTCAAATTTCATCATGGTAGATGGTTATGCATTTATGACAGGTGATTGCAACACGAATGGAGGATTTTTTTTTTTCTTTCCAAGTCAACTGGTTCCTCCTTATCAATCAATTAGTGGGCCTATGATTTCAATTAATCTAAATAGTCAACCCGTGTTTATTGAGTAGTTGACACATCTTTTTAGATTGGGCATTTTGCATGCCTTGACTATCATAGTTGGTCAAAACATCTTTTGGATAGTTGATTACTTCTCATAGTTAGGTCTGTCAAACAACCTTAGCCAAGGATTAAAGTATTGGAAATGCAAGATGTATCGGTAGGGAAATTTTAAGAGACATATCGGGTACTCTTTGGTTATGCATGGATACACTAGAAAAATTAAATAAATCATAAAAATATGTTAATAATAATAATAATAATAATAATAATAATAATAATAATAATAATAATAATAATAATAAATATATGTTTTATATGGCAATAAATGAATTATTTAAACATAACAAAATCATACTTTAATGGTTTATATACATTGTGACACATTGGAATACATTTGATGACTATTGAAAAATTATTAAAGAAATAAATTTTAATTTTTTAATTTTCATAAAATCAATATAATTTGTATTTAATTTTATTAGTATATAAATTTTAATAATTAATTCTAGCATTCATTACCCAACATTCCTCAAGAAGGGAAAATTTACTTAATAATTAAAGTGCATATTTTTTAACAAGTAGCTAATGGTAGACTTATGGTCATTACAAACTAATGACTAGGGTTTGAATCCTATCATTTATAGTTTTTACAACTAATTTAAGGTGTGCTTAATGCATATGATAAATTCGGATTTGAATTTGAATATTGCTTAAATGTAGCATTAAATAAAGGGATTAATTTAAGGCATATTTATTGTCATATGATAAATTTGAATTTGAATATTGTTTAAATGTAGCATTAAATAAAAGAGTCAAGCTCATTTTGCCTAGAGGTTTGGAAACACTTCCTTTGGCTTTCATTAAGTATTTTCCAAACTTTTAATAACATGTTTAAGCTCATGAAAGCTGAAGCAGAAGAAGGTGAAAGGAATTACTTATAATTATTGCAAGAAACCAAGGCACTACAAATTTAATTGTTGGAAGTTGAAGCGAAAGGAAAAGAAGCAAGGTAACTCTTTAGCTAGGGTGCTTAGAATTAAATATTGTCGATATACCCTTGAATACATGGTGGATTGATTATGGGTGTATTGTTCATGTTTCTAATAACTTACATGGGTTCCTGAATGTAAGCAAGGTTGATTTCAAGAGAATTTACATCTATATGGGGAATGCAGAGCACATCAGAACATTAGGATTTGGCACTCATACACTTGTTCTAAAATCTGGAGTCACATTTGATCTTTTTGACACATATTATATTCCATTTATTAAAAGAAACTTAATTTTAGTTTCAAAGTTAGATGCTTGTGGGTACTCATTTTATTTTTTGATGGAATTGTTACTATTAATTATTCTCTACAACTTGTTTAGATTGGTGTAGATACTCGAACCAGAGGGATACAGAGTTTCCACCTAAATTTTTTGGGAAATGGGAATTTAGAAAAACTTGGGATTTTTCAAGAAAAACATATATTCTTGGTGATTTGTTACCCTATGGAGATAAGAGATTCTTAGGGTTCAGGATCCAAGGTACGGTGTGGGAAGGTGTTAGGCACCCCACACATGCCTGGTTAAAGTAACATCTACTTCACCAATGTTCCAAAGAATATTTAATAATTTATAGGGCTTGAATTATTTGTTGAAATTAACAAACACTCACTAAACATGATGAAAGGAATAAGGGAAGCAAAGTTAAATGAAAATGAACAAGAATATAACATTTGAGACAAATAATTAGATGATTGTCTAGCATTTAAATGCAGTGATAGAATATTTTATGCAAAGATGTAATTGACAAACTAAATAAAACAAACTTGAAAAAAAGTAAAGAATTAATGAACTAATTAAGTGATGAGCTGAACTATGACAAGAAGAAATAAGAATCTAATTATACAAACTTGTGAGCAAGTGATGAGGTGAACTATAGTAGGAAAAGACAAGAATCTAATTAACTACTGTACAACTAACAAATTAAATTAAGAAAAAAATTAAATGATTAAAATGAGCTACTTTATTAATGCCCAGAAAAATAAAAAAAATGCAAACAAGTAAAAACAAAAACTTGTGCAAGTAGATATAAAAGAACCAAGTTAATAGAGGCTATAGGTCAGGCTAATATATCTAAAAACAAGATGAGTCTCTTAATGGGGGATTGTTGTAACTTGAGGGATGCAATGACTAATAAAAGACTGGGTTTTGATTTTAAAAAATGGATTATGACATTTTTTCTCTAATTCAACTTTCTAAAATGATATTAAACATTTCCTAAACATGTAATGCTTTCAATGACTTTAATGCATGGATTATTGAAAAAATGAAAAAGCTAATTTTAGAATGGATTATTGAAAAAATGAAAAAGTTAATTTTAGAATGAAGTGTCGAATGATTTTTTTTGAATAAACTAAATGAATGAAGTATAAAGACTAAGAATACTCATGCAAGGAAAAAGTAAGCACTTAATTAAGATGATCTAACAATAGTGTTTGTCTTTAGATCTCTGCTGGGCCAATCCTACCAGACTATTGAAAAGATGCCTGAATTTAAAAAGATGAACAAAATGACAGATATGCTGATTGGTAAGCTAAAAAAAATCATACCTCAATAACAATTCCTACCACAGGCTAACCTCATTCCTTCAACCATATGTTCAGCAACCCTTGAATTTTGAACCAACAGTTTCAACCTAGGTAGCTTCCTCAAATGCACCCCGTTGAGCACCTCTTGTGCCTCAAAGAAATTATTGAGCACAAGATCATTTTAAGGGGCCAAAGATAAGAAGTATGTAGCCCAAATGACTTAAGAATGTTGTTGTATGTTTGAGAACTTCTCTTACACCGTTCATGGATTTAAGAGTGTTTCAAAGTTTTCTTGTTCAATGTAGGCTCAACCTAGGGGGTTCTTGGACTTCAAATCTAGGATGAGTAGCCTAGAGAGCTATTATGGTAGGGGGTTTTATAAGGCTTGAGAGGTGACAAAGAGCTGCAAATAATCACCAGTGTACTATAAACTGTAACAACATCATTAGAGGACTTAGGAATGTTCTTTGGGCTTCACTGGGCATGAGGGGGACTCCATGGATGTTGGATATGCGTTCTATGAGGCTAAGGACATTGGAGATAGAGAGCTAGAGTTGCTTTTATCGTGAAGGGGGTGTTAGCTAGGTTAATAGTTGTAGAGTTCTCTCCCTTGGTTAGAATGTACCCAATGTGTGAGAAAACATGGGTATTTATAGAATTTTGGAGAGAATTCTAAAATGGAATGGATGACTGAGATTTGTGCTTGAAGAGATCAATGGTTGAGGTTTAAATATTTTTGGAGGGAAATTAAATGTGGGAAAGGGATGGCATGACAACTATGTGAGAGATCTCCTTAATTAATCAAGACAATAGATGGAATGTCTTAGAAATTTGTCTAAAATGAACATTTCAAATTTAGGTGATTGGCTTGATTACTTAGTTAAATTTAAATTTAAAGATGGTTCTAGAGGTTGAGAGAAAGATCTAGTTGTGTGGGTCCCTAGGTTTAGATTGAATCTAGTTTAGAGTTTCAAGATAGAGGGGTTAACTATGTTAGAATTGGATGATCTTGGTATTGTTGGATTTAGAATTTCGAGCTCTATGCATCTAAAAGGTTGGATCTTTTATTTTATTTTAGATATGGTTTAGGATCAAAATGATCTTGATCGAACTATGAGAATCAGTTTTGGCTTTGGGTCTTATGATGAATGCGTAAATAGTGTTAGATTTGGGTGATCTTGGTGTTGTCGGATTAGAATTTTGAAATATATGTACCTATGGTGTTGGATTTATGATTTGATGTGAGATAAGGTTCAAGGTCAAAATGATCTCGATCAGATGATCAGAATTGGTTTTGACTTCGGGTATTAAAATGAAGGGGCAAACAATATTATTGGATTTGGGTGATCTTGGTGTCATTGAATTTGGTATTTTAGGATCTATGTACCTATGATATTGGATTTCTGATTTGATGTGAGATAAGGTTCAGGATTGAAATGATCCTAATCAGATGATTGTAATTGGTTCTGAGTTCGGGTCTTAAGATGAAGGGGTAAACGGTGTCAGATTTGGGTGATCTTGGTGTTGTCGGATTTGTAAGTTTAGGCTCTACGTATGTATGGTATCAGATTCTAAAAGTCCAAAATTTTATAAAATTATAAAAATGCCCCCAAGTCAGTTAAGAGGGTAGCTTATGCTTGAAGCTTGAAGTATTACAGAAATACTAAAGGGTGCAAAAATGGGGTGTTTACAATGGGCTTTATAAATTGAAGCTTGATAAACCATACATAAAATCTTTATTACGTGTGAATGTTGAATCCTATCTTGTTGATAATTTACTCCTTAAAAGAAAAGACATGAAATCTTCATCCATGCTTTAGCGTCAAAGGTTAGTAGGGCACACAACCTAAAACCATCTTAATAGACAAATAAGAGATGAAATACTTTTAGGTGTAAATTTTAATAATCTTGGTGATTGTTCTAGATTTGGTTATCCTAATCTGATTAAGAACAAAACAAATGCCTTACAAATATTTAAAGTTTACTAGTGTTTAAGAAATTGTACTAGATCGGTATCAATGTAATCCATGACCTTGGACCATACCTTAATAACTATTTTTGTTAAAAACTGGTGAACTGGTCCTAGTTTCATGAAACTACCCAGATCCTTAAACAATTGAAATTTAAAATGTCATTAACAAGGCTTGAACCCATGACCTCTTTTTTTATATATTGCTTAATTACCACTAATCCACCTCTTTACTTATGCTACTAATGACTTATTGTTTTACATATTACTTTATTACTCACATTTTTCAAAGAAAATGTACATTACGAGACTTGAACCCTAATCATTTCCTTTAAAAATTAAAGAACTTACCATCCATCCATCATATTTAAATATATTAAAAGTTGTAAAATATATAATTATATAGTATTTATATGACTCATATTATATATATGTATATGCCACGTCTTTACAGTTCGACCTCCGATTTGACTTCAATTGAACCTTTAACCTGTGAGCCTCTCCTTTCTCCAGTTCTATGCCCGGTTCAGTTCTTTGAACATTGGCTTATAAGGTTGAGGTGTAAAATCATGTAGATAAAAGAATCAAAATTATAAGGTCTAATAAAGGTGCTCAGTTTGAGAAGAAATAGGATTATTCATCAAACCTTAATAGCCTAGACACCAAAACAAAATGGTGTTGTAGAGAGAAGAAATAAAACATTAATGGATATTGTGCATAATATGATGAGTAATGCCATTTTACCCACATCTTTTTGTGCTAAAGCTATTAAGATAGCAATTTACATAATGAAGATGTTAAAGAAATTTGACATGGACTCTTGTTCTCCTAGGGAGTCTCTCTTTGTTAAAGGGGACACTTAAAATCTTTATCAATGTCTTAAGAATAATCTAAAATGGGAAAAATGAAGAATATTCTTTATGCATCAATATAGTTGGAAGCCTAATGTATGTCATAATTTGCACCCAGCTAAACTTGAGTTTTGTAGTGTGAATGCTAAGGAGATACCAAAGCAATTCGAGATAGAAACATTAGCAAATAGCTAAAAAGGTAATTAAATACCTTTAGCGAACTAAGCACTATATGCTTGTATATAGCCAAGTTGAGAACCTAGAGGTGACTAGATACATAGCCTTTGATTACAAGAGATGTACAAACTCCAAAAAATCTATTTCTAGATATGTCTTTATGATGGCTGGGGGAGCTATTTCCCGAAGGAGCAAGAAATAGACATGCATAGTTCTGTCTACCATGGAGGCAAAATACATCTCTTGTTTTGAGGCTACGAGGTATGTCATGTAGCTGAAAAACTTTCTAAGAGAATTACTAGTTGTTGATTCTATATCTAGACCCTTACAACTTTATTGTGATAATTCCACTGTAATTACACTTTTGAAGGTCTCAAGACATCACAAAGCTAAACATATTAGTGCCCAATATCATTTTGTTTGTGAAAAAGTGCATAATGGGTGAATAATTGTATCTTATATTGCCTCAAAAGGTCATTTAATTTAGCATACCCAATGTCTAAAGGATTTCCAATTAAAATATTCAAATAACATGTTAGTTATATGGGAGTCCATAACTTAAATGGATTTATTTAATTAGTGGGAGCTTGTCTTGCCAATTTGTGATTTTGCTAAATTGACACTAATTTTATTACAGTCATCTAGATGGTGCATTTAAGTGGATTTCTGAGGTGGATTGCAGTCCACTTATCCCATATTATTATGGTTTGTTGACTATTACTGGGTTTTTTTTATATAGCTCATTGTATTATGACCAATTTGCACTTTGATACTTGGAAATGGTGTGATTTTAAGTACTTTGACCATGGAAAATGTTTGCTTGCATTAATCCAGCAGGGAATCCTTCATGCTTAAGTATTTATTAGAATCACTAAAATCAAGTTTGTTAATATCCTTTATATTTGCTTCAATTAACAATCACAACTCTTGTTTTATTGTCAAATTAGAGTGACTACTCATTGGAAGAGTTTTACTATATTCGTGGAAAATGTTTTCCTTATTTAAAAATACGTATGTATTATAACATTTAAAGCAACGAACCAAGTGGGAGATTGTTAGTATTATAGTTACTTTTTTGAGTTTTAAACATTTTTTAACATTTCTTTAATGTGTGCCTTCCAGTTAAATCATATCCATCAGTGCCTTCTCTATTTTCTAAATGATTTTCTTTTTTGTTTTATTAAGCCTAACTGGTTTTATTTTCATTGTCTGGTCTCTTTTTAATTTATTTGTTCATCTTTGTATTTTAATTCATCTGCATTGCAAGTTTGGTTGTGTTTGGAAACGATGTAAATGGAGTGTAAATCCCGGTTCAGTGTAAATTTGCACTCTGGTTCACTTTTGCCTGTGTTTGGTAACATTACATTTATACATTGACAAATGACAAACCAATGCATATTTGCATTGATAATAAGATGTAAAAGAACATCAATAAAAAAGAAGTAAATTTGCATTCAAGTGGGTTTTTGATTAAAAAAAACATATGCCTTATTGAAATTCATGTTTGCATCCATTATAGCTAAAAGCCTATTTGGTAAGAAGGTAAGTTTGTCAGTGCAAAACTAACCCAATTTTACAATTTATATGAACCATTTTACACTCTACATATTTGCATTCACACTTATTTGCATCGTTTCCAAACATAGCCTTTGGCACATTAGTGTATGTTCACTCATAACTGTGATTTACCTCGTTGATAGCAGTCAATAGATATTTCAGCAACAAGTTAAGGGCACCTTTAGACTATTGCTTTTTTCTTTTCATCTCCATCTTCTCCCTCCCTGCCTATGGTAAATGATTCATGTATCCATTCTAATGGATTCTAAAGATTTTTTTTTTCATATTTCATTACACAAACTATTGAAAACTAGAAGTCAAAGTAGTTCAGTAGTGTTGGGTTTGTGTCCCTTTTGCTAATTCCATTCATTTTTTGTTTTTGTATTTGCGTGAACTGACTATAAACAGATATGGAGAAGCAAGAAGATGAGTGCTCTTTTGTATGAAAAAAAAAAACATTTTTAACTGGTCCCACAATCCCTCTTGGATTTTCCATTTTTTGAATTTGGAAAACCTATTGGAGGGAGATTTAAAATTTCAAGAATCTCTCTCCTCTTTCTTGTTTTTTGTCTTTTCCTCTTCCCACCCTTGAGTGCATGGAAAGAGTCCTTGTCCCACATTGCTTGGGAAAGGAGTGAAGTTGAGTATATTTGTAGCTTTGCACAAATATAGGAGGAGAGCACTATACGTATTCCATGCATGTGAGGGGGGTTGGGAGTGCTTTTCACATGCGCACGTCGAGTCGGGCCGAGTCGAGGTGAGGGCGAGGGCGAGGGCACGGGTGCGGGTGTAGGTGCGTGTACGTGAATGTGTACATGCGATGCATTGGATCTTTTTGGTTTAACCAAATTACAACTTTTTAATTTAAAATGTGTCTCTTCAATTTTTGAATTTAATTTTAAGTTAAAACATTTTCTTTTTTGTGTCTCTTCTTCCTCCTTGTGCCTCTTCAAACAGGTGCACTGTTTTGAAGAGACTCTTGTTTGAAAGGACACATCTGTGTCCATTTGGGTTTGAGAGCACTCTATAAGAAGAGTGTTGGCCGACCCAGTCTACACACAACATTCTCTTTCGACAGTCTTCTTCTCTATTTCTCTGTAATCTAAGCATCATCCTTTCTGTGGTTCACAGAGGTCTGGTAAGCGAGTGCACGCCTACCAAAAGCCTGTGGGCTATTTTATCTTGGCGACCGATTTGTGATCACCTGGTTGCATCATAGGGGGCAAATGCGGTTTTAAGGAGAGTGACCAAGTGGCACGACTCAGTCCTCCTTCTTCCTGCAATTCCTGGTTTCGAGGTTCTGCATCATCACATCTTTGCAAGTTTGATTTGGAAAGTGAATACCGATAAGTTCCATTCTACCTTCTTTACTATTTTTACAATAATTTTAAAGCCGAATTTATGGAACCTATCTCTGCTAATCCTTTCATGAGGAACTGAATACTGTTTGCAGTACCTGATTTCTATAAGATTGAACCAATTACAAGCATTGGAAACAACGCCTGCTATTTGGCTTAGAGCAATTAGGGGTAGCTTTTGCCTTGACCGAACCGAACCCACTAAACATGGAAGAACTAGCCCGTTCTGTTGTTGCAGAACACTGGACTATAGCCGATCACCTCTGAACCAACCATATCTTAAACTTCTTGTCCAATAAACTATACAATGTTTATTCTTCCTATAATTATGCCTATGAAATCTAGAATGCATTGGACACCAAGTATGCTCTAGAAACTGCTGGAAACAAGAAATATGTCATTGCCAACTTCCTACACTTCACCATGAAAGAAGACATAGACGTGTCTTCCCAAATAGATGAGTTCCAGGTTCTTGTGGGGGAATTGGCAAAGGAAGGCATGGTATTGCCAGACGAATTCATTGCCAATTCTCTCATAGAGGAACTGCCACATACATTGAATGATTTCAAGAATAGTATGAAGCATAAGAGAAATGACACTACTTTGGACCAAGTAGTGGTCTGAATTAAGATAGAAGAAAAGAATAGAAAGAAATATGAGGACTAGTTTTCCAAAACCAATTTGGTGGAGGAAAATATTGCAAAATTAAAAAAGAACTTGAATGTGAAAATTGATAAGAAATTCAAGAAGCAACAAAAGAAAGGAAACTGCTATGTATGTGGCAAACCCGGACATTACAAGAAGGACTGCCGGTACCGAAAGGACACTAGGAAACCGAAAGTCAATTTGATTGAGGATGTTATCACAACAGTGGTAACTGAGGTAAACTTAGTTGATAAGCCGAAGGAGTGGGTACTGGACACTGGTGCTACCAAGCACATATGTGGGGACTGCAATTCCTTCTATGAGTATACAATTCAATCTGAAGGAGAGCAAGTCTTCATGGGAAACTCACAAACTTCAAAGGTCATCGGCAAAGGAAAGGTGCTCCGGAAACTGACTTCAGGAAAAATCCTAATGCTGAATGATGTACTGCATGTGTCGAAGATTCAACAGAACTTGGTATTGGGAGCACTCCTCAACAAAGTGAGATTGAAGCTCACATTTGAAGCAGACAAGATTGTGTTAACTAAGAATAATGTATTTATTGGAAAAGGATACAATGCTGGAGGATTGTTTGTACTGAATATTTCTGATATTGTTATGAATAAAAATACTTCTTCTTCTGCTTATATTGTTGAATCTTTTGATACTTGGCATGTTAGGCTAGGACATCATAGTATTGCTTATTTAAAATGATTATGTAAATTAGGAGTTTTGAATATCTCTATTAATTTTACAAATGAAAAATGCCAAGTATGTGTAGAAGCAAAATTTACTAAGAAACCTCATAAAAGTGTACAAAGAGAAACTGAATTGTTACAACTTATTCACAGTGATCTAGGAGACCTTAAATGTCATGAAGCTAGAGGAGGAAAAAGATACTATATAACTTTTATAGATGACTTCTCTAGATATACAAATACGAAAGAAAATAAAAAGACTTAGAACAGATAGAGGAATTGGGTATGATGGACAAACCATTACAAAGTTCTTTGAAGAAAATGGAATCATACATGAAACCACAACTCCCTATCAACTTGAATCTAATGGAGTTGCAGAAAGACTGAATAGAACATTAAAGGAAATGATGAATGCAATGGCAATTAGTTCAGGTGCACTTCTGAATTTGTGGGGGGAAGCAATCTTAATGGCTGACCACCTATATAATAGAATACCACCCAAGAAGAAAGGACAAATACCCTTTGAACTTTGGCATAACAGAAAACCTAATTTGAACTATCTAAAAGTTTGGGGCTGCCTAGAAGAGGTTGGAATACTTGAACCTAAAAGAATGAAGTTAGGTGGTACAATCGCTCTGGATTTTGTAAGGTCTGAAAAGAACCTTGCAGATTCGTTAACCAAACCATAGACTTTTAAGGTAGTTTATGAGGCATCGGTAGGAATGGGGCTGAAGCTCATTACAAAATCATTAGTGATGGATACCCAACGTATGTGAAAGGAGATCCCTGGAATTAGGTTGAATGGGTAAAAATGAGTCGCTAGATGACTTGGGAAAAGCACTATCAATTTGTGTCCCATTTCAGATGCCGAGGTAAGATAGTGCCACCTACAATTTGAGGAGGTTGAGCACGAGGTTCTTAATCAGTTAGGAATAGTGTGAGCAATGCACACTAATAACTGACCTAAGTGAGTGTGAAGTGTGACCGCTTCTAAGAGAGACTAGGGCTGACTCTCTAAAACACTCATGATTCCAAGAGGGGAACAAGACCAAAATGTTCCAAAACAAAAGAACCATTAAAGAACTGGTGAGTTGAGTTGGTTGGCCGGTTAGCTATTTACGATAAAGAGGAAAGGTTGAAGGAGTCTGACTCCACCCATACTCTATAACATAGCTTGTCATTCCTAAGTGTTGATTGAAGTCCAAAAGACATCACTATGAATACTTTTCTTACTGCGATGCTCAGATTGTTCAATTTTCTTGTAATTTTGAATCTTGTGGGGGATTGTTGGAGGGAGATTCAAATTTTCAAGAATCTCTCTCCTCCCTCTTGTTTTTTGTCTTTTTCTCTTCCCACCTTAAGTGTATGGGAAGACTCCTTGTCCCACATTGCTTGGAAAAGGAGTGAAGTTGAGTATATTTGTAGCTTTGCTCTCTCTATGGGTAGGGACCCCTAGGAGGAGGGCACTATAGATATTCCATACATGTGGGTGGGTTCACATGCACGCGCTGAGTCGGGCCGGGCCGGGGGGGCACATGCACGCGTTGAGTCGGGCCGGGTCAAGGTGTGGGTGAGGATGTGGGTGAGTGGGTGGGTGCGTGTACGTGTACGCGTACGTGTACGCGCGATGCACTAGATCTTTTTGGTTTGACCGAATTACAACTTTTTAATTTAAAATGTGTCTCTTTAATTTTTGAATTTAATTTTAAATTAAAACATTTTTTTTGTGTCTCTTTTTCCTCCTTGTGCCTCTTCGAATAGGTGCACTGTTCTGAAGAGGCTCCTGTCTGAAAGGACACATCTGTGTCCATTCAGGTCTGAGAACACTCTATAAGAAGAGTGTTGGCCAACCTAGTCTACAAACAACATTCTCTTTTGACAGTCTTCTTCTCTGTAATCTGAGCATCATCCTTGCTATGGTTCGTGGGGGTCTGGTAAGCGAGTGTATGCCTACCAAAAGCCTATGGGCTGTTTTATCTTGGCAATCAATTTGCGATCACCCGGCTACACCATAGGGGGCAAATGCGGTTTTAAGGAGAGTGACTAAGTGGCACGACTCAGCTCTCCTTCCTGCAATTCCTAGTTTCGAGATTCTACATCATCACATCTCTGCAAGTTTGGTTTGGAAAGCGAATATTGATAAGTTCCATTCTGCCTTCTTTACTATTTTTACAACAAAACCAAATGCTGCTTCAATAAAAATGTAAAATAAAAGTAATGAATGTTCACTTGAAACTGTGAAAAATCTTTGGAGGTTGATAGATCAAGGCAATTGGATTTCAAAACCCAACAACACTAATCTTCTGCATTAAATAGAAAAACTAATTAATTAGTCTCTAGAAACACTACAGAAAAAACATTTTATGGTGACGTTACCTAAATGTCGCCGAAGGCCACCCAAATGTTACCAAAGCTTTTGGTGACATATGTGCAAACGTCGTAGTCTTATACGCTGTGAAAACTTTCAGCAACGTTTACAAAAAAATTGATGATGTTTGACAAATGTCGCCAATTAAAGCGTTGTGATGACGTTTATAAACGTCGCCGAATCTGAGAGGTTTCGCGACTTTTATAAACGTCGTTGAATCTGAGAGTTTTGACAATGTTTACAAACGTCGTCGAACCTAAAAATTTTGGATATTTTATATATTATATATAAGAATTAAACAATCGGTCGAATTCGGATATTTTTCGAATCGAATCAGATCATATATGAATTTGAATCTAATTAACTATTCAATATAAATAGGATATCCAAATTTGATGTCATGTGAAGAAGAAATATTTTGACAAGAGCAGAACTTTCCCACTCCCGCTTCGGTTCTGGTAAAATGTTGAAAATTGATCCCTCTACTATGGTTAAATATATAGTTGATAAGAATGCACCTTGATGAGTATGGGAGGTGAAACTAATTCCTGAGATTGGCATCCACCTCAGAAATCTGCAAAAACCATTGTAATCCAAATAGGATGATGATTCTTTAGAATTCAGTCATTTGAAATGTCCAATGACATTAGAAACCTTCTCAACATTCTTCGAACTCAAAGTGCAATTATTGAGGGGGAGACTGGCATGGAGGACTTTAATACCCAAGGGTAATTGTCCTTGGTTGGTAAGCTGGGGGGTTGAGAGAAAGTGGGAAGTGTACCTCTTTTTCAGTTTAATGAAAATTTTCTATTGGTATTTAAAAAAAAAAAAAGAGAAATTCCAACCAATCACTCAAATATGGATTCCTATTTGCCACCTTTTGACACTTACTGGATACTGGTCATTTAAGAAGTGTGAGTATAAAAGTTATTCCTTTAATCATAAACCATATGTCTCTATATTTTATATAAAAACAACATATGCCTCTTGATGATAGTTGTGATTCTTTCTGTGCTGTTGAGTTATCTTGACTTTWWGTTTTGGTGTGGGATGTTTTTTCCAGGGAGTTTTAGAAGGGGTTGTCACTGCCCCTATTGCTGCTAATGCCGATGGATGTGCAGGGTCCAAGTATATATCGTAGTTTGCATGTCCAATTTTATTGACTCTCATGCATGATTATCTAATTATGTTGTGCAGTACTGAAATATGTTGTTACTGTGTTTTCCCCTTTCAAACTTTTGATTTGTCTTGGATCTGCATATATGTTGCTTTTAATTTTTCTTGTTTTAGTACTGAGCAACATTGCTGAATCATTTTTTTCCTATATTTTTTTCTCTTTACTGGGAAATGGACTTGATGCCATTCAACTTCTAGGGGAAGGTTAAATCTGGCATAGGTTCTAGACAGTTTTCATGGTAAATAATTCTGTCATATGTAAAAAGTCATGGTCCTTGGTGATTCTTATAAATATGTTGGTATTGAAAGATTTCCATGCTTAATGTTGAACCCTTGTAAGACTACAACTTCAATTGTGAAAAATCCAACCTTTTTGTAAAGTAACTTATGGAGTCTAGAAAATGCCTTTCTGGTGATTATAGTTTGAATTAACTGAATTTATATATCAATTAAAAAGAAAGGATTGACTTAATTTAATAACTGTTTTACTGGTTATGGGACTAATCACTTAAAAACATTGATGAGTTATTGTTTGAATTTTAAAATAAATATATATTTTGTGTAGAGTCATGGATCAGAAAACAATCTCTATGCCTCTCATGATGGTTTGCCAGCAAACCCTGTAAGTCATCCCAACTTTATTTTTATTTTTCATGCATTTATAATTTTTTGGCATGAAAATAATATTCTATTTTCATTGTCTTTTACACGACACCCAACAACTTGGATTAGGGGCATCTCATGCACGTGAAACAAGTTAGGAGAGGGAAAGAGTGTCTCATGCACTTCAAATAAGTCAGGAAAGGGAAGGAGCACCTCATGCAAGTCAAACAAGTCGAGAGAGGGAGAGGGGGAATGTGAAGGGGAAGAAGAAAGTCCTTTTTAGATGATGTATATATCTTTCATTTTTTGGTTTTGAGCATACAACTATCAAATATTTTATTGTAAAAAAGATTGTTGGACTTAAAAGATTATTTAAAGTTTAATATTTAAGTTTATTTTTAATTTTTTCATTGTGTATGAATGTGAAATCAAATTACAGGTTGATAAAAGAATTATTGAACCTATAGGTTGATAAACGCCTTATTGGGCAAATTGCACAAACAGGTGATGGATGCTTATTAAAGCATCTATAAAACTTTTAGCGAAATTTAATTAATAGTCGTCAAAAGCAAAAGTCTCAATAAAATGTATCACATTTGTTGACGTCACCAAAACTCTCAGATTTGACGATGTCTGTAAACATTGTCAAAACTCTTTGATTTGACAACGTTTATAAACGTCACGAAACTTCTCAGATTCGGCGACGTTTATAAACGTTGTCAAAACGGTTTAATTGGCGACATTTGTCAAACGTCACCAATTTTTTCGTAAACGTGATCGAAACTTTTCGCAACGTATATGACTACGATGTTTGCACATATGTTGCTGAAAGTTTTTGGCGATGTTTAGGTAACATTGCCAAAAAACGTTATTTTTGTAGTGAAATTTAATCAAATTAAAATTCAAAAATTAATTTTCAATATCTGTCAAATATCAAATCAAATTCAGATATCAGATTTTCTAATTAGATTTGAATTCKGATATTACTTACTTCAATTCGAATTTAATCCGTTTACACCCCTAGTGGAAAGGTATGTTCAAGTCCATTTAAAAAACWCAAGTTATATTTAAGTCATTTTCTAAAAATTCAGGATATATTTAAGTTTTAATCTAAAAAAACTTTGGTTGATATCGTTCTCTCATAATCTCGGTATTTTCATAGACTATTAGACCTTTGAACTTAGATAGTTCTTTGGCATGTAGATGCAATCAAAATGACTTATCACCATAAATGGTTTATTTTATTTCGTCAAGGACAAAATGAAAAAAATGAATGACTGAGATCTATTTGGTGTATCAATTGGCATACAGCTTAGTAGTGGCATATAATGGTCCTGACTTGTGGATGGCAATTAATTAAAGCTAGGGTATTTCCAACTATCAAGTTAGACCCATTGTCTCAAGTCATAGACCCAATAGGATTTGGGTCAGTATACCATCCGGGCCTGTATATATTTGTAGTCAGCTCAGGATGGATCTACGATGTTGCAAACTAGACCCGACCCATTAACAGCCATATGTGTAGCCTGATGAGATGTCTCTTGACCAAATATAATAGTATTATCCTTTTCAGATATATACCTCATTGTATTTCTAATATGAGATTTTCACATTTTGATCACTATTTCACTTAAATATTCTATTTAGATCAATACAATAACAACCAATTAACAAAATTCACATATGCAATATTTAGCACTTCAAAGCTTAAATTTCACATTACCCTCTCTTTTTTTTTTTAATATTTATCTGTTTGGATTAGTAATTCCTAGTTCCTTCCTAATTTCTAAACTTTGCTGAAAATTTGTGAATATTTGCAGGGTGATTTTTATTTTTTTTTACAGACTCAAGTTCTATATTCTCTTTTTGCACATGATCTCTAATACACTAATGCCTTACCTTTTATGTGCTTGGTTCTTGAATGATAGGTAGGATTTTTGGACAATTTTATGGTACTTTTGTTATCACACCTAAGGCAAATGTGGTTGTACTTTGGCTCTAGGTCTTTCAAAGTCTTTTATTTGGAAAAACATTGGCTGTTGAGGGCCAACAGCCTATGCCGTTGAGAGTGTTTTTAGGAATAGGTGAACATGCCCAGCCCAAAAACGCTCTTAACAGCATAGGCTGTTGGCCCCCAACAGCCAAAGTTATCCATATTCAGGTCTATTTGCAGTGAAGTATTACAATCTTCCTATCATACCTTAATATAGTTTTTCTTCAATAGGTCAACCTTCTCCATCCCTGACAAGTTTGGGGGAAGTGCTCATGAGAGTAATATTGGATGACTTATCATTGTCCATTAAATGCTTTTTAAGTAGCTCCTTTGTATGCTTCATTTGAATTATAATTGTACCTTCATCACTTTGCTTGATTTGAAGACCAAGGAAGAAACTGAGCTCTCCCATCCTACTCATTTCAAACTTGGTTTATAAGTTTAAAAAATCCCTTGCACAAAGCCTTATTAATTAGTAGCATAAAATATAGGTGGTTTTGGTGCGTCTTTCAGCTTGTGGGAAGATGAAAAGACCAAAAATAGTCTTCTTTCATTTGCTATTGTGTAGACTGAAAGGCCTGAAGATGAGCGTGTGAAAAGACCAAAAAAGCCAAAAACTAGGAAGCTTCAATTGATACTTAGGTCTTTCCATGCTGAAAATAGCCTTTCCAGCTGTTTTTAACAGCCCGATAGACCATGGCACGAACCAAATAGTCTTGGTCTTTAAAGACAACACCCCAAAAGTTCAGTGTGTCTTCTTGTCTATTGGGCTGTTGAAAGATCTACTTAGAAAGACTCACCAAACAACCTCATAATATCATCCACTTGAATTTGTACAACAAGAAAGTCGTTCTTACATTTTTTTGATGAACAAGGTAATATCAACTTTGTCTCTTAAAAGAAAAACTTTGGAGGCGTTTGGCAAGTCTTTCTAAAAAGATCTTTCAAAAGCTCAAGACCTTAAAAGATTGACAAGCTTTCATGAGTAGATCTTTAAAGACCAAAGACCGTTTGGTTACAATTTTTTAATAGATCTTCTTAAAAGCTAAAAAGACAAAAAAATTGTTTGATAAGCATACATACATAACAAACAAGTGTTGAACATCTAAATGAAATGCACCTATGAAATGTCATGGGTGGACCCATTTATACATCCAAATGTACATTTAGCACTTATGGGCCCCACGTACACTTTTATTTGTGCAAAATAACAATTGTAGGTCCTATTTACATATTCACCTATGCAAAATAATTGATTTATACCTCAAGTTTATCTTTTAATTTCTAAGAACTCAAAACCATAAAAGAAAGATTTACTGATAATCATTGAAATATTAAAACTCTTTTTCCCTATATGCATCATTCTCTAAACATGATCTATCTTGGACCATGATACAGAATTTGGCATGAAAAAATTACATAGAAAAGGAGAATTTATTAAAGAAAAAATAGATTGGCCTTAAGGAACTCATATTTGTTCCTACAGAATCCTTGTTTGAGGGTCTTTGATAGCATTGTTGCCACCATTGCTAATGCTACTTTTCCTCCAAAGCTTTGTATCCCCCATCATTGTTATGGCATCTCTCTTGGAAGGTATATCCTTTGGGAACATAGCAGTACAGAGGAATGTGATTAAGAGGATTGCACATGCTTGCATTAACCCGATAGCAGATCTAGACTCCCCTAACATACATGTCAAAGTTTAAGAACTGAGCTACTGCTTTACTGATTAGGGAACTATTGCATTGAATAGTATCTTACATCACTATTCGGTCATCTGAAAGAGAAGGAAGAATTAATGTAGTTCACAACAACTAGTGTTCCACGCCAACAGGTGTTAGCACCTGATTTTTGCTTGGTTCACCGCCTGAACCCCAATTCACCCCAGATTCCCAATCAAACACTCTCGATCTCTTTGAAACACTTAAAAACCCAAGAAACCTGAATTTCACATTGAAAACCCTCAAATTCATCGTTAAACCTACCCGATACCTATCAGATGACCCCGATCGACCCCCACTTACACCTCAACCATTAGATCAGACACAACCATCAGACCCAAAACCTCCCCAAACACCTACTCGTAAACTTTCAACACAAGATTCCCCCGTTTGCCCACTCATTAAACGAAAATTTCATTTCAACGCCTCTCATTAGCCTAAACACTCAGAACCTAGATCCCCTTCATCTTAGCACATCTGAACCGATCAGATTGCACCATTAAACTTCAGATACTTTAAAACACCTTCCCATAAGGTTTCAACCCCAGATTCCTCATTTGCCCTTCCATCAATCTAAGATTCCATTCTGAAACATCCCGTTGACCCAAGTTCCTATGAACTTGACCCCCTAAGACTAATCAGACATCACCATCAGATCCCAGACACCTTTAAATACCCACCTATAAAATTTCAGCCCAAACACCTTTGTTTGCCCCTCTATCACACACAAATTCCGTTTTGAAGCTCTAGATTAGCTAAATCAAGCTCTTTCCGGATCTGCCCAATCCAGGCCTAGTTAGGCCAATCTGACCCTACCAATCAATTCAGAATGTCCGAAAACAACACCTTGTGAAATTTTAATAAAAAATACCCTCATTTACCATTCCATCTAAAAAGATTCTATTTCGACCAATATCATGGGTTGACACACAAACCCACTCTCTGTGGTTAGATCTATCCCAGCCCTCCATTTTTTGAGCAAAAACCACTCATTATTGGACCAGAAACTCATTTCAACCCTTGGACCCATTTTGACACCATTTTTCAAAATTACAAAAGTACCCCTAGATTTTCATTATCACTATTCATTACTTGCCTCCTTCGAACGAAAAACAGAGCACAAGTGGCGGGGAGCACAAATCAATCTCCACCTTTGGCCTCCCTCCCCCACTCTCTTCTTCTTCTTTCCCTCTCCCCCATTTCTCTCTCTCCCTTCGTTTCGTCACCGTCATTGCAAATTGCAACAGTGGTAGATTTGAACTCGGCTCCTACTCTTCCACCAATCTCTCGCTCGCTCTCTCTCTCTCTCTTTATATATATATATATATTCTCTTCTTTTTCTTCTTCTTCCCATCTCCCCCATTTCTCTCTCTCCCTTTGTTTGGTCACCGCCGCTGCAATTTGCAGTGGCGATAGATCTGAACCCGGCTTAGACTCTTCCGCCAATCTCTCGCTCTCTCTATATTTTTTTCTCTTTTTCTTCTTCTTCTTCTTTTTCTTCTTCGTTTGACATTCCCTCCCCTGTTTTGTCATTGCTACTGCAACTCATTACAGCGGCGGATTGGGTAGAAATCACCTCCTCCGAACTATTTCATTCCTTTTCTCCCTCCTATAGCTGTAACTCTTTTCAATTAGTAGAAGAAGAAAGAAGAAAATGAGAAGAACGTACCAGTGTCACAGAAGTATTAGGAGTTTCAATCATCGATTCTGGAATTTTTTGCGGAAAGCTCGGAAGTCGAAAAAGACTATAAGCTTCATTTGTAGCTTATCAAATCTAGAACACTTTGGGCTTTTATGGTCTTTTTGGAGTTTTGTCTTCAAGTCTAGCGGTCTTTTACTAGCCAAACAGAAAAAGACCATTTTTGGTCTGCTGAGCTTCTAAATGCCCATCAAATCTTTCAAAAAGATTTGCCAAACATGGCCTTTATCTAATAAAATCTTTTTAAGCTTTCTTGCCTAGTTCTTAGGGACTTGTTTTGACCGTACTAAACTGTGATGCATATTGAGAAACTTAGGGTTCTAATTGATTCTGATCTATCTATGAAACAACTATTTTGATGCACTTAGTTTCCACCTAATGGGTGTGAATTCAGACCTAGGTTTTCAATGTTCTAATTCAGACAATCTTCTCAAAGACATAGGACAAGACTGACATTGTTTCTAGCTCGATCATATATACAGTAATCAAGGCAGACTAATCATAAACTAGATTTTAATGACGACTTCGGATCTCCTGCCTACATCTACCCACAACACACTACCCCCGTGAATTGGGAACATCTCCCCCTACATAATACTATGTAGAAGGATGAGATGTTCTTCATGTGTGGTTGTGATGTTGTGTGGGTAGATGGGTAGGAGATCCAGACTCTTTAATGACTACCATGAATTGGGAGCACCTTAATCTTGCTGCTAGACACTAACATTCACAATAGAGGTGATTCTCCTTTTGCTATCCCAACTTGATTTAATCCTATTATACTAAAAAGACCTTTACTATGATCCTTCAACACCTATGCCTCATCTTGAAAGTATTGAGATCTTTCCCTTAGAGAGGTTAAGCTAAATCTAGAGGGCTTGCCTCTAATACCAATTGTTGCCCAAAAAGGCAACCTAACAAGGAACATGAATTGGGTTGTATATGAATTTTGATTTTGTCTCTTCCCTATTTCCATTATCAAGGTTTAAGCATTATGCTCTATTAGCATAAAAATACAAAAGAAATAAGGGAGAAGAAGAGAAGAGAGATGGGAGAAGAGAAGAGAAAGTGATTGGGAGTCAAATCAGTTCTGGAGGTGCTAGAATATATTATATTATATAGGGTGACACTTAAAAGATGGGGAAAGGACTCTTATGCCATTGTAGCACTTACAATACGTAAACAAAATAAAAAGCTAAGTTATTCTAAATAGAATAGGAGAAAATAAACTAAATAAAATAACCAAGATAAACAAGCTATTTCAACACTCCTCCTTAAGTTGGGACACATGCCCAACTTGTCACACAAATCATTGTGCCACACAGGATGAAAACCCTTTGTGAAAATATTTACAATTTGTTCTTCCAAACTGACATAGGGAGTGCATACTTCTCCACTCACAAGTGTTTCCCTAATAAAATGCTTGTCCACTTCAATATGTTTTGTCCTATCATGGAGGACTAGGTTTGCAACAATATTGATAGAAACTTTATTGTCACAATAAAGTAACATGGGGTTGTTAACTGTAAAGCTCAGTTCACCTAATAGGTTCCTTATCCACATGATTTCAGCAACTCCATGAGACATAGCTTTGTATTCTATTTCAACACTAGACCTTGCCACCATAGTTTTCCACCCACAAAGGTACAATACTCATTAGTAGACTTTCTATCATCGACTACTCCTGCCCAATCAACATTTGTATATACTTCAACTTTTAAATGCCCAAGTTTCTAGAACAACAAACCAGCCCCTGGGAATCTGTTGAGGTATCTAAGGATTCTTTCTATAACTTCAAAGTGGGAAGTCTTAGGATTATGCATGAACTAACTAAAGACACCCATTGCATAGGCAATGTTAGGTCTGGTCATAGACAAATATAAGAGTCTCCCTACAAGTCTCTGGAACTTTTTCACATCTTTCATAGCCTCCCCCTGATTGTGATCTAACTGATGATTAGGTTCAATGGGTGAATCAATTGGCTTCACTCCTAACTTGCCTATGTCCTCTAAAAGATCTAGTATGCATTTCCTTTGAGATATAAAGATGCCATAAAGATTCCTTTTGAGAATGAGTAACTTCAATCCCAAGGAAATAACATAAGGGGCCTAGATCTTTCACTTCGAACTAAGTGACTAAGAATTTCTTTAATTCCTATATTTTAATTTTCCAATCCCTATGACTACTATGTCATCAACATACACAATTAGAGTTGCAATTTTCCCTTCGCTTTTCTTCACAATCAGAGTATGATCTGACTAACATTGTTTGAACCCCATTTGTTATACAGCTAAGTGAAACTTACTAAACTAGGCCCGGGGTGATTGTTTCAACCCATATAATGATTTTTTTAATATGCACACCTTCTCCTCACTACTTTTGGCAAAAAAACCTAGATCTGAATCATGTACACTTCCTCCTCTATGTCACCAATCAAGAATGCATTTTAATATCCAATTGGTGAAGTTACTAGTTATGATTAACTGCCAATGCAAGGAGGATTCTAATAAAGTTCATCTTGGCTACGGAAGCAAAGGTCTCTACATAATCTACTCTATACAATCTAGCTTTGTACCTTTCTACCGTAACATCAACCCTATGCTTCATTGTGAACACCCACTTACATCCCGTTGGTTCTTTTTCTTCAAGAAGATTCACCAACTCCCAAGTGTCATTTTTGTGCAACGCATTAATTTCTTCCTTCATTGCATCTATCCGTTCATGTATGGATAATGATTCTATCACAATCTTAGGAATAGAAATGCTATCAATGGAGGAAAGAAATGCATGGTATGAAGGTAAGATATAATCAAAAGATACAAAGTGGGAGATAGGATGATTAGTAGTATAAGATCTAACACCCTTTCTCTTAGCAATAAGAACATCAAGATCATCAATAACAAGATGATCAACATCAAGTAGATCAGGCATATCAATGAGAACATGTATACCTGGTTGATGGGGATTTTCCTCTAGAGAGTCTGATGATGTTGGCCACATAGTGTCAGGTTCCATGGCTCTTGAACTCTACTAGCTCTTGTGGCGGCGGAGGAAGAAATGAAATGGAGGAGGATCAGTAAGAAGAGGCAATTGAACCTAGGTGTGTTTCTCCTTAACCTTACTCTCTCACTAAGGAGAATAAGAAAAAAAAAGGTCGACTCTCAAAGAAGGGTACATCCATGAAGATATAGTACTTGCATGAAATAGGATCACAGCATTAGGATAAAGGGTAATAGAAAAAAAAAAACACAGGGGATATCATGAGGATCAAGCTTACCACGAGTAGGGGACAAGTCATGAACAAAGAAATGACTTCCAAAGACATTCATTAGAATAGGGGAGAAAGGATCCTTGGGAAACAATAGTTGATGTGGGGCCTTGTATTCTAGCAACCAAGATGATATATGATTGATAATATATGCAACACTCATAATGACATCCACCCAAAAACGTTTTGGAACATGCATATGGAGTAGTAATCCACGAGCAACTTCAAGAAGATGATGATTTTTTCTCTTAGCAACACCATTTTGTTGAGGTGCCTTAGCACAAGAACTCTGATAAAGAKATCCACACAAAGTGAAGAACTTCATGAGATCACTATGAAATTACTCCTTTGCATTGTCTGACTAGAAAATATGAATCTCAGTCTAGAATTGAGTAAAAATCATATGCTGAAAATCTTTCACAATCATCAACACTTCATCTCTAGATCACATAGAGTAAATCCAAGTATATCTAGATTAGTCATCAATCGAATTAATGAAATGCTTATATCCAGTCTCAGACCGAGGGAAAGGGAGATTGTTCCTTGACCGGCTATGGTAGAGAATGAACTATCAGCTAGTCTCACCTTATCTCTCCTAGAGAGGTGGTTATATGTCTGAAATAAATTTGATTTACCGGTCATGTGATTTAAAGCTCCAGAGTTAATTATCTAGAGGGAATCAGATGTATGAGATGACACATGGAAAGTGGTGGTAGAGTTGCCTGATATAGACACAAAGGAGGTAGGAGTAGGGCCAGAATCCATCTAGCGAAGTGTCCTACCATATAATTCCAAATGGTCACAAAAAGAATTGATAATCTCTTCCTTGGGATCAAAACTAGGGGGCCGCTCTTGAGGTATCATGGGACTAGTCTCTTGAGATGCTACATTTCCTGAGTTATATTTATTCTAAATCTGCTGAGCTAGCTTTTTACACTAACCAAATGCTGATTTCTTACTTAAATCCTAAGCCCACTTAGGCTTCCAATGGAGGTCCCAACATGTGTCTCTAGTATGCCTAAACTTCTGATAGTGGGTGCACCAAAGTTTGTTTTTGTCATCCATTTGCTTCTACAATCTCTAGTATGCCTAGTACCTCCCTGGACTGCTAATGCAATTGACTCCCCCTCTGTAAAATTCATCTTACTTCTACTCTATTTAGACTAAACTAATGCATAAACCTCCTACGATGAAGGTAAGTCCTTATTTCTCAAGATTTGTACCCTAGTAGACTCATACATAGGGTTTAGCCCCAAAAGAAAAGCAAATACTCGTTGCTGAGAGATGAGTGATTTGTAGGCCTTTGCATCTTCATCACATTTCCAATTCACATTTTGATAATGATCTAGTTCCTTCTAAATTGATTTTAAATATGGGTAATACAATGAAAGACTTTTCTCCCCCTACTTGCAAGTGGAGGATTCAACTTGCAATTGGTATATCTTTGAATAGTGCCTCTTCTCCAAATATGTAGATTTTGCTTTCTCCCAAATTTCACAAGCTATTTTAGCCTATATGAATGTCTTCCTTACTTGTGGCAACATAGAAACCAAGAGCCACGACATCACCATACTATTTTTTTGGTTCCACCTGTCATGTTCAGCACTTCCAGTCTTTGGTTCCTTCACTCTACTATTAATATACCCTATTTTCCCTATCAGTAATGTAGAGTTTAATTCCCTTAAACCATTCAAGGTAATTTAGCCTGTTAAAGGGAATTATAGCCATGGGGAAATTCATATCCAACCTCCCACTCATTCTGTTTTGACCTTTAGAAACTCCAGAAGTTGTAGAATTCTTAGATACAAGATCACACGGTCCACAAAAAAGAGGTTTGAATCTCACAACCACTCTAACAGCAAGCATCATTCTTAATCTATATGATTTTTTTTGGTACACAACCAAGAGAAGGAATAATGAAGTAAAAAAAGATGTATCAGTTGTAGGTTATCTTTTTTTGACCTCAGTTTGGAAAAAAATACAGTAAGGTGAAGAATAAAAAACACTTGTTCGATTTGTTCTTAAACCCAGTAGCATTTGATACCACATTAGCAGAAAAATACAAAAGAAATGAGGGAGAAGAAGAGAGGAGATAGAGAAGAGAAGAGAAAGTGATTGGGAGTGAAATCAGTTTTGGCAGCGCCAAAATATATTATATTATCTAGGGCGACAATTAAAATATGGGGAAGGACTCTTATGCCCCTGCAACACTTACAATACATAAATAGAATGAAAAACTAAGTTATTCTAAACAGAACAGGAGAAATTAAATTGAATAAGATAACCAGAACAAACAAGCTATTTCAACATGCTCAGTGTACAAAAACCCATAAAACCTTATAGATGTTGATCTAATCAAAGAATTATAATTTGATTCAGGTCCCATTTTAAGAAGAAATTCAACAAACTTTGTTGAGTATAGGTAGCTTGAAGGTGTCTAGTCCTTATGGAAGCCTACTTTGGTAAATTTTGAGAGGATACGAAAGAAGATATTGTGAATATGTGAGGGATTTTCTGTGAATAAAAAAATACTAAGAGGTTTGTCATACTTTTATCATTCTGGTTTTGAAAAAACAAACTTGTTCATATGTTTAGAGTTTTAGACCGTGTAATGTGGGTTATAAGATTATATAAAAAATTTTAGTTTGTAGAATAAATATTTTATTAAATAAATGTATTTCTCTTTATCAAAATGCTTTTGTGCGAGAAATATGGTTATTGGATCATGTTATAGACATACAAAAAAAAAAATCATATATTTATAGAGAAGAAAAAGAGAGGTGCTAGAGTGGTTGCTATTATGGATAATATGACAAAAATCCTATAATCGTCTTGAATAGGATTATTTAAAGATGATTGTCTTGAATGGGATTATTTAAAGGTGCTAGGATTTCATAAATTTTGGTATGATCTTATTTACTTCTGTATTTCTTCTATTAGTTATTTTGATTTGGTAAATAGTTAAATAGAAGGCCATTTCAATCCAACTAGGGTTTTAGCCTTGTTAGACAATTTTTGTATGCCCTTAGCTTCAATCAGAATGATGTACATTATGAGTTTATTGTAAATGAATAAAGTACATATTTGATTCATGTTCTTGTGGTGTGTTTCT
>NW_010729311.1:299071-314032 GCF_000365185.1 Nelumbo nucifera
GTTTTGACCCCCTCTAAGGATCTCACTAATTGGCATATCAAAGACAGCCCAATCCGACACCTAGTGTAGTATCATAATCGAGTCTAGGGATCAGGTGTAACTTTCCAGTTTTGCCCACTAATCAYCAAGGTCCAGGGCAATACTGGAAATCTGGTCTTGTTCAGGGTTTCAAGTAAACCTACACTACATGTACCTTGGGTCTCACCTTGGCAGCTGAGACAGGCCACCCCAACACTTGGTGGCACATCAGTGTCAGCCTTAGTAGGATAAATCTCCCCAGACTTATCCAACGGCTGTGCACATTCTAAACTAACACGAGTCTCATTAAGTGTCATATTTAAGGGTATTATACAGAAACACACCACAATAACATGAATCAAATATGTACTTTATTCATTTGCAATAAATGTCATAATGTACATCAATCTGATTGGAGCTAAGGGAATGCACTGTCTAACAGATCTTTTAGAGGCCCCGTCTACCCCATGGTTAGCCCAATCTGAACCCTGTCTATCAGAAGATGAAAGTGAGTTGGGGAGTATAGATGGGAACTGTGTGTGAATGTGTCTGATTGAAGACGTTAAACTTTGCGCTGGTTGGGAGGCAACCCATCATAAATTTTTCTGTTAATTTTAGGATTAGAGTTTTTTTTTTCTTGATTCAATACCAGGTGGCATATCATGAACCCCTCAAGAAAACCCTACTCATTGTTCCCTTTGGCCCAAATCTTCCTTGCATCATTCTAGTCATGCCATTAGGGACAATGGCATTTAAGTTGGGGGTGAGGAAAGAGAGAAAATTTGAAAAAAATTGTGAAGCTAAGCCTTTAAAGATGGAGAATTAAAATTTCACTGAAATTTCTAAAATTTTCCATTAAAAGAGATTCCCAAACAGAAAAAGTTAAGGAAAACTGATAAAAGAATATTGAATTCTGTAGAAATTTGTAGCAAGTGATAGGAGTTAAAAATTGGTCTTGTTTGAATATTGTTGAAACCATTTAGAAATTAGAAAATACTCCCAAGTTTGCCCCTATCAAGATAGGAAGAGAAAGTATGAGAAATTAGAAAACATTCTTTAAATTGTTAAGAGACAGTGGACTACCTTGAATAGTGTTGCAAAAAAAAAGAGAGAATAAAAGGTCAATGGACACCCTAGACTTAGTAACCGGGTCTCTTCACCTAAGTCAAGTGTCAAGATTCGCGTCAAGCGGAAAAGGGAATGCCGAAGACACTTACCTAACACTTAGTAACCGGGTCACTTCACCTAAGTCAAGTGTCGAGATTCGCGTAAAACGATGAAAGGTAACAATAAAAATAAGTTCAGGGGTAGAAATCCACTGTCAGAAATAATAAGAATACCTGTTTGATTTTAAAATCAATCTCATGTTATGAAGACAGTTTGCAAATGGAAGGGTAAATAAGATTTGTAAGCCATGTTTTCAGTAATATTCAAAATAAGACAGTTTTACCCCTAAAGCCCAATACCGATCTATACAGAGTTTGAGGATGCTAGAATCAGGATGCTTGATTAATTCTGTTATTCTGTTAGCAATTTTTAAGTTGGGGGGTGTCATAACCCTGCATTTTGATGCCTTAAGGGCATCAATTTAGGGGTATTTTCGGCCTTAGAATAGTCAAAATATACATTTTTCCCAGTTAAAATCAATTATGTGACCTCTGAGGGTCTCTGTGCAAATTATGTAGAAAAGTATGAAGTTTTTTAGGCTGAAGTGTAGTTTTTGGGAAGCTAGTGTGAAGGCCAGTTGAGAGAGGGGGTGTTTTTGTAAAGAAATGAGAACAGGAGGGCGCCTCCTATGTGCTAAACCCAGTTGGCGCCCATCCTATTGTATTACCATGCTCCCCTCTCCTTAGAAAACCATTGGGAGCCTTTCTAACCTAATCTTTTCACTCTTAGCAAACCTTAGCTGCCCCTAGGTGTTTAATTTCCACCCTTCACCTCTTTTAATCTCAACCACTCATTTTAGGGCTCTCCTTTATAGCTTTTAAACCCTAGGGCACCACCTATTCTACTAATCCTCACCATTCAGCCCCTCACCTCCAAATCTCAGCCACTCCCTCCATCTTATATCCCAACCATTCAATATAGTGCACCACCTATTCTTTTAATCTTAACCCTTCAACCCTATATGTTCTAGTCTACACCATCCATTTTTGGGCATCCAAATCTCAGCCCTACATAATATTGGGGGACCTCTCCTTTTATTTCAGCCATAGGATCATCCCAAAACCATCTTAGCCATCCATTAGAAACACTAGGGTGTCCGTAACTTTGCTAAATCCCCGCAGCCGCCCCCCATCTTTCTCCCTATTTCGGTTGTGTCGACCCTTCTCTATAAAAAGGGTCCCAACGGCCCTGTAGATGGGGTTGGTCAATTCTCCTAGTTAACAAGGCTAAGGTTTCTTGAGGAATTCAAGGGTTGTAGATGGGGAGAACAACCAGATCTTGTCAGGAGGGGTTCCTGCAAGATGTTCAACCATTCTACAACTACTGCCACTAGATCTGATCAACCATTCTTTTCTTTTCTTTATTTTCTTTTTTGTTATTTTTATTTCTGCAATCTTTTAGATTTAATTCTTGTTCTTTTCTCTATTTTGCACATCTGAATTCATTCGGTTCAAAGCTAAGGTGTCTCGAGGGGTTCGAGGGTTGTAGAAAGGACAGATGCCCAGTTCTTGTCAGGAGGGGTTTTTGTAAGCTGTCTGGTCGATCTGTAGCTACCACCATCGGATCTGGATTTTGGATAGGTTTTTTTTATTTATTTCTTTTATTTCCTTTGTTAATTCTCGTACTTTATTAAATTCTGATTTTTATTTATTATCTTGTTTAAATTTGAAACATTTAATTTCAGCAATAATATATTTTATTTTTGTATTTTTTGACATTCCCGATTGCATTCTCTTGTTTGGATCTAAGTATATATTAATTTTTCACTTGCTTCCCTGTGGATACGACCCATTCTCACCCATTTACTACGTTAGTTGTTGTTTGAGAAACGGTAAAATTCATAAATGTTTAAACTGGTGTTCCGGAGTGTTTAACGACACGCTTCCGAACACACCAGGGAGCATGCTAATACAGTAGGAGGGGCACCAAACTGGGTTTAGCAGTTAGAAGGCGCCCTCTTGCTTTCAGTTTTTTCACAAAAACATCCCCTCTCTCAGCTGGACTTCACACCAGCTTCCCAAAATTTGCATTTCAGCCATGAAAACTTCCTAATTTTCCCCAGAATTTGCACAGAGACCCTTAGAGGCCACAACATTGCATTTAACTGGGAAAATGGCACATCTTGACTATTCTAAGGCCGAAAATACCCCTAAATTGATGCCCTTAAGGCATCGAAATGCAAAGTTATCAGTAAACAAAAGTGTACTGCACATTGCATTTCTAAACATCTTTTCTTTGGTGCTTTTTCTCCTTCATATTATTCCTTTCTTTCCCCTTTTGCTTCTAACCCTATACCCAAGTCTATATCATAAGCTCTCTCTATTTCAGAATGGAGGAATGATGCTATGAGAACCGAGATAGAGGCTCTACACAAGATTGACACATGGAAAGTGGTTGATTTTCATGAAGGGAAGGAGTTAGTGGGATGTAAATGGGTGTACACCATCAAATATCATGTTGATGGCTCTATTGAGAGATACAAAGCTCGATTGGTAGCAAAGGGCTACACATAGAGTTATGGGATTGACTACCTAGAGACTTTTGCTCCTATTGCAAAGACGACCTCTGTGAGGGTCCTACTATCTTTGGCAGCTCATTCAGACTAACCCCTCTATCAGCTAGATGTGAAAAATGTCTTTTTGAATGGAGAATTACATGAGAAGGTTTATATGTCTCTCCCACTAGGGATGTATGGCACAAACATGGATGTATGGCACAGAAAGAGTGGCTTCTGGAGAAGTTTGTTTACATTTCATTGCATTTGAGGAACAGTTAACTTACATTCTTACCAAAGGAGTCTCCAAGGCCAAGCTATAACATGATACAAGCAAGCTAGGCATGATTGACACCTATGCTCAGTTTGAGGGGAAGTGTGGAGAAGATGGTTCTAATGGCCCATAACCCACAATTGTTATTTCTTCTTTATTCTTTTGTTTTGTTTTGTTAATGGGCCTTCTCCTATGGGCCTGTTAACCTTAGTTTTATTTTGTTTAATTAGTTGGCCGCCCAATTAAGGGCTTACTTGTAATTTCAGAAAATTAGTGATTAATTTTTTAGTGAAATGATTAGGGAAAGGAGGGATTGTTCGAACAACTCTTCTTCTCTCTTCTTCTTCTTCTTGCTGTTGTCATCTCCTTTCTTTTCCCCTTTCCTTTAATCGGTTTAGTTATTCTTTTGGGACTATTTTTATTCTTGATCCATTGAAACCACTCCTATAAAAAGTAGCCTACCATACAAAGCAATGAGTTATTTAGTTGAGCTACCTCTAGATAAGCTATTTATCTCACTCCCATTGAGAAACTAAGTGCAGAAAGTATATAATTGGAATTAGGTAATGAGCTGGAGCCTTATTATTTTTGCTATTCACCATTATAACCTGCAAAAACATGTACATGTGTCAATTTAATAGCAATTTGTCATAATGGCAACAATGGGTCATTGATGAATGATGTTCCTCATAAGAACATCCTAAGAAGATCGAATAGAAATAAAATTAAGCATGAAAAAAATTATAATTGTAAAGTTTATGTTAGAGAAATGGACACATTTTAAACGAAAATTTCTTGCATCCTTAACGAAAATGAAGAAATAAATAAATGAATGGGTCAGAAACCTATATATCATCATTGTTAGCAGAAGTTCAAGTACAACTTAAAAATAAGGAAATGAATTTAAACATTTGATCATATTGCTAATAACTTGAGAGAATTTAAACATTTGAATGTTATAATTAAGAAAATCAATCAAGTCACAATGACCAAAAAATGAGGTATATGAAAAGTAGCAATGATCAAAGCACAACATGCCATCCATTTGTGGGAAAGTTCAAAGACAAACTACTTGAGGAAGAAATATTTAATAGGTAAACATTCAATTCCATATTAAATACTAAAATATAAAAATAAAAAGTAAAAGGTGTGTGAATACAGATAGAGATTCCAAAAGGTGAAACACCTTGCAAACAACCTAATTTTGAAACTACAAATTACATCATTAAATTATTTGAATGACAACTTAAAGTTGATTTAAAAAATAAAAAATTCCTTCCCCACATCAAAGAGTACCATAGTCGACAGAGGGGGTTGAAGGGTTTAGAAAATGAAAAAAATAAAGCATTTGACGGTCATTTATGCTAAAACAAAAACGAAGTATTAACCAAGGTTTAAAGTATCGATACGTATTGGCTGATATGTACCATGCCGGTGGCTTCCCGATACACCCCTACAAGGGTTGTATCGGGTGAGATTATGGTTCAGAGGGTAGCTGGGACTTAAACCAACCCCTCTGAACCGATTTTGAAAAATAAAAAATAATAAAAGCACCATACTGGCCAAGTTCATACCTTGAACCTTGGTATTAACAATAAAAAATCTTTGATTTTTGTTGGGTGTAAGCCAAAATAAGTAAAATATGGAATGTTTTCTCATGCATTTTAGCAGGAAAAAGAAGAGAACCCAAGTCCCCATTGAAGTGAGGATGACCCAAACCAAAACCTATGCAAAATAATAAACCAAAACAAAAAATATTTCTCAGCCCAGAACAAATGAAAGGAACAAAAAATCCAACGAAAGAGAAGAACACCACGCAAATATTAAGAGCTCTAGAAAATCACAAAGGGAAAAAGAAAATAAGAAAAGCCCCATTCAAAAGAGGATAGAGGAGAGGAGGGAGAAATACATACCTTCAATTTCCTACTCCCCACCGTAAAACCCCAAATGACTTCCACTATTCAACCATCAATGATTGCTCCTGAAAAAAGACAAAGAAACAGATGAGAGGATGACCCACACCTAAACTTTTATGGAACAGTAGCAAAAAAAAAAAAAGTTTCTCTGCCCAAAACAAATGAAAATAATGAAAACCCAACCGAAGAGGAGAAAAATGCCAAGTGAATTAGAAGAGCTCTAGTTGAAAAGTGAAAAAAAAAACCTGCAAACAATAAATGAACACCAAAATAGGAATTCATAAAAGGAAAAAGAAAATAAGAAAGCCCCACTGAAAAGAGGACGAAGGAGAAGGGGGAGAAATGCATACCTTCGATTTCTTATTCCCCACTTTAAAACCCAAAATGCCTTCCACTGTTCGACCATCAATGGTTGCTACTGAAAAAAGAAAGAGAAACATGAGTTACATGCTTCAATGAGAGAGAGAGAGAGAGAAATGAAAGAGTGGAAGGGTTTGAATTAGAGAAAGTTAGAGAGAAACATTTGGTGGTGTTTTGCAGGTTTGGTTGTAGGAAGAGAGAGAGATCATTCTAGAGTATTGGCTTCTTGGAAAATGAAAGAGAAGGAGACATTTTTGGAAGTCCTAACTTTCATTGTTTTTTTTTTTTGCAAATTACGTGAAATAAAAAAAAAATAGAAAATTAGGAAGGGACTTTATAGGGAGTCTAGATCTTCTCCTCACAGAGCACACCTCACACCGACTTCACAGCATGTTCTAGCCGCACCTTAAGAACACTTCCCGTACTTGTATTTATTATTCAAAGGAGATGTTCCCAATATAGGGTGGGATGTGGCTGTGAGGTCGGTATGAGGTGGGCTTTGTGAGGAACAGATCCCAATTCATTAGGAGAAAAGACGTACTAACATGGCACATCCTATTTTATTATATATAATATAGAGATTTATTTTGTCATGTCCTTTTTAAGGTTCTAAATATTGATACGCCCGATAAGCCGGTAGGAGCTCTTACTTTCTCCACTCCATATTCCACCGACTTCTCAAGGATAGAAGGCAAAAGATTGGAACCGCCATCTACACGAACAAAATAGCCGGACAAACTACGAGAATAAGCTAGATAACCCTTGAGAGACCTTGGTTCAAAACCCCCAGAGCTCGGAATCGGATGCCCTAGACCAACATACCCTTTGTCTAACAATTTAAAACAATAGGCTCCTGGATACCCTGAAGATCCTTACCCAAACCCTTCCCGCATTGGCACCAAAGAGACCTCGGGGATGTTTGGAAGCGTGGCCGTTTTTCTGAAAAATGGTGCCACGTTGGATCCACGTAGGCGATTCCACAAACGCCCACATACATGATTGTTTGGTTCAAGCATTTTTCAAAAAAACGTTGAAAAACGGGCATGCCTCATAAATCGGGACCCAACCGTTGCATGAAACATCAAATTTCATGCTTCGGTGAAGCCCCCAACGGTTGCCTGATTGGCGATTACGTGCATCCTATGTGGTGCTTACCTGTCAGCACATACATGAAAAATGTACTGTAATGAAAATCACCTTACCAAACAGCATAGTGTTGCTCATTACCTACATGGCAGAAGCACTCACAAACATATCAAGGCAATTTTTTTTATGGAAAATGGGTCTAGTAAGCATGGGCATTATCTTTTTTTTTTTTCAAAATCAGTCCCAAAAAATGCCCACACTTCCAAACACCATACTCATAAGCCAAACCGGCCTAGTCGGAAACAAACTTGCTTCCTTGGCTACTAGCCTATAACGGCCTCTTCCCTTAACTCTTCAGTAATGAACATTTCAAGCGAGAGAGAGAGAGAAGTCTACATACCTCTCACCGCATCTTCAAGGGTTGAGGAATCAACTGCGAACATCCCTTCACGAACAACATTCTCCGGGGGAACACCAGAATCAACAGGAGGAACATCATTGGCAACCTTGGGAAGTACTTGCACAAAAAAATCATAGTAAGAATATGGAAAACAGAAATACAGTAAGAACCAAAACGATAATACAACAAAGACCTCAAGAGTAGACAAAGCAAACAGGTGAATAACAAATGCTAAGTCCCCAAGTCCCCATCAAGAATAKCCTCCTTCAAGTTAGACTTTTTACCCTAAGGTTATGTTTGGTTTGAAGGGAAAGGTAGGGAAACCTATACAAACCTTGTATTGGTTTCCCTGTCTTTTCCTTCCTTTCCCTACCTTTTTCTTTCCGTAAAAGGATTCCTCAAATCTAGTAGAGCAACATCTTCCAGAGTTATAGTAAACTCCCCCCATAGACTACAGTTCCAGATTGTGAGTGCGGTCTCCCAATATTTTCCGAGAAACAAGTACTTGGCACCGCAACCACGACCACACCTACAAAACAGACCGCAACCCCGAGTAAATAACCCCATAGCCACGACCGAGGAAAACGTCTTCTAACTACCCTAAGAATTTTGGGGGCTAATTTCTTTCAAAGTTGCTTAGAATTTTGGGGGCTAGTTTCTTTCAAAAGTCCCTTGAATTTTTGGGAGATAATTTCTTTCAAAATTCCGTCGAAATTTTGGGGGCTAATTTCTTCCAAAAATTCCTAAGAATTTTGGGGTCTAATATCTTTCGAAAATCCTTCAGAACTTTTGGGGGATAATTGGTGTTCATATCAAATAAATACAAGGCAGAACTTTTGAGCAAGGGACTAATGTAAGGGGATAGACTTATACAAGTAGCACCACGAACTGATAACTAGGTTGAAAAATAATAAATAAGGTAGAATGGAACTTATCGATAATTGCTTTCCAAACTGAGAACTTGCAAAACTGTAGCATTGCAAAACTGTGAAACTGAGAACTTGCAGAGAGAAGGAGGGTTGAGTCGTGCCACTTGGTCACTCTCCTTAAAACCGCATTTGCCCCCTACGGTGTAGCCGAGTGATTGCAAATTGGTCGCCAAGACAAAACAACCCATAGGCCACTGGTAGATGTGCACTCACTTACCAGACCTCTGTGAAGCACAGAGAATTATGCTTAGAGAAAGAATGATTGACAGAGAAGAAAAGACTGGGTTGAGTGCACTAGTGTGTATTTCTAGGTCGACCAACACTCCTTTTATAGAGTATTCTCAATCACTTGAATGGACACACAAGTGTCCTTATAGAGAGAAGTCTCTTCAGAACAGTGCACCTGTTTGAAGAGACACAAAGAAGAAAAGATACAAAACAGAAAAAAAAAACATTTAAAAAATAAATTTGAAACTCGAAAGTCAAACTATTTAATCCAGTCAAAACCAAAATGATTCGGTGTAGCACACGTATACACATACACGTACATGCACCCTCGCCTTCGCCCTCACCCTCACCCTAGCCCCATCCCGACCCGGCTCGGATCGGCTCGATGCGCACATGTGAAAAGCACTCCTAACCCCTCCTCACATGCATGTGAATATCTATAGTGCTTTCCTCTTATGGCTCCCTACCCATAGAAAGAGCAAATATATAGATATACTCCAACTCAACTCATTTCCCAAGCAATGTAGGACAAGGAGTCTTCCCATGTTTTCAAAGAAGGGAAGAGGAAAAGACAAAACTCAAAGAGTACAAGGGAGGGAGGAGAGATTCTTGAAATTTTGAATCTCCCTCCAACAATCCCCTACAAGATTCAAAATTACAAGAAGATCGAACAATCTGAGCATCGTAATGAGAAAAAATATTCATGGTGATGTCTTTTGGACTTCAATCAACACTTAGGTATGACATGCTATGTTATATAGTACGAGTGGAGTTAGACTCCTTCAACTTTTCTTCTTTGTCATAACTAGCTAACCTACCAACCAACTCAACTCACCAGCTCTTTAGTGGTTCTTTTGTTTTGGAACATTTTGGCCTTGTTCCCCTCTTAGAATCATGAGTGTTTTAGAGAGTCAGCCCTAGATCTCTTTTAGAAGCGGCCACACTTCATAATCACTTAGGTCAATTATTTAGCGTGCACTACACATACTATCTTAACTGATTAAGAGCCTTATGCTCAACCTCCTCAAACTGTAGTGAGCACTATCTTATTTCGGCATCTGAAATGGGACAAGAAATGATAGTGTTTTCCCAAGTCATCTAGCGACTCATTTTTACCCATTCAACCTAATTTCAAGAATCTCCTTTCACATAGGTTGGGTGTCCATCACTAATGACTTATGTAACAAGCTCCAGCCCCATTCCTACTAATGCCTCATAAACCACTTTAGAAGTTTGTGGTTTGGTTAACGAATTTGCAAGGTTCTTCTCAAACCTCACAAAATCCAGAGCGATTGTACTTTCGTTGAGGTATTATCTTACTAGGTTATGCCTTAAGTGGATATGCTTTCTTTTACCATTGTAAGTTTTGTTCTTGGCTCTAGCTATAGCTACTTGGCTATCACAATTGAGAGATATAGACAGAACCGGTCGTGGCCAAAGTGGTATATCTGTCAATAAGTTCCTTAGCCACTCTGCCTCGGACCCTGCCAATACTAATGCAATGAATTCAGCCTCCATTGTTGAATTGGTATTACAGGATTGCTTTACCGATTTCCATGATACTACTCCTCCACCTAGGGTAAAAACATATCCACTAGTGGAAGTACTACCTTTTAAATTTGAAATCTAATTCGCATCAGTAAAGCCTTTTACAATAGGAGGAAAACTAGAGTAGTGTAAACCAAAATTCATAGTTCCTTTTAAATATTTTAATAACCTTACTAGAACTTCTGAATGTTCATTTTCCAGGATTATGAGTATGTTGACTGTAGGTACATGAAGGTCACTCAGACCATCAGGACAGAGAAGGTGCCAAACCAATAGCACGCGAATGCCTGCGATGAGTCCATAACTCATCGCACATCTGTGATGAGTCCATAACTCATCGCACACCTGAGATAAGTCCATAACACATCGCACACCTGCGATGAGCTTAAAGACATCACACAACCAAAGAAATAAATGAAAGAAGCATGTGCGTCATTAATAACGCGCATGATGGGACACCGTGTGGGCCTAACAAGGACGTGTGAGCTAAGTAGTAATGTCACCCATGCCACGTCGGTATAAAAGGGTCATGAAAGGAAGTAGCACACGTGTATTATGAGAATCCTCAGATGAAAGGCGCTCATCGCAAGATAGAAATAAATGAAAGAAGCATGTGCATCATTAATAACACGTGTGACAAGACGTCGTGTGGGCCTAACGAGGATGTGCAAACTAAGTAGTAATGTCATCCATGCCACGTTGGTTTAAAAGGGTCATAAAAGGAAGTAGCACATGTGTATTATGAGAATCCATAGGCGAAAGGAAAGTTCATCCTTGAGATATCTCATCAGACACCTGGCAAAACCCTAGCAGTGTTCCTTGAAAACTGACACAGAATCTAAGATTCCCTTTCCTAATGAGAATCAAACACTTTTGGCTCCTTTTTGGGACCTCAGGATCTCTCTCTATAAATGGGGGTTCGACTCATAACGAGAGAATCATTCTATCACCCCATTTGCCCTAGCCTTTAGCCTACCTCTTAGTCTCGGCTTTCCTTTGTCCTTCAAGGAGACGCCCGTACGTAGCCTAACCACCTTATCCACATTAGAATCTCTGGTTCTTCCTTGATCACAGAGGATGGCCGCTCGCTGGATTAACCTTTCTACCATTCCTAAAGAATCCATCAACGACCTGGAGAACGTCAACCTGGAGATTGGAGATCAGGTTGGCATGGAGTTAGCCGAACAGGGCAACATTGAGATATTGTCAAATAAGGTCTATGAGTTTGAGTCCCGTTTTGACCAAATAGAACAGATGCAGAACGAGATGCAGGCCACCCTGCAACTCCTTCTCCAGTGGTCAACTGGGATTGAGCGGTCACCCTTCACCCCAGGCACTCCCTTAGCATCCATCCCAGCCAGCCACCAATCTACCAAGTAGAACTCCATTACTCACAAACAACCTACCAGAGTTAGCCCTACACCTGTGCAAATTAACCAATACACCGTTAAGTAACCTCGAACAACCCCTCAGACCAACCCAGTGATGAAAGCACCACTCAACCGCGACAAGTTATATGAATGTGTTCAGGGGCTTATGGTGGAAAACCAAAACTGAGCCCAAGCCTTTCTTGTCCTGCAAAAACCCTACTCTAACCAAATCCTCTACAAACCTTACCCCACCGGTTATGTCCCTCCCCAACAGTGGCCATAGTACGACGGGCAAAAAGGAAGCCCACAGGAGAATGTGAATAAGTTCGAGGATGTTTTGGGATCTTTTTCCCTTGATAGAGATTTGAAAGTCAGAGAGTTTTCTAAATCTTTGACCGGACCGGCTTATACCTAGTTCATCAACCTAACTATGGGCAGCATAGACTCATGGGCAGAATTAGCAAAGATATTTCTGTCCAAATGGTTCAGCCTGGGGCGGAGATTGACAATGGTAGACCTGTGCATCACAGAGTAGCGCACAAGTGAAGACCTCTTAGCCTATGTGATGAGGTTTCAAAAACTAACCCACTCGGTCTTCGACGAGCATGTCATAGAGAAAAGCTTCATCGAACAATGTGTACAAGGTATGAAACCTACCTATAGAATTGGCATAGAAAATGTGGAAGTAGAAACTTCTAGTCAATTTTGGAAGTGCGCAGAAAGGATAGCACACATTGTCAAGAGCACCGTGTCTCAGTCTACGTCAACTTCGGGACAGTATGGAAAGAATGAGGCTTATGCTGTCAATAAGAACCCTTATAGCACTAGAGGGCCTAGGCAGGGGCCCTACTATCGCAGCGACAACCAAAATAGAAGAAATGGTACACTACCACCAGTTCCACCTCCTTTCGACAATACCAAAGAGGAAGTGATTACGATAATGAACAAACTTGTGGAAGACCGTGTCATCAACCTACCACCTCCACTGGCAGGAATCGACCTAGAAAAAGAAAGGCACAGAGGCAGGTGGTGTAATTATCACCAACCGCTGCACCACGACCTAATGGACTGTTTCTCACTTCGACGATTATTTGTAGAGAAAGTAAAGCTCAATGATTTTGTCAAAAAGAAGTCGGCTCAAGTGGACAGAAATCCCCTCCCCACCCACACCCAAGGAGAAAGTATCAATATAGTCGGAGCGATGGGCCAAGATCACCCAGATATGTTGATACAGAAGCTCGAGCAGAGTTCAGAGTTATAGCAATTATTCAATAAGCAGGGGGCCAACGCCTCAACAAGGAGGCTCGCCATCAAGCGTAGGCGGAAACATTTAGAAGGTCGTTTGAGCCCCACCAGTCTGATAGGTCACACATAGAGTTCACCCAAGATGGCATGTTGGCCACCGACCCCCACCACAACAGGCCTTTGTACATCATGGCAAAGATAGGGGATATGAGATGAGGTGATCAATGGTCCATCCGGGCAGTTCCGTCAACCTGATACCGGTCCACACCTTGAAGATGATGAACATTCGAAAAGATACGGTCAAGGAGTTACCCATGGAAGTGATGCACTTTAAGTGTAATGCATCAATTATGGCAGGATCCATTGAGTTACCGGTTGCGATAGGTTCGTTCACTATCACCCAAGAATTTCAGGCAATCTCGGGGAGAACAGTATACCACGCCCTATTAGGGCACCCATTGATACATGGATTGGCCCTAGTCCCATCAATGTATCATCAATGCATCAAGGCAAAACACAAGGGACGTGTGGTAAGGATCCCAGTGACAAAACAAAGGCTCATCTACAGGATGTGATCTACAATACTAAGTTAGCTAATGAAGGTTAAACAAGAGTGGCCAAGGTAGAAGGCGTGCACCTGCTGAACCCCGCGAACGAACCCCCTGCCGCACCGGAGAGGAAGAAGAGAACAAGGTGTGTCCAGGTTACAAGCGATGATGGTATAAGCTACTACACCATCATGGAGAAATACGATGATGATGGTGCACCAGCTTCCAGGAAATCCATTCCCGAGGTATGACTTTGATATTTGCTATATGTACATCATCGAATACCTGTTTTAGGCTACACTACTATCACCGGGTTCAAATTAACCACTATACATACATCTTTTGCTGAAATCAAAATTGCCATACACTTATTGCTTGAACCAAATTATCACTGTGCATATATAATACTCATATATATCCATCACTATACGCTTGCATCTTTTGCTAAAACTCAAATACATATCGCATGTAAATCCATTGCCTAAATGTGAATGCCACTCTCCAATATGCATATATCTCCATGAATGCACTCATTTCAAATGATGTTTCAACCAGATCTATTTCACTGTGCCATCTTCGCAAATAGACATCGCGATGATCTCATCGCAAAAAGAGAGAGAACAATCCAAACATAATCCATCCGAATCAAAGGTACGACATGGAAAATAAATACATACAAATAATAACAAAACCAAAGATACTAAAATCTACCCGAAATAACAGGGAGAGAAAGAGGAACAAAGGTACTACGATGAAGTCCACACGCCTCCCAAACATATGCAAGATTTCATTGATGTCGTGGAAGAGCCATTAGATGAAATAAACATGCCGCAGAAGGAGCAGAGAAGATGTTGTTAGACAAATGTATGCCCTCAGCTTCAATCAGAATTATGTACATTATGAATTTATTGTAAATGAATAAAGTACTCATTTGATTCATGTTCTTGTGGTGTGTTTCTGTGTAATACCCTTAAACTGGACACTTAATGAGACTTGTGTTAGTTTAGAATGTTCACAGCCATTGGGTAAGTCTGGGGAGATTTATCCTGCCAAGGCTGACACTGATGTGCGGACAACTGTTGGGGTGGCATGTCTCAGCTACCAAGGTGAAACCCAAAGCACATGCAGTGTAGGATTAATAGAACCTCTGAACCAGACCAGATTTCCAGTATTGCCCTGGACCTTGGAGATAGATGGGCAAAATTGGAAAGTTACACCTGACCCCTAGACTCAATTATGATACTACACTAGGTGTTGGATTGGGCTGTCTTTGATGTATCAATCAGTGAGATCCTTAGCGGGGGTCAAAACCTGGGTATGTTGGGACAGTCCAAGAATTCATCTGAGTGGGTGATCATAGTGACAGGATTAGCCCCTT
>NW_010729311.1:322093-336652 GCF_000365185.1 Nelumbo nucifera
ATCTGCAGATAAGATAAGGGTTATCTCTTATCACTTAAATGGACTTCTAATACAAATATGATTTGGATTAGCAACTCCTAATGGGATTAGGAGCTGATCCCTTTAAGATTATGAAAGGAGAAAGGGGCGGCAACAGTTAGTGATTGACGTTCAATTTTCTTCAGAGCTGAAAATCACAAGAAGAAAGATTTCTGCACCCTGCGAATTCTCTCTTGCCGCCTCCTTCCTGCCGCCACCATCACCTTCAGTTCGATCTCTAGTTCTTGGGAGAAATCAAGATCTGATCTTGATTCCAATTTTTTGGGAAAAGATTGGTTGGAGCTGTACTCACAAGCCGTCCAGTTGATTCTTGCAAAGGGTCAAGTTCTTTTGGAAGAACATTGCTGATTCTACTCCATCCTGCACTGCGCCATCTTCAGTGGGAGCAGATTTTGGATCCAAGATTGATCATTGAAAAACATGTTTTTCAATTATTGGAAATTCGATTCCCTGCAAAGATGGGTGAAATTTTTGAAATTTGCCCTTTCCATTCCGCAAGACTTGGGCGTCCATGTGATGGATATCCCATCCCTTCAGATGCCATTATATATCTTAGCCAAGCTAGGATCTAAGGAGAAACAGAAATTACTTAACATGCTAAAAGGTACAAAAACCTCTCCTCATTGCAAACATTAGCCTTTCGTTAGAAACAAAACTGATCTGTCTTTTCTCACACAGAGTTCTAGGGTGTCTTTGCTTGGTCGTACGACCAAATGCTAGGATTGGACTTGGCCCTTGTCAAGTATTCTCTGTGTATAGATCCGAAATTCAAACAAATGAAACAACCACAGAGGGTCTTCATGCCGGAAATAGCTCAAAAAATGGAGGAAGTCAAATGACTTCCGAAAGTAGTTTCATCAATCCCATCGCACATCCACAATGGTTAGCTAATGTTGTTCCAGTTAAGAAGAAGATTGGAAAACTCTTGTTAGTATTCATACTCTAGAGCACTAGCTTTTGATTATCAGAAAAAAATTAGTATACTAACTTCTCCCACCCCTACCCTAGGTGTTTTGTCGATTTCAGAGACTCGAATAGAGACTGCACCAAGGACGAGTTTCCTCTACCAAACATGGATATCCTTATAGACTCAACGGAAAGAAACCAGTTGTTCTCCTTCTTAGATGCCTATAGTGGATACAATCAGATCTTCATGGACCCTATAGATGCACTACATACTACATTCCAAAAGCCAATAGGGAATTTCTATTACAAGATGATACCCTTTGGCCTAAAGAATGCCAAAACCACATATCAAAGGGAGATGATGAGCATGTTTCACAACATGATGCACAAAGAGATAGAGTACTACGTATTTGACATAGTGGTCAAAGCAAAGAAAAAGGAAGAACATTCCGAAGTACTTAGAAAAGTGTTTGATAGATGTAGAACATTCAACCTGAGACTCAATCCTTTGAAATGTGCATTCAGAGTACAGTCCAAAAAGTTCCTAGGCTATAGAGTAGATCAGACCAGGATTCATCCAGATGAGGTTAAGGTGAAAGAAGTTCTAGACCTTCCCCCTCTAAACACTGAGTCTCAACTAAAGACCTTCCTAAGAAAAGTTTCTTACCTTAGAATGTTTATTCCTGGCCTAGCACATGCAACGATGCCACTACTAAAATTAACCAAGAAGTCTATAAAGTAAAAGTGGTCGGTGATGCATCAGGATGCCTTCAACGAACTGAAAAAGACCTTGGCCAAAGAGTTCAAGGTGTACATTGAATTGAGCTCAGAGGCTGTAGGATGCCTATTAGCCCAAGACAATGATGAGGGTGTCAAGTGTCTGATATATTACACTAGTAGAACCCTAAAACTAGCTGAGAAGAACTACTCCCACATGGAGCAGCAGTGTTTGGCGTTAGTATTCACGACACAGAAGTTCAAACATTACATCCTAGGCCAAAAGGTGAAGTTGATCGCAAGGAGCGATCCCATTAAGAACTTCATAGATAAATCTTCACTCTTTGGAAGATTAGCCACCTTTCCCACCAATGACAGTTTCTCCATCTTTGAAGAAGTAACTGGAGAATTGCCCATCATCATAGTAGTGGAAGATGGGTAGTTGACCTTGACCTTTGACGGGAGCAGTACCAGCACCTCAGCTGGAGCCGTAGTCATACTGATTTCGCCTGCCAGAGACACCTCAACCTATTCCTTCAAATTATAGTTCCTCTATTCACATAACATAGATAAATACGAGGCATTAGTATTGGGACTGACGGTAGCCAGGGACTCTAGAGCCAAGAAGGTTAAAGTAATAGGGGATTCCAAATTGGTGATTGGGCAGATGGATGGCAGGACTACAGTTAAGGAACTTACAATCTTTCCGTATAGGACACTGATCTAGAGGTTATCCAAGGACCTGGAGGTAACCTATGAGCACCAGAACAAAGTCAAAAATAGATACGCTGATGCACTAGCCACATTGGGATAAAAAATACAGCCGAGTGAAAACCCAATCAACATCACCATTCAAATGCACTGTGAACCATCAACAGAAAGATTAGGACACTAAGTAGAAAAGAGGGATGACATAACAATAGAGGATTAGAGATACGACGTCATACAGAATTTGAACAACCCAACAAAGGCGATGTAAGATGGAAAGACACTATTAAGGTTCCAACTGGTGAATGGGGTACTAATACCATAGATTGGCATATGGAGTTAGGACAAGATGCTTAGGGCTCAAAAAGGTAGAAATGGTCCCGAATGAAACCCACATAGCCTACTATGAAGATATAACTAGCACGATGTGGCCAATATCCAAAATGACTGTGAGAAGTAAATCCCAAAAGAAGATAAAAATAAATGCCTCATAGTGGGAGGAGCAGATTGGAGAACCATGTACATAGAATATATTGAGAACAACACCACACCTGCCAACCCAATTATAAAGAGGAAACTCTTAGACAAAGCCAAAAGATTCTACTTTCACGACGGAGTGCTATATACAAAATCTTACACTGGAAAACCTCTACGATGCCTAGCCGGAGAGGAAATAGAAGAAGCCTTAGATGCAGCCCACAGCTCTGAACCAGCCCCACACTAGGGACAACTAACCTTACATAACCACATCTTAAACTTAGGCTTCTACTGGCCTACAATGCTAGAAGACACCCAAAAGCATGTACGAAGGTGCCATAAATGTCAAGTACATGTCGAAAGGATACACCGACCAGCCAATGACCTCCACCCCATCATTACACCATGGCCTTTCCACACCTGGGGAGTAGATCTAATAGGAAAAATACACCCACCTTCCTGGGGAAACTATTGCATCATAGTAGTCACAGAATACACTAGATGGGTAGAGGTCATACCCCTAAGAAGAATTTGTGCAGAAAACATCGCAAACTTCCTTAGGCAGCACATAGTCCACCGATTCGGGGTCTTCATGAAGATTTTGATAGATAATGGGTTATCCATAAAGAATCGGGAAGTTCGATACCTATTGGAATAGTATAGGGCAAGACTAGGCACATCTACAACCTATTACCCACAAGGGAATGGGCAAGCAAAGGCAACCAATAAGACCTTGTTGAAGATGTTGAGTAAGATGGTAGCAGAAAATAAAAAAGACTGATCAAAAAAGTTGTCTAAAACACTTTGGACTTATCACACAACAATTAGAAAAAGCACATAGGCAACACCCTACTCATTGGTATATGGTTAGGAAGTTGTTCTACCAACAGAGATATAAACAGTGTCCGCCCGAGTAGCCTACGTAATGGGAAAGTAGTATCGAATAGAGGAGATGAACCATTTGCTCAGTGACAAGTTAGAATGCATAGAAGAGGGAAGAGAGAAGTCATTGTAGAAAAAAATAAAATACAAAAAAATCATGGCTTCTAACTTCAACAAGCTAGTGAAGCCCAGAAAATCCAAAGAAGGCAACAAGGTAGTTAAAACAACACTCCACGTCAGGCAGGGTAAATCCGTCGGAAATTTGCACCTAACTGATTTGGACCATACATAATCCAAGAAGCTCACCCAATTGGATACTATGTACTAAAAACTATAGACACAAATGAACAAGATGAGACTGTGAATGGCCATTGGTTGAAACCAATATAATGATTAGTGGTGTAAATTGTAACTCTGAAAACTTGAAGAAAAGCATGTCATATGTCTTTTGTACTTATCATTAGAAAAGTATGTTGTACTCAAAACAGAGCATGTTATGAATTCTTTGTACACATTCTTAATCTTGAATTAAAGCAAGTTACATTCTATACATATTATTGCTCTCAAATGGCATGAAACTCTTTTCTAACTATGTCTACTATACATATATATTACATACCCTAGCAACCCCAGGCGCGAGCTCACATACCCTAGCAACCCTAGGCATGATCTTACATACCCTGGCAACCCTAGGAAGGCCCTGGCAACTCCAAGTGTGATATTGCATACCCTGGCAACCCCAAAAAGGCCCTAGCAACCCCAGGCACAATCTTACATACCCTGACAACCCCAGGAAGGTCCTGGCAACCCCAGGCGTGATCTTACATACCCTAGCAACCCTAGGTGAAGGCCTTGGCAATCCTAGGCACGAGCTCACATACCCTAGCAACCCCAGGCATGATCTTACATACCTTGGCAACCCTAGGAGCAATGGAAAAACAAAGCAGGTAGCATTCTAAAATGCGATAAGTTACCCTGGCAGCCCTAGGGGAGCATGGAAAATATAAGGTATGATGAAAAACCCTCATTAAATTAGCTCTCTAAATATGTATAATCACCCTAGCAACCCCAGGAAGGCTTTGACATCATTGGGCACGATGAAACATCTTGGCACTTAGACCTTTGCAGGACAGAAATAAATGAAAGAAGCATGTGCATCATTAATAACGCGTGTGATGGGATGTCGTGTGGGCCTAACGATGATGCACGAGCTAAGTAGTAACGTCACTCGTGCCACGTCAGTTTAAAAGGGTCACGAAAGGAAGTAGCACACATGTATTATGAAAATCCTCAAACGAAAATAAAGTTCGTCCTTGAGATATCTCATAAGACATGTGGTGAAACCCTAACAGTGTTCCCTGACAACTGACACTGAATCCAAGATTCCCTTTCCTAATGGGAATCAAACACTTTTGGCTCCATCCTTTCAAGACCTCAGTATCTCTCCCTATAAATGGGGGTTTGACTCATAACAATAGAAACATTCTATCACTCCATTTGCCCTATCCTTTAGCCTACCTCCTGCTCTCGGCTTTCCTTTGTCCATCAAGGAGTCCCCCGTATGCAGTCTAACCACCTTACTCACATTAGAATCTTTGGTTCTTCCTTGATTACAGAGGATGGCCACTCACTGGATTAACCTTTCTCCCATTCCTGAAGAATCCATCAATGACCAGGAGAACATCAACCTGGAGACTGGAGATCAGGTTGGCATGGAGTCGGCCAAACTGGTTAACATTGAGATATTGTCAAATAAATTCTATGAGTTTGAGTCTTGTTTTGACTGAATAGAACAGATGCAGAACGAGATGCAGGCCACCCTACAACTCCTTCTCTACCGGTCAATCAGGACCAAGCAATCACCCTTCACCCTAGTCTTTCCCTTATAATCCATCCCTGCCAGCCACCAATCTGCCAACTAGAACTTTGCTACTCCCGAACAGCCTACTGGAGTTAGCCCTGCACCCTTGCAAACTAACCAATCCACTGTTGAACAGCCTCGAACAACCCCTCAGACCAACCCAGTGACAAAAGCACCACTTAGCCATGACGAGTTAATGGAATATGTTCAAGGGTTGATGGTGGAAAACCAAAACTGAGCCCAAGCCTCTCTTGTCCAAAAGAAACCCTACTCTAACTGAATCCTCTACAAACCTTATACTACCGGTTACGTCCCTCCTCAATAGTGGTCGCATTACGATGGGCAAAAAAGAAGCCCGTAGGAGCATGTGAATAAGTTTGAGGACGTTCTGGGATCTTTTGCCCTCGATGGAGATGTGAAAGTTAGAGATTTTTCTAAATCTTTGACTGGACCGGCTTACACCTGGTTCGTCAACCTAACTGTGGGCAGCATAGACTCGTGGGTAGAATTAGCGAAGATATTTTTGTCCAAATGGTTCACCCTAGAGTAGAGATTGACAATGGCAAACCTGTGGAACACAGAGCAGCATGCAAGCGAGGACCTCTTAGCCTACGTGATGAGGTTTCAGAAATTGACCCACTTGGTCTTTGACGAACATGTCACAAGAAATGCATCGTCCAACAATGTGTACAAGGTATGCAACCCAACTATAGGATAGGCATAGAAAATGTGGAAGTTGAAACTTTTAGTCAATTGTGGAACTACGCAAAAAGGACAGTGCGCACTATCAAGAGCATCGCATCCCAGTCTACGTTGACTTTAGGACAGTATGGAAAAAATGAGGCTTATACTATCGATAGGAAGCCTCGCAACACCAGAGGGCCTAGGCAGAGGCCCTACTATCACCGCGGCAACCAAGGCAGAAGAAACAGTGTGCTACCACCAGATCCACCTCCTTTCGCTTGCACCAAAGAGGAGGTGACTATGATAATGAACAAACTTGTGGAAGACCATGTCATCAACCTGCCACCTCCACCGGCAGTAATTGACCTAGAAAAAGAAAGGCATAAAGGGAGGTGGTGTAATTATCACCAATCGTTGCACGATGACCTAATGGACTGTTTCTCACTCTGGCAATTGTTCATAAAGAAAGTAAAGCTCGACGATTTCGTCAAAAGGAAGTCGGCTCAGGTGGACACAAATCCCCTCCCCGCCCAAACCCAAGGAGGAAGTATCAATGTAGTCAAAGTGACGGATTAGGATCACCCAGATATGTTGATACAGAGATTCGAGTGGAGTCCGGAGAGCCCCACCATCAAGGCACTGGCAGAAACATTCAGAAGGCCGTTAAAGCCCCACCGGTCTGATAGGTTGCACAAAGAGTTCACCCAGAACGACAGCTGGCCACCGACCCCCACCGCAATAGACCTTTTTACATCACGGCAAAGATAGGGGATACAAGATGAGGCGATCAATGGTCGATCCAGGCAGTTCCGTGAACCTGATATCGGTCCACACCTTGAAGCTGATGAACATCCAGAAAAACACGGTCAAGGGGTTACCCATGGAAGTAACGAACTTTAACGGTAACGCATCCATCACGGAAGGATCCATTGAGTTACCGATTGTGATATTACTCAAGAATTCTAGGTGATCTCGGGGAGAACAGTATACAACGCCCTGTTAGGGAGCCCAATGATACACGAATTGGCCCTAGTCACATCAATGTATCATCAATGCATCAAGGCAAAACACAAGGGATGTGTGGTAAGGATCCCAACAACTCGTGTCCCTTCTGACAAAATAGTGGCTCATCTACCGGATTCAATCTACTATACTGAGCTAGCTGATGAAGGAGAAACGAGTGTGGCCAAAGTAGAAGGTGTGCACCTTCCAAACCCCGAGAACGAACCCCTTGCCGCACCAAAGAGGAAGAAGATAGCAAGGTGTGTCCAAGTTACAAGCAATGATGGCAGAAGCTACTACACCATCGTGGAGGAATACGAGGACAATGGTCCACCATCTTCCAAGAAAGCTATTCCCAAGGTATGATTTTGATATTTGATATATGTACATCATCGAATACTTGATTTAGGCTATACTACTATCACCAGGGCCAAAGCAACCACTGTACATTCATCTGGCAGTATCATGCCTTCCTTTGCTAATTCCCCCACAAGCACCTGAAACTCATCTATTTGGACAGACACGTCCATGTTTTCTTTCATGGTAAAATGCAGAAAATTGGCAATCACATATTTTTTATTCCCAACATTTTTTAGAGCATACTTATTGTCCAATGCATTCCAAATTTCATAGGCAAAGTTATAAGAATAGTAGACATTGTACAATTCATTGGATGAGCAATTGAGCATATGGTTTATGCAAAGGTGGTCGGTCGCAGTCCAATGTTTTGCAACAATAGAACGGGTTGGTTCCTCCTTGTTTAGTGGATTCGGTTCAGTCAAAGCAAAGGCTACCCCTAACTGTTCTAAGGCAAACAGAAAGCATTATCTCCAATGCTTGTAATTAGTTCCATTGAAAGGTGCAATCTTGGAGACAGGTGCACTATTTTGACTTTTGAAATTCAAAAGTCAAACTATTTAATCTGGTCAAAACCAAAACGATTTGGTGTAGCGTGCGTATACACATACGCACTCACCCTCACCCATGCCCACGCCCCATCCTGGCTCGACATGCATGTGAAAAACACCCCCAACATGCATGCGAATATCTAATGTTTTCTTCCTATGAGTCCTTACCCATAAAGAGAACAAATCTATAGATATACTCCAACTCAACTCTTTTTCCAAACAATGTGGGATAAGGAGTCTTCTCAGACATTCAAATGAGAGAAGAGGAAAAGACAAAACTCAAAAAGCACAAGGGAGGGAGGTGAGATTCTTAAAATTTTGAATCTCCCTCCAACAAACTACAATAAAACCAGGACAAAGCATAAGGAACCAAGAGAAAGCATAGGGAATAAGCTCACTTGATTAAAGACAACCACCATGGATAATCCCCAGAAAAACATAGAGAATAAGCAATTACAAATACCGTTAAGTACGACAAAGCATGCCCCTTCAAGACGACACATAGTAGGCATCTACGAGAATGGAATTAAAGAAAAATTGCTCCATGAATCGCAGCCCAATGCATGCCACCGCATCCACAGCCCAAAGATTCAAACATGTAACCGACTAGCGAACATTCTGAAATTTTTGATAAATGCATATGTGAAACCAACTCTCCCTTCGCCTATAAAGGAGTAAAGGGGGAGATAGATCCATCTATATCAGTGCTCCGGTCATTCTCTAAAAGCCTTGATTTCATACTTTTCCGATTCTAAAGTTACCTTTCCCAGCTCTCTTTCCAATTATTCTTCCCCTACATCCTATTCACTACCACCAGAAATAAGACCAACTGTAATCATTACAGTTCCCACCTTACAAAGGGAAATCTATTGATTACATGTGAGGGTCCGTTTGGTTCGTGGTTGGAATTGGAATCGAAATTTTTTAGAATCGGAATCGGAATGGTCTATTCCCCTTACTTGTTTGGTTTAGATAGGAATCAGAATTAGTTCCGATTGATGTTGCTTGTTCATGAAGAGGCTGGAATCGGAATCAATCATGATTTCTAATTTTGCCCCTAATAAAAATAAAAAAAAATAGAAAATGTATGAAAATACCAAAAAAATGTAGAAATTTTGCAGAAAAATACAGAAATTATAATAATTTTATAAAAATATCAAAAAATATGCATAAAAATATGCAAAATTTGTAGAAATTACAAAAAAAAATATAAAAATTTTGTATAAAAAATGTAAAAATTACAACAATTTCTATTATCTCTATTTTTTCTAATCTTTTAAAAGTGGGTGAAATGAGCAGAATAGAGGCCCACTTTATTATTACCTCTGTATTTTCTAATCTTTTAAAAGTGGGTGAAACGAGTATAAGACTAGACATAGGGATGCATGTATAAGACTAGACATAGGGATTTGGGTGGGGCAGTCAAGAAAGGGCAGGTGGATACTGAAGTAATGAAGAGCATAGAGTAGTCTTCTTACAAGAGTGAGCTTTTCTTGTACACACATTACACAGGGGCTTAAAATGAGTTTGTTTGAAAGGAGGTTAGAAATGGTTATATTTTTTGTCAAATGGGCTTAATGCATGCAATGGAGAAATGAGGATATTTTTGATTAATTAAAAAAGCGAAACTCCATATTCCTCCTAGATTAAGAATTTTCATGTGGAGAGCCATTTAGGGACTTTATTATTGCTAATTCAATTATGAGAAATGAGGGTGTTTTTTGGTTAATATGATGCATTCTGTGGAAAATCTGTTAATACGATGCGTTCCCAAAGCAGCGTGACTTGGGTACCTTTAGGTGTGAGAATTAGGGGTTGTTCTTTTTTTGGATTTGGAGAGGAGGAAAAGTTGGTCAATGGGAAGAATCTCATGTTTTTTTTTTTCAATTTTATGTGGGAACTAGGGAAAGTTTATTTTTCTGGGTATCACTTTCATAGGAAAGTGCTACCCATCTCTTAGGTGGATAAATAAATTTTCCACATAGGGGGAAAGTTGCCCAACACTTGAATGGGACAAAAATACCCCTTTTAATAATGGATTTCTATGGCTAAAATGGTCATTGCCTTATTTACCTAAAAAATAAAAGAACATAGGTAAATGCATTTATCTAGGTAATTGTTTCCTAGGCAAGGTTCAAAATATCGATATGCTCGATATGTCGGTAAGGGCATATCAGGCGAATCGATACACATTTTTATTGCGTTTTTTTTCTTTTTTTTCGCAACCCCTGAACCGGTCAGACCTCCGATACACCCACTATAGGGGCATATTAGAGGGATCCCCAGAATGATACGTATCAGTCGATACGGGCTGATACATGTCAATACTTTGAACCTTGTTCCTAGGAAAAACTTACCCAGGTAATTTGCATTTACCCGAGTAACTTACCAAAAAGTGAACGGGGCCTTAATGTGTCATAATAGTATTTTGAGATTATACCAAAACCCTATAAGAAATTCAGATGTATTTTATTATATTTGGTATGCAAGAAATCGGATATTTCTTGAGTTACACAGTGTGGGGTTTATTTTATCACAAACAAGATAATGCCATTCAAAATTGTAAAGTTTTAGGGAGAATGACCAATCAGCCCAGATTAGAATTTTATAGCCCCAAAGTACAAGGGGAATGCATCCTGACCGTGAATTGATATCAATTTCACGGACAGGATGTGGTTTATAGGGGGGAGCGGGCTAGTAGTAGGGGGGCTGGAATTCAGAATTCTGCATCGGGTATATCTGTACTTCTCCGAAAGTTTTATTGTCTAATTCTAATAATCAATGTGGGTATGATTGCGGCCATAGGGAATCCAATTAAGATGTAATGGTGGCATTATAAATGAAAATGAAGATTATTTTGGGTAGGGCTGTTCATAAGAAGGCCCAACCCGAGTCGACCGGGTTTTCATCAGCAACGGTCGGTTTCGGGTTGTACAAATTCATAAACTGATGGTTCGGGTCAGTTTCGATTTTCTTGTGTGAAAATCGAAATTGACCCGAACCGAACCGATTTAGTTCCTACTTATCTATTTAAATATATATTTTGATTTTAAATTGAATCGACCTAATCTATTTAAATATATATTTCAATTTTAATTTAAATATATTTTATATTTAAAACTGTTAAATAAAGATATTTCAGTTTTACATAAAAACTGAAATATCTAACAACCCAAACTTGCCCCACACAGGCACATGGGCCATGGGGGGCATGGATGAACTTAGAGCCAAAACCAACCCAAACCGACCCAACCCAACTCAAACCGACCAAGTCGATTTTGCTTAACACTGGGTCGATTTCAGTTTCCATCTTAGCTAACCCGACCAGGTAAGGTCAGTTGAAAAAACCTCAATAAAGCGACCCAACCCGACCCATGAACAGCCCTAATTTTGGGTTTCTCAATCATCCTACGACGGTTAACTAAGTTAAGCTCACTTTCGAAAGAGTATAAATACAAATTTGTAAAATGCAAAAGCTTATATTTTATATATATTTGTACTCATCTGTGCACATTTGTATTTGTATTCCTTTCAAATTGAGCCTTATGTTAATGCTATTTTGGCTGCTCATCTTTGATTATGGATTGAATACAACTCCTTTATTAGCATTAATTTTTTGAATGGTCTTTTGTCTTCTTTGCCTTGAGAGGGTCATTGTACATTAAAGGCATGAATCAAATTTATTTAGAATATGAAAATTGGAATCAAAATAGAGATGCTCGTGACCTCGTGTTGTTGAACAGAAAGTGAGGCTTTTTTTGCCTTGGGATTGGATGGATGGGTAGACTCTCTTGTTGGATTGTATTTAGACTGTTCTTTTAATAGTCAATAAATTTCTATTTTTATCTATAAAAAAAGGTAAATTATTAAAACCACCATTGAAGTTTGGTAGATGCAGTCACCTCCCCTGAATTTTCTAACATAGTTCTATATAATATTAAAATCTTCTAAAAAAAGGCATGAAAATATCCAAAATACCCATATAATTACTTTTGACCAAAATGTTTATTTTTCCAAAATTTTTCTTCATATGAACCAGTAGCTCAAACCCTTCTAATCTCTTTTCTGAAATTAATTTATTTTCCAAATTTTCCCTTCATATCAATTGTTCAAATGTAAAGATACAACTTTATATTCTCTATTTTTTTTGTTTATGAACTTTAGAATATTTTTTCTATAAAAAACAGTAATTGCATAGGTATTTTAGACATTTTTGCATCTCTTTTTAAAAGATTATAGCAGAAGGGTCTACTTGGAGATGATTGCAATCACCAAATTTCAGGAGAAACTTTAGCAATGATATTAAAAACTTCAGGGGAGGTTTCAGCAATTTACCCAAAAATAAAGATAATCAGACATTTTAATAATGGTGGCATCTCAATGATTAAATTTCCACCATAACACACCAAGGAAAATACGAACTAGTAAGAATCACTGTACAAGAAAAATGATGAAATTTAGGATACCAGTTATTTTGGAATGAGACAGTTAATTTGACAAATACTATTATGTTCCTGGGATATAATATTTCTACGGTCTTCCTCAAGTTAATACACTGAAAAGAAAACGATGCAAAAAAAGCACATTAAATTAAACGTCTGAAGGACTAGTGGGGATTTTTACAACACTAATGTTTTATTGCACAGAGAATACAAATAAAAATGCAACCTTGCCTCAATTCTAATCGACCGACCACAGACAGTTCTCAGCCACAAGTGATATACGATGATAAAGATTAAACTCGCCCATACTTAAGCAAAAGGATTCCCACCAAGAGATGCAACAGGTCCTTGTGAAGGAATATTCCTGTCAAATAAGCACACTAAATGTTTAGCAAGATTAGAATATAAACCAATTTACCCTATACGTTAGTCTGGAAACGGCACTAAGGCCAAAAGCATGGCACATTTATTGAAGGACAGCAACCATTTGATGGACCTCATTTAGGAAGCAAGGCTAAAACGCCACTCGCACCACATTTATAGGACTTATATTATTTTTATTATGTTTAATTATTTTATGATGCTTTATTTGTATAAATTAATTTTGAAGTTTCTTTTGATTACTTGTAAAATGTGTCTCATATAACATACACATTGAAACATGATCAATGGTATTAGTATCAATTTATGTTATATGTGTCACACATTAATATATTCTATTCAGAATACACCATAATGCAGAACATATCATTTGTTGTGTCTCATCCCATAACACACACTACAGCCTTCAGAATGCATGAACCACTATGCTGGTGTGGTGTGTTCTGAGATGAGCCACACCTTTTCCAACCACAGAATACGAGGAAAATGATAAATTACCATGGGGTGTTTGCCAATCAATATGCATTTGTTTAAAGAAACAAAACCATTCATATTGCCAAACACCCTCTAAAGAGAAAAACAGGAAAAGTAAATTGGATAAATATAATCAACAACCACATCAATGAGTACACATCTGCTGTGACCAGTCATAGCACTTCCTTGCTATCCTCCTCCCCAATCAAACAGACATGCTGGCGGCCCCCTGAAAATTCAATAAATCAATTGCTTTTTTTGTTTCCATCGCTGGCATGTCCTTTAGGCTGAGCTTGGAAGGAGTACAAATGCAAATATGAAAAGCGCAAAACCTTATATTTTGTATTATTTTGTATGTATTTACGCTGTACATATTTGCATTTGTACTCTTTCCAAGCTGAGCCTTAATTTGGGGGTTGCTAAGAAGTGCTGGACCAAGTGAAATCTAGGTTGGTGCACTGCCAGCATAACTAAGCATCCATAAGGCATAAAATTTACCAATCAGGTAATATAATACCATGAAAGAAGAAAAGCAACTTACGGCAACTGAGAGCTTGGTACTTGACCAGCCATGTAAGAAGCTAAGCCTCCTTGAGAATGTAACATAAGGTTAGATATATAGCATAAAGATGAATGAACCAATAAGGGACTTCTATCGGAACCAATAAAGTGACTGAAACTTACCTTGTGGAGTATTTGGAATATAAGATGTGACTGGATTCTGAGGAAACCAAGGTTCAGGTAGGCCACTGAGGAAGGCAGGTGGCAACTGGGGATTTGGTAGTGCTGTCTGCAAAGAGCTCATATCCAAGAACTGCACGCAAAAAATGAATCAGCAGGAAGCAAGACAATTGGAAATTATATTGTAAAAAACCAAAACAAAAAACATGCACTAATTTAATTGAATATTCTACTCCAGAAAAAGAAAACCACATGTGCTTCTAAAACACAATCTGCAAGAGAGAGACTTAGGGTTTGTTTGGTTTCCAGAAATAGGTGACTGGAATCAGAATGGCATTCTGATTCCGATTCCTACTGTTTGTTAGGGAGGAATGGGATTCCCCATATGGGGGGAATG
>NW_010729311.1:339431-373484 GCF_000365185.1 Nelumbo nucifera
CCCTAGTGGGGTCTAAGACAACGTTATCAAGAAGTGCAAGAAGGCTCGAAATACAGTCGAAGTCTGAGTCCCTCAAATCCCTTCTTAGACCCAAGTTCCACCCAATCCCAGAAGTTGAAGACCCTTGGGTTACTTTCATTCCACCAATCTTTTACTTTCCCAACAAAACCCGGGTGGTAAAGCCACATGTTATTAAATCTGAAAGGAGTTGGGCCCCAGCTAAACATCCCTTCTTTATTGATGGAGATAGGCCAATGGTAAGAATTTAATCTAGGAAAAACTATGGAAATTAGATCTCCCCAATGTTCCTCCCAATCAGCAGTGAACAAGAACCTATCCAACTTGGAGCAAATAGGATTTGCCTAAAGATTAGACCAAGTAAAATTATTGTGCAAGAGAGGCAACTCCTTTAACTCAAAGGTATTAATGAACTCATTAAACATCCTCATGCTTGCAGCATTTCTTTGCCTCAGCTTATTTGTCTCCCCAACAAATCTAATCACATTGAAATCACCACCAAATACACCACAGTCCACCCCAAAGCCCCTAATGTCTCCCAATTCCTCCCACAAGCCTTCTCTTTCTCTATACCCATTGAGGCCATAGACATTTGTCAAGACCCATTCGAACCCATGACCTCATCCTTCCCGGGAGAAACTAAGCCTCCCGAGGAACCCCAAGATGGACTCATGGCCCAACTAATTCCCCTAGCCTTCCACACACTTCTAGCCCACTTGATGTCAAAACTTGTTAGTTTAGACTCCTAAAGAAGCACTAAATCCAGATTTTCTTTCCTCAACACTTCCTTTATTCAAGATCTCTTTCTTGCACTCCCCAAACCTCTAACATTCCAACTTATCAATTTCATGCTTGCCTAAAGCATCCCACCCCTATTAGTTGACCTCTAATTACTTCCTCTTCTCCCCCCTTTCCTCTTATTGAATTCCTTGTCTCCTTCCACATCAAGACGCAATCTCTCAGCCTCACTCAACTTCCACTTTTTTTGAAGAATCAAATAAAAAATAATTAAAAAAAAGATAAAGTACAGCAGGAGGTGGTAAGATATCACCAGCAGCAAGAAACATCCTCAAAAAACCCAAAAAAAAAAGATCCCAATAAAACCACACCTTGTAAATAAGAGATTACCCAAACTACACTGAAAAAGGTCGAGGGACACATTAATAAAACCCTAAAAAATCTAGAAGCCACCCCTCAACTCTAATAAAAGCAAGAACCCTTCCAGATGCCACATCAGTCTTCATCTGTAAACACTCCAACTGTGGCCTCTCTATCCACCATTTTTTGTATATCTACCTTACCTGAAATTACATCAACAACATCATTTTCTTGCCTTAGCCATAACAAACCAAATTCAGGGTCGACATCGTTCACCTTGCTTTCTTGTTGTTCTTTTAACGAAAGGGGGTCCCATGGCTAAGCTTGCACTGTTACCTCCCTACGATCAGTACCAATTTCCCATTACCTCACACCCTTTTCCTTCTGTAAACCCATTTATATTTTTTTGTAGGTCCTGTCCCTGCCAAGCCGAGCTTTACTCTTGAAAAGATCTTTGTCGCATGCATGATATTGTGAGTTCTTGCATTTCGTGATTTCTTGCTGATTAACCCACTAGGTTGATCCTTCTCCTTCTCTTCCGCTATGCTCCCTCAACCCAGATCAACACCCAGCCTTCCAATCTCAACCTCCTCAAAAATCATGCCATCTTCGACCTGATTTTCAATCTGTCCATCAGAGGACTCAACATCATCTGTGTCTTCCTTTCAAATCTCAACTTCCTTTTCCAGAACTGTCACCTTCCTCTCTTCTAGCTTCTCGATTTCAACAGAGTCCAGATCTTTCAAACTCAGTGAGATTGGATAACCCAAATCGTATCTATCCTCTACAAGCTTCATATTCATGACCCCTAGATCAGAGTGAACATCAATCCCGCCAAATCCCCCACTCACCTGAGAATTACAGTTGTCGTTGCCAGTCACAGTAGAAAATAGACTGTTGTTGGGAGTCTCTTCTGTACTCAAACAATCACTTCTTACCATGTTTGTCAAACTAAGCGATTACCATATTTTTCAAGGCGCCAAGGTGAGGCTAGGTGACGGGGGCGCCTTGACACCTAGTCGCTTAGGTGGGCACCTAGGCATCACCTAGGCAATGGATTTTTTTATGTATAAAACATAGATCCTAGGGTAATTCCCTAGGTATCATAACCATATTTCCTTAATAATTATTCATAAGTTTCATCAGAAAAGTATAGAGTTCATGTTGAAGTATAGAAAAGCAACATATTCATGAGAAGAAAAAGAAGGAAAAGAAATTTCAAAAAATATAGGGGCTGAACCCTTATTTTTGACATAGGAAAAGAAGAAAAAAAGTAGTAGTAGTAGTAGTAGTAGTAGTAGTAGTAGAAGAAGAAGAAGAAAATGTGTTGATTAGACAAAATTTCAAGTTCTTCCTTACTTATTGGTTCAGGTTTTGAAGTCTTTGGGGGTTCAATACAGCATTTAGCAGTGTTTGTGTTGATTAAACCCTAACAAATAAGAAAATAATAAAAAGAAATTAGTATATAAACACACAAAATGAATATTTTAGTTTAATAATGTCTATTTTACAATTATAATGTCAAAAAATAAAGAATAAGAAAGTATTTTATAATAGAAAGTACAAAACTGCTTGGTGATTTGGCAAGGCAAGTTTCAAAGGGTGCCTCACCTAGGCATCGCCTTGACAACTATGGCAATTACCCATACCCAACTCTCTTCCTCTCCTTTTCTAATCTCAATCGATGCAGTCCTCCTTACCACTCCCTTTCTTTTCAGATTTGATTTTTTAGGCCTTAGAAACTTCCTCTTGTCTTCTTTTCTATTCCTGGATTGAAATCCTTTCCTGTCATTTTGCAAGTCGCTGCTGGCATCTTGAGTACCAAATATATTTCCTTTTGCTCAAGGCAAAAACTTCAGGCTACACATCTTATTTGCTAAAGTCTATGGAAGGATTGCACCACCAAGCTTATTGTCACCCTCGAGCCCTTGTAAATAAACCTATTTAACTAAAGTCTCTGAGTCACTAGCGACCTTACCTTGATACCTCTCATCATTCGTGGCTTCCTCTCACCCTCCTCTGAAATCTCCTGCTACATCTCCTCTGTCTTCTAAGATCCCGTCTGAGGAAGACGTGACACGATTGGGAACTGTGTTTGAATCAGTTAGGTTGCTTGGGTTTATCAAAGGCACAAGAATCATGTGGCTACTACAGAACTCACGTGAATTAATAGCTCCCTACAGTCTATTCTTTTGAACTGCTGGCAGACCAGCTGGTTCACTTAAACATATTTCAGTCCTCTTCTCTTCAAATGGTGGACCCCACTCACTAGCTGACTCACCCCCTGTGATTTCTACTTCCCCATGCGAGCCTCCATTTTTATTAACATCATTCATTTCCCCTTGTGCATTCGACTCTAGAATTCGAAACATCTCCCTCATAGTCTTCCTAGCTTCCTTCACAACCTCCACGTCTACACCCACCTGTGCGTAATTAGATGCACATGCCTCACCACTTATAACCTCACCAACCACATCATCATTTTCAACCTTCGTCTTCCCAAACCAGAGCAACGTTTCCACTTCCAAAGCCAAGCACACCCTGCTCCAAAGACCTCCGACATGCAGCATGAAGGACATCAGAATTGCCTCTGGCTTGACTCCAGCAATCCTCATGCGTAAAGCTCTCAGATCACTATTGTTGAACGAAAGAAAAGCACCTCCCATCGTCGTTGCAATCTGCTCAATAATGGGTCTCTTCCAAATTTTGAAAGGCAGACCCACCAGATTCAAGTGGAAGCAACAGTCAAATAACTACAAAGAGTTCATTGACGGGAACCATTTCTTGATTGTCACAGTTCCGTCTTGCATATCAACAGTCTCACAGTCCACCGTCCTCTTCCCTGCATCCAATATGGCCTTCTTCTCATTAAACAGTATGAGAACTGTTGTATTCTTGATTCCCAGCTTCTTTGTTACGTCTTCTCAGATTCTTGTCCAATCCATTACTTTATTTTTTTGCTGTAACCACAAGCCTTTTCTCCCATTCTCTCTTCTCTCCATTTAACCAGAATTTTGGTTTCATAGTAGACAAAGCAATCGTCACACAATCCCTGCATTTGCACTTACCTTCGAACCTTAAGCTCTCACATTCTTCCTTATTTCCTTCAGGTCCTCCTTCTTTCCAATAGTTTCTACTGTTTCCTTTTCCTCTGGCTATGTTTCTCTTTTTACTCCCCCAGCTTTTGCTAACCACGGCATGAAGTTCGTTAGCAATTCTTGTCCACCCTTCCAGATCCTTACCTTCTGGCATAATGATCATCTTCTTTTTCCACTCTCGAATCTTTATTCAAGCGACACAAACCATCCTTTTGCATTCCTCATCCTTACCGCAGAGTATTCTTTGTTCCTCGATCTGAACGTCTTTCCATTCCATTCTCCAACTTACATTCACCGCACCATCCAGAAAACTTTGGAACCAAAATGCCGCCTCCCCTACTAACGTAATTGTACCTTTCCTGCCTTCTTGAATTTTAACTATAAACTCTTATTATGAAACAGCTCGTCCATTAGAAATTCCTCCCTTTCCACCTTGAGAAATCTCTACCGGCTCCTAACTGGCGAAAAGTTACCATCCATATTCTCAGACGAAGACGAAGATAGACCCACATTTAGGTCTATCAACTACCTTACCTCTTTTTTCCTTTCCCTCATTTTTCTTTTTTTTTCTCAAAAAAAAAGGTTTTAAATCATTAGGGTTCTTTATTTTGCACCCAAGCCTCGCCACAAAATCAGCCACCAAATCTTCCTTAACACTCTCTTCCCCATCCCCACTCAAATCTTTCTCCTTTCCCTCTTCTTGGGTTCCCACCCTTTCTGAGCTTTTTACTGTTGAGGCCTCCCCTGGTACCTTGCCACTATTTCCTTCTTCCTTCTCTAACTCTTTCCTTTTTAATTCTTCAAAGAATTCCTCTATCAACTCCCAAATTCTCCCCCCCCCCATTCCTCATCCCCTTCCATCTGCTTCCTCCCCACCATTCCCCCAACTTCAGTGGTTTGGGCAAACGGCTTAATGGCAAGTTGGAGGACAGGCATCAAAAACAGAGCAACATATTAGTACAGAAAACCAAATTCACAAACTGACCTTGATTAGCCTGAGGGGAAACCTTAGAAGAAGCAATAGGAGTTTTGGATAGGAATCCTTGTTGAGTTGTTTGGGCCTCACTAGCTGAACCCTGCAGGAAGGTTGGGCAAAATTTCAAAAATTTCCTCTCCCCTCATCTGGGAATCGCATTCCCTATTCTAGAAAATCTGCATTTTCAAAAATCAATCTTGAACCCTAAATCGAACCAAATTTGAAAACAGAAGCAAGAGAGGGATATACCTGATACGGAAAAACAGTATCTCCCAACGAAGGTTTTCATGCCCAAAGAAAATACTCCAAAAACTGCTCCCACTGAAGATGACACAGTGAATGTTGGAGCAGAATCAACAGTGTTCGTCCAACGAACCGAACCCTTCGCAAAAATTAGCTGGAGGATATGAGCAAAACTTCAAATCAGCCTTTCCCCAAAGGCAGATATTAAGATCTGATCTTGATCACTCCTGCTTGAGGAGGAGATCGAACTAGTAGTTATGGCGACGACAGGAAGGAGGTGACAAAGAGAAAATAGCGCAGTCTCACTGGATGCTATGTTCTCTCTCTAAAATTGAGAATGTGATCTTCTAATAGGCTGCCGCCCCCTCCTCCTTCTATAACCTTAAAGGGATCAGCTCCTAATCCCATTAAGAGTTGCTGATCCAAATCATATTTGAATCTGAATTCCCTTTAAGTGATAAGGATAGACCCTTATCTAATCTGCAAATTAAATCAGCCATCTCCTAATCTTATTAGGAGGTTTCCAGATCTAAATATCATTTAGATCTAGACTCTCTGAGTGGATACGCTTAAGACCCTATCCTATCTGCTAATCTAATCTCAGATCCGCCCCTTAATTTAACTGATCAAATCAGTCCAATTCGAAATGGGCTTTAGGCCCATGAAGTCTTAGTGCTCAGTATTCTTCCAAACTGCTGCCCAGTTGGGCTACTTTGTATGGCGTGGGTCCCAAACATTGATCTACACATCAGCYACATGGGTTCAGCCCAGCCTTTGTTACAAGGCCTGGCCAAATACACTATTATGGACAGTGCACCCCCTGAGCCCATCACATGGACTCTTAATGAACCCAACAGATACATTAAGTGGTCCCTACGCCGAGCCACCTTATAAAAACCCAAGGACTGTGAGCATATGCAAGATTAGCCCATCAGGAATTACCCTCAATGGTCTTACACTTAACCTCTCAACCCATAATGATCATGCACTGCCTGACAAGAGAGAACCTCTCCCTCGGCTGCAAGGAACAGTGTTGCACTCTCTACTCACATGGATCCCGGGAATTAAAACCTTTTTGCAGACATTTTGAAACCATAATATATATCCATATATAATATATTTTGCAAAAACAAATTTCAACGATTGAAATCAACTGCCGACAGTCTTGGTTTCCATCAGAGAGAGTGCATCCCCAATCATTACCTTTGTCCGACAAAGGGATTGATCCTACCACTATGATCACCCACTCAGATAAATTCTCGGACTGTCCCAACATACCCAGGTTTTGACCCCTACTAAGGATCTCACTGATTGGCATATCAAATACAACCCAATCCGACACCTAGTGCAATATCATAATCGAATCTAGGGGTCAGGTGTAACTTTCCAGTTTTGTCCACTAATCACCAAGGTCCAAGGCAATACTGGAAATCTGGTCCGGTTTAGGGTTTCAAGTAAACCTACACTGCATGTACCTCGGGTCTCACCCTAGCAGCTGAGACAGTCCACTGCAACACTTGGCGGCACACCAGTGTTAGCCTTAGCAGGATAAATCTCCCCAGACTTATCCAATGGCTGTGAACATTCTAAACTAACACAAATCCCATTAAGTGTCCAGTTTAAGGGTATTACACAGAAACACACCACAATAACATGAATCAAATATGTACTTTATTCATTTACAATAAATGTCATAATGTACATCAGTCTGATTGAAGCTAAGGGCATACAACTGTCTAACACTGCTTCCTCCCCACCATTCCCCCAACTTCAGTGGTTTGGGCAAACGGCTTAATGGCAACCTGGAGGACAGGCATCAAAAACAGAGCAACATATTAGTACAGAAAACCAAATTCACAAACTGACCTTGATTAGCCTAAGGGGAAACCTTAGAAGCAATAGGAGTTTTGGATAGGAATCCTTATTGAGTTGTTTGGGGCTCACTAGCCATCCCAGAGAAGAGGATCAGCCCAAATACTTTCAGATAATAGGTAATAGGTGCAAAAGCCCATCGAAGCTGTTCCTACTTGCTACATTATCAGATAGAACATTCTTTAATGAATTTCTTAAGATGATTTTCATACCTCTCCAGTAAAAAATGGTTTTGAACCTACGCATGGTCATGAGAAATCCTTCTTGATTGGAATTGTGATGTTGACTAAAAATATCAGAGATCAAGCTGGAGGTGTCTAGTATGTAAAGGTATTTTTTTAAGTAGAGAATACCGCCTTTGTAGTCCCATGGGCCCACTGCCTCATCATCCTTACATAGTTGTATCAGTCGCTATATTTATGGGCTCCCTTCTCACCCATTGTTCTTTTTCTTTATATAAATCTCTTCTCGGCCATTGTCTTCATACTTGTATTAGGACTTGTGAAAAGGAAAAGGCGACCCTAAGAGCTCACCATGTTTAATATCATGGCCTAAAAGATTGAAATAGGAAGCAGTGAATCCAACAAAAATATCTTACAGGAAAGGTCTGATATTTTAAAAGGTGTGAAAGGCGTACACCTAGAGGCATGCCTCAAGGCAAGGTGCCCCCAAAACACCCTGAGGCATATGCTAGAGGCCTTGAAACCTCTGAGGCATACACCCCATAAAGTATTTTTCATGAGGCTTGTAGAGGCATACGCCTCATAACACAGAAAAAAAAAAAAAAAAAAAAAAAAAAAAAAAAAAAAAAAAAAAAAAAAAGAGAAAAGAAAGAAAAGGGAAGGGAAGGGAAGGAAAGAGAAGGGAAAAGAAAGTGGGTCAGGGACTTTTCCCCCCAACCCCTTTTCAATAGAGCTGTAATGTGGGTTGGGCCGGTGGCAGGCCAGCACGGCCCAGAGGCATGGAATGGCACGGCACACAGGCTATAATTGCCATTGGAGGGTACCAACAGCTATAATTGCTTTTTTGTTTTGGTATTTTAACTAAAATTCCCCCAAACAGCTATAAACCGCCACTAGGGGTATTTAAGTATTTTGGATCATGGGAAGCAAAAAATGACTTAAATGCCACCCTAACAGCTATATCATTTGCAATATTTTCCAATAATCTAATCCCATTGTAATTTTTATCTTCAATTTATCATTTTATTAATTTAACTCCATTGTATTATTTTTTTCAATGTATTTTTTTATTTTTTTGTACACATTAAATTTGAAAGAAATAAAATTTGTACAATTTTTTCCAAAGTCTATATTCATGTTAATTTTCTGCTAGTATATATTACTTTTTATTTTTTCTAATTTTTCTTAGTTTAGGAAAATGGGAAAGGAAAAATACAAAAAATAGGCTAGGCCTAGGCCCGGCCCGGCTAGGAACCGGGCCATGGGCCGTGCTAGGCCTAACCTAGGAGGGGGACCATGCTGCCTAGGCACAGCCCACCAAGGCCCAAGGCATGGCATGACATGGAGCGGATGGTGTCTGGTCTGCCTTCAATCTGTGTCGTAATGACACGGNCGTAATGACACGGTACAGCCCACATTACAAGACATGGAACGGACCGTGCTGCCTAGGCACAGCCCACCAAGGCCCAAGGCATGGCATGACATGGAACGGATGGTGTCTGGTCTGCCTTCAATCCGTGTCATAATGGCACAGTACAGCCCACATTACAGGTCTACCTTTCTTTTCTTTACAGGTCTATTTATGTTAAGTTTAAATGGCTGAGTAAGGATATGGTGGTTCATTACAACTGGGTGAAGATGACTGCTAATTCCTTTGCTGATGGGTTAGCAAAGCAAGGGGTGAATAGGGATTCGATTTTATTTTTTCCTTGTACTCTTTGATGGGGAGTTAAGTCTTTTTACCTCCCCTTTGTACCTACGCTTCACATAGTTTCATATCTTTAATAAAGTTTCTTGTTATTGATCAAAAAAATAAATAAATAAAAAGTTGATAGCATAACAATTCTATCAATAAGATGAGTAGTTGCAGCTTACCATATTGCTAGGTTCCAGATTAGAATCATACGAAAGATCAAATGGATTTGAAGATTTCCTATCAGTAGCATGTGATGATAATCCTCCCTATGAAAGCCAAATCAATTCATTATTCAGACAGAAACTATATATATATATATTACATATTACAATTTATAGAAGAATACAAGCAAGTCAGAACAAGCACAAACCACAAGGGGAATCACTGGTTGAGAAAATGATGATCCAGTGATATATCTGTTATGTGGTATACTTGGTATAGGGAGTCTATCTTCTGCACCAACTCTTAGAAACCCATCTTTTCCCAAGTCCTGTAAAGCCCAAATGCATAAGAACCAATAGAAAAAAAAAAAAAAAAAAACATGCATTATGATTCATAATTATCAAGCAGAGATTAGACTACCTCGGAAATTTTAGAGCTCAAATATTGATCACTGGTTAAATGAGGCTTCTGTGCTGGCACTTGTGGTTCACTCTTCTGTGGTAAATTCCCAAAGGAAATTTGAGGATGGCTTCCAATGTTATCTTCAAAGGCATTCCATGACTGCTAAGCAACACCAATTAAATCATTAAGCTAAATACAGATAGAAAAACTTGACCTAAATGCTAGATAGAATTTCTTGAGCGTCTCAATTATATTGTAAGATACATCACCTGTGTACTTATTGCAGCAGTGGAGACTTGATCATCATGATGCCCCTCATTCCATTGGTAAGACGTCGAGGATAAAGATCCTTGAACTGCGTAATTTTCAAATTGTGGCCACTTTATGCCAGTACTTACAGATGAAGCATCATCAAATTTTCCCACAGGTATTCCATCACCAGAAGCGACATCGGCATGAGTCACATTTTTTGTTTCTTGGGCAGAAGAGAGATGCTGAGGCATGTCAAATGTTGCCCATCCTTCACCTTCTTGAAAAGAGAATTCCTGTGGTTTTTGTTCCCATAAAGTTGCAGCTGATTGATGGAAATTGATGTCAGCAAACAGATCAATAGATGGAGCTGAAGAGGTTGGTGGTGGTTGAGGTAAATCAAGAGAGGAAGCTGAAGAAGTTGCAGGTAGCTGAAATAAATCTACAGATAGAGCTGAAGAAGTTGCAAGTGGTTGAGCTGAAGTAGATGCTGGCTGCTGAAAGAAATGTACTGATGAAACTGAAGAAGCTGCAGATGGCACATTGAAAAAGCCTTTATTTATAGAATCAACAAAGAAAAAAGAACATTGTGGAAAAGAGGGAAAAGAAGACATACCATCCTGCAGGGTCCCACCAGATGGCTCAGCCTCTGAGAAAATATCAAATAAATTACCTGAATTAACTGATTTCAGGGATACAGAGTTGCTATCAAAAGATCCAAAGCTTCCTAAAGATGCACTTCTCTGAAGAAAGAAGTAATTGAAATTTGGTTTAAAAAGGTAAAGCAAAAATGAGAAGAAAACAGAACAAATTACATAAATAATAAAGGCATCAAGAGTACCCATTAAGCATGCTTTATATATGCAGAACAAGAAAGAATGCACATGAAAGTGGAAACATCCACTGTATAGGTCCCACTTCGGATCTCTCTAGACAAACATGTTTTAGGCCATCTCCAAAATGTAATTTCAATAAAGTTAAAGGTGGGTTAACCTGTGAATGTGGAATAACATCTGCATCTCTTTTCAAATTTGCATCAGACAATGTACATAATGTTTGGCGCCGTCCATCTTCACTTAAGAAATCCTTCACAGGATGAACAGGACTGCTAAAACCAATGTCCTTCTGAAAATTAGGTGACTGGGTATCAGATCTGAATGCATCGCCTCCACTAGATACAGAGCAGTCTGAAACTCTAGGAGCAGAACCCTCATTTGCAAATCTATCCTCGTACCGACCTGGACTATAAACAAAGCTAGATATTTTCCCTTCATAGTGGACTCGATCTGAACCAGGTTTTCTAGAAAGCACACCAACTTGTTTGCCATAATGTCGATCTTCATACTGATATTCATAAGGTGGACTCTGAGAATAGGAGTGATACGAACTGGCTCGTCTGGTTTGATCTTCATAGTTCCTAAGGCTCTGTCAAACTCAAAATAAAGAGGAGAGTTAAAGTCATATTTCTGCCTCTAAGTTGAAGCCAATTTGAAATTGAAAATATATCAACAGCCATGATCACCAAATGAAACAAGAAATGGATTGCCTGCATGTCTCTTGGAGGCTTGTCAGAGGTCTTCCCACCAGCGTATTTCTTTTCGATGTAAACATTCTTTATGAACTCCCGGACTTTATCAACATTGCTACAGAAGAACACTTTGTAAGAAATAAACCAAGATCTACAATCTACGGAATCACTGATGCTTTGAGCATCAAGAAGCATATCCCTCACCTGCTATCGGGCAATCTCTGACGCTGTAGGTCCCATTCCCTCAAGAATATTTCTCTTGCACGCTGTAAAARAAAAAGAAAAAAAAAAGGAAAACCAAATAACTATGGAGAAATAAGCATGTAATGGGCAAGGAAAAATTATAACTTACTATTTTTTGTATTGAGGGGGAAGAGAGGGCCAATTATTGGCTAACATTCTTTTCCAAATCTTTCTTCTTTCCTCTCTTCTTCTTCTCTTTCATGTTTTAGACTTCAAGTATAAACACAAGAATAACCAACCCATCTGGCTAAGGGGAGGAAGCAAGTCAAGCTGCTAACTATACCTGATTACCACCCCTTTGAAGAGCCTCAACTTCTTGAGAAGTGAATTTAGCCATGGATACAGACTTTACTCGGTGAGTAAATTCACGACTGCATAGTTTAATGAAGAAGGATGCATCAAATACACTGAAATAATAACTAAACATGTGAAAAAAATGTAATATAATCAAGAAAGAACCTGAATGATACAAATGCAACAAGGATTTTAAATTTTAAACAGTTAACAATCTTACACCACTACTTGTAAAGCATTAAATGTAATCTTGCTCTATAAAATACAAAGCTCATTGAAACTTCAGACGTATTTGAAAATCCAACTCCATTGCTGTGCTAAAACTAAGTAGGCAACCACTGTTTCAGCATAGGATCTATGGAAGTAACAAAACATAACTAAAAGAATGACTTGGTCTTTCCTGCTGCAGGTGCCACTTTCAGAGATTCCAGCTCCATCATTAATCTCCCAGGTGAGTTGAAATATCTCTCTGTCATGTCATTGACCCACTTTTCTCCCCACTGCATTCTCACGGCCTTTGTTCATTAAAGAATTCTGCTCATTCGCCATTAAAAGTTTCTTCCTCTAGACCCTTGAAGGAAACACCAAGGAATTCCCAAAAAGATGAAACAAACAACCTAGATTGTTTCAGGCACTAAGTCTAAAAATGGAGGCCCATGCTGACTTTATTAAATTGCTCAGGCTCCTCAACAAAGCTTACTAGCCTGCTGGAGGAGGATCACATGAAAACAGGGTTTAGGGGCCTGGCTCCATGGCCAAAGGAGAGACTTCAATGCATTCTTTTTTTTGGATAGGTAAATGAATTTTATTAAAATTGAAAGATCAGCAATACAAACATCCCAGGGAAAAGTGTGAGATTCACCTCATCCAACAGCATAAACAGAAACAGAAAACCAAATTACCAAGTAACAGTCTCCGAATTTTGTAGCCAGACCACTACTATCTTGGAGTCTCCTTCCACAATTAATCTGTTCAAACTTAAATCTCTTGCTCTCTGTAATCCTTGGACAACTGCTATCAAATCAGCCCTAACTGAGTCTCCCATACCTACTGGTCCAGAAAAAAGAGCTACAACCTGTCCATCTTTGTTCCTAAAAATCCCTCCAACCCTGGAAGGGCCTGGATTCTTAAAAGCCCCACCAATCCCAAAAGGGATTGTTGGGATATAATTAAACAGGACATCCATAAGGTCTTTGTTGAATTTTTTTGAGAGAGGTGTGAGTAGCCTGGGGCTGAACTTCACTTTTTTAGCTTTGGTTCCAAATTAATCTGTGCAATTCACCTAAAGGAATTCAGACCGAATTAAAGTTGTGCCACCTCAAATAATTTCCCATAACCGAGGTGCCTTTGTGATGAATAGACAAATAATTGATTAGATTCTAATTGCAAATGGAAGTTTGGAGGACCGGAGAAGAACTGGGAGAAAAGGCTTGGTGCGCAAGCTGGATTTGGAGAAAGCATATGCTTTGGTGATTGGTCTTTCTTAATGCAGGTGTTGGTGACTTTTGGTATTGGGGAGAGATGGTGCAAGTGGATACAAGGCTGTATTGTGACATGTCATTACTCTATTGGTTAAGAGGGCAATGGTTGACCACTTTCCTTTTCACTCTAATTGCAGAAGTTTTGGGTAGATTGATATAAAGAGCAAATTCTAGGAATTTGGTGAGGGGTTGGAGGGTAGGCAGGGATAGGGTCGATCTCTCATCTACAGTTGGCTGGTGATACAATTTTATTCTCTAAGAAAGATGTTGTTACGTGGGTGAGGACTCAGGACTTTGAAATTGATGATTCAGTTATTTGAGAAAATGTCAAATTTGAAGGTTAATTTTGTCAAAAGTTGTGTGGTGGGAAAGGTTTTAAAAACCAACCCGGAAACAAAACCGTTCTACCTACCGATTTCCAGGTCAGCGGTTTGACCGTCCGGGTCGAACAGTTCGGACAGTTTGCATATTAGGGAAAATATTTTATATGAGATTTGAGAAAGGAGAACTGGAGAAGATGTCGGTTGAGAAAGAAAAAAAGAAAGAAGAAAAGAAAGAAAGAAAGGAAGGAGAAAGGAAAAAAAAGAAAAGAAGAGAAAGGAAAGGAAGGAGGGAAGAAGGAGTGAAGGAGGGAAGAAGAAGGAAGAGGAGGAGGATGGTTCAACGCTCACCGGAAACAATAATGGCGACGGCAACGGCGACGCGGCGGCAACAGACAGATCTGAGTTCTTGGATCTGAGATCTGAGATCTGAGCTCTTGGATCTAAGATCTGAGATCTGAGTTCTCGGATCTCAGATCTGAGATTCTCTGCAACATCTCTGATCTGAGTTCTCTCTCTCTTCTTCTTCCTCAGATCTGAAACACAAACTCAGATCTGAGTTCGTGTTTCTCTCCTGCAACTTTATACTACGAACCACTGTCCGGGTCAAACAAGTCAACAGTTCGACCACCCGAGTCAGCGGTTTTCTGATGAAGTCAACGGTTTTTGACCCAGGAATGACTTAGGGGTGAAACGGAACCGGTTGCTTGGACGGTTTCCGGGCCGAACGGTCCGACCGTCCGGGTCAACGATGGTTCAAAAACATTGGTGGTGGGGATAAATATGGATAGGAGGGAGATGGTAGAAAAGAGCTGAATTAGGGGTGATCATTTCAGCCCGGCCCGGCCTGGCCCGGACAAGCCCGACCCAGAAATTCCAGGCTTGGGCCTGGGTTTTGTGTTCAGGCCCGGACATCAGGCCCGTAAATTTTAGGGCAGGGCTTGGGCTTAATACTTCAAGCCCGGCCCGGCCCATATATATCTAAACTTACACATTTTGTATATAATGTATACATATGTATATATGTTATTTTACATTATATTATATATTTTATATATAAATATTATAACATGACATGTATAATTTATATTATATGTAATATTTTATATTATATAATGTATAAAATAAGTTTATATGCATGTTATGTCATTTAATATATAGATATTTAATGTTTTATATATGAGTGACATTGGCTCGGAATCAGGCCCGGCCCGGCTAGGGCTTATGTTTCAGGCCCGGAACCCCGGCCCGGCCCATGATCACCCCTAGCTGAAATCCTAGGATGTGTGGTGTCTCGTTTGCCCTTAAATGAGTTGGGGCTGCCTCTTGGTGATAACCCAAGAAATATCAATTTTCAGAACCCAGTGGTTGACAGATTCACTAAAAGACTAGCCTCTTAGAAGAAAATTTACTAGTCTTTGGGTCACAAAATCACATTGAAAAAATCAACTTTGACCAATTTATCTGTGCATTTTGTCATCTTTCAGGACACCAAAGGCAATAAGCAAAATACTAGAAAAATTGATGAGGGATTTCATGTGGGAACCAGGGGAGGGGAGATCATAGGGTTAGCTGCGGGGTGGTTTCTAAATATAAATTTGAGGGTGGATTAGGTACTGGAGACATTCAAAAGAGAAATGTGGCTTTATTAGGAAAATGGTATTGGAGATTAACTAAGGATAGGGATAAGTTGTGGGTTAAGGGAATCTTGTGTATTCATGGGCAAGTGGCTGATAGGCGGGATGCAAGAGCTTTGGTAAGGGCTACACGAACTTCTCCTTGGAGATCCATTCATGCCATCCATCCTTCCTTCCTACCTTTTATCAAGTACGATCTTTGTTCTGGAAATTCTATAAATTTTTGGGAACATCTTTGGGTGGGAGATGTGCCATTGAAAGAACAATTTTCGTCCTTGTTTTCCCTATCCTTGTTTAAAAAGGAGCTAGTTTCAACCTTGTTGGTCCCATCAAACCCCAATTATGGGTATGATTAGGACTTGGGCTTTAGAAGGGGTCTCAAGGATTCAGAAGTTGAGGATGTGTCGACCTTGATTCAGATTTTGATTAGGCTGATTGTGGATCCTTTGGGGAGGGACAAGAGGATTTGGACCTTAAATTCTACTAGTGTGTTTTCTTGTGCTTCCTTTTTCAAAGCCCCAGTGCTTCCCAACCACCACCCTCTCTCCCTAGACCAAATCTCCAAAGCCACTTTCCCATTAGAGCCCGATTAAAGATTCTCACTTTTCTTAGCCCCAATCCACCCCTTCTCTTTCGGTTTACAGACTTTAACCCAATTCACCAAGTGAAATTTCTTCCCCCTCCCTCACCTTCCCATAGGAAGTCCCTCTATATTTTCTCAATTCTCTCTGCCACCTTAGTTGGTATTTTCAACAAATACAAGTAATAGGTTAGTAAGCTTAACAAGACACTTTTAATTAATTCCCCAGTCCCCCCCCAATAAATACTTAGCTGTCCACCCATCCAACCTCCTTTCAACCATCTCTATGATTGGTTTCCATATTATGTCAGCATTTGAAGCACCACCTATTGGCATTTCCAAATAGGTGGAAGGGAGCTCACCAATTCTGCATTCAAGAGCATCAGCACATTCCACCATAACATCCCTCCCCACCTCTCCAATTTCGATTATTATGCATTTTGAAAGATAAATCTTCATCCCTGTTAGCATTTCAAAATTTGTCAATACTACTCTTAAATTCAGCATCTGTTCCACCATAGAGTCTAGATAAATCAAGGTGTCATCTGCATACTGCAGATGGATAATGCAAGGCCCATCCCTTCCAACCTTAAATCCCCCAATCAAGCACATTTGTCCACTTCTCTCAAGCAAAAGATTCAAAATCTCCATAACCATAACAAATAGAAGAGGAGATATTGGATCTCCTATGCAAAGACTTTTGCACTTGTAGCCAAGATGAACTCCATTAGACTCCTTTCAGTGGCAACTAATTTTGATTGGATCTTCACTAGCTGGATATCAAGAATATTTTCTTGAATGGTGATTTAGAAGAAGAGGTGTATATGGTTCAGCCTACTGGTTTTTGTGCCAAAGGTAGTGAGCCGAAGGTATGCAGGTTGAAGCAGTGACTACAGGCCTGGGTAGTTTCCATTTACTTGTACAACAAATGGGGTTTAAACAATGCCAGGCAAACCATACATTATGTGTAAAGAAAGGTAAAGGAAAAATTGCATCCCTAATCGTCTATGTTGATGACATAGTAGTTACTGGTGATTGGATAATAGAAATACAAAAATTGAAGGAGTTCTTAGCCACATAATTCGAGGTGAAAGGTCTGGGTCATTTATGCTATTTTCTTGGAATTGAAGTTGCTCGCTCTCAAAAGGGGATCTTCATTTCTCAAAGGAAATATGTCCTACTTATTGGAGGATACCGAGAAGTTAGGAGTGAAGCCAATTGATTCACCAAATGATCCAAATCACAGGTTGGTTGATAGTTAGGGAGAACCTACAAAAGATGTGAGGCAGTTCTAGAGGCTTGTAGGTAAACTTTTATCTCTCCATAGTTGTCAAGGCGATGCCTAGGCGACTAGGCGCTTTTTAAAGAGAACCTAGTTTCTATAATAAAACCTCACATGTTGTCACGTTTTTGTTGCGAGGAAAGTAAAAACAAACTTAATGAGGGTTTCACTTTGACAAAAGAATCGAACCGAGGAAGGGGAGAGAACAAAATACCTCCATCGTTCCCACACAATCCTCAAAGTCAAGGTGAGTCAACCGTCTTCCTTTGTTCTTTGTTTCCTTTCTTTTTGTTGGTTTAAGACAGTTGTTACGCCCCATTGTTCTCTTCCTTTTTTCTATCTTTTCCCCAAGCTTTTTTAATCATTTTATTGGACTAAAACAGGGAATCATTTTATTGGACTAAAATAGGGGCTATGCCCCTTCTTTTGTTCTTAAATTTCTTGCTTTTTTTCTCATTATTAGTGTCTGAAACAGGGGCATAACAGGAGCTCTGCCTACTTTTCTTTTTCATATTCTTCTTTTATTTTTTTGTATTCTTTTCACCAGCTTTTTTGGGTCTAGAACAGGGGCTCCACCCCCTACTTTTCTTCTTCATTTTCTTCTTTTATTTTAGAATTTGTTCCCTAGGTTTTCTTGATCTAAATAAGGGCTCCGCCCCCTTCTTTTGTTCTTAAATTTCTTGCATTTTTTCAGCTTTTTTTTTCTCATCATTTGTTTGAAACAGGAGCTTTTCTTCATATTTCTTCTTTTATTTTAAACATTTTTCACCAGCTTCTCTGGGTCTAGAGCAGGGGCTCCGCCCCCCCACTTTTCTTCTTCATTTTCTTCTTTTAGTTTAGTATTTGTTCCCTATGTTTTGTTGATCTAAAATAGGGGCTCTACCCCCTTCTTAGGTTCTCTTTTCTTGGTCTAAAAATAGGGGCTACAGCCCCCTTCTGCCTCAAACTAGAGACCTCATTGCAACTTTGTCTAGGGGTGGCAATTGGGCAAGTTTGGTTGGGTTGGGTTTGGGTTGAGCTTCAACCCAACCAATCTAACCCACTGACCCATCAATGACCCATTTCAGAAAATTTAAATGTGTTGGGTTCAACCCAAAAACACCTTAAACGGCTTAACCCAACCCATTAATCTTACATACATAAATTACATAAAAATATAACAAAAATTATAAAAAAACAATAATTACAACAAAATATAACAAAAGATATAAATAAACATAGAAAAATGAAACACAAATAATAATAATAATAATAATAATAATAGGAAAATATAACAAAGATTATAAACAAACATAGAAAAAAAATAAAAAATAACAAGAAAATATTACAAAATTTACAAGCAAACATACAAAATGAAAAAATAAAATAAAAATTGCAAAAGCGTAAAATGGCATAGCTGAAGAAGAGCACAAACAAGAAGTGAATCTAATGTGCATGAGTGACAATGTCAAAGTTGAGGAGAAGTAAGGACTTGAGGGTTTCTGGTAATGGAAAGAAGTGGCTTTGCCCCCTTGACAAAGCGGCCACCATTGATTAATTTGACACTAGACCTGTTCATGGGTTGTGTAGCCCGACGGGCTGGCCCGGCCTAGCCTGTTTTTTTATTGTGATTAGACAAACTTTCAGGACCATGAGCTCCGGCTCGGTCTTACACAAATAAGCCTAGCTTGAGCCCAACTCGATAATATTACATATAATAAAGATATATAAATAATATATATTATTTCATTAAATTATTACCAAATACCAATTTACAATTTAGGAAATAGAAATTAGTTTATTGGTTTATTATATTATTACCAAATTAATATAATATAAGTTTATTGAATTACACCATAGATAAGAGATTTTATGTTCAAACCAGGCTTCAGGTATTATATAAGGTCGGGCTAAGACTCGGGCCAAGGCATTTTCTATTAATAAAGAGGCAAAGCCTGGTCGAACCAGCGTAGACCATGAACAAGTCTATTTGACACCAACCGATCAAGACTCTTACGACAGAAGTCAAGTGAAAAGATTGATCAAAAAAAGTCAAGTGAAAAGTAATAGAAATATAAGAAGAGGAAGAGCAAAAATTCGTCAACCTTCACATGCACCAAGAGACAAAAGTAAGAACAATTGATGTTTTCAATTATTTTTTAATGTTTGGATGGGATGGTTAGTAAGAGAAGAGCTGGTGCTAAACAAAAAAAAATGACTTGATTATAGGCTAAAGAGTGTGAGGTAGGTTGCAGAATTAAAACGAGATATGTTTGAAAGAAAGAGAGAGAGAGAGAGAGAGAGAGAAGGAGAAATTTGACATTTTGAGGTGTTTGACTTCAAAGATTGTTCTAGCAATCCTAGGTTTAGTACAAATCAGTTTAAGAAAAGAAAAAGAAAAAGAAAAAGAAAGAAAAATAGAAGAGAAGAAGAAAAGAAAGAAAGGAGAGAAAGAGAGAGCAGAATGAATTGGTTATGTCGCCCCCCTCATTGGCTTTTATATAACTTAACAAAAAGATGGTACAATGACAAAAATACCCCTACCGACTATGACAGAGAGAAAAACACAAAACAACAACCTGAAATAATACCAAATAAAGATGGGGAAACAACTAAGTGTCCCTGTCTACATCTCTACACTCCCCCTCAAGTTGGGAATAGATATTGAGCATTCCCAACTTGCATAAATCTATCTTCATCCTGATTTTAGTAACTGCCTTGGTGAAGAGATCAGCAAACTGCATATCAAAGGCAATATATGGCAAGCACACTTCTTGAGAGGCAACTCTCACCCTAATAAAGTGTCAATCCACCTCAATATGTTTTGTCCTATTATGTTGTATTGGGTTATGGGCAAATTAATGGTAGCTTGAATGTATGTAAAGCACTAAGGGCTTCTCATGCTCAATTCCAAGTTCTTCAAGTAAGGATCTCAACCATAGTCTTTTGCCACTCCATGAGCCAAGATGTATTCTACTTCAACACTAGAACGAGCTACTACATTGTATTTCTTACTTCGCTAGGAAACTAAATTTCCTCCAACAAAGGCACAGTACCCAAAAGTAGACCTCCTGCCATCTACACATCTAACCCAATTCACATCAGTGTAAACCTCAATCTTCATATGACCATTATTCTTAAAGTGTATTCCACGACCTAGACACCTCTTAAGATATGCTAGGATCCTCTCAACAACCAACAAATGAGTGGTTCTCAGATTGTGCATGTACTAACTAACAACACTGACAGCATAAGAAATGTCAGCCGAGTTAGACAAAGATACAGAAGTTTCCCAACCAGTCATTGATACATAGTCTTGTCATCAAGAGGCTCACCCCTTTCAGCACTTATCTTATGGTTTAATTCAATGGGAGTATCTATAGGTTTAACCCCCAATTTTCTTATTTCCTCCAAAAGGTCAAAGACATACTTTCTCTAAGAAATGAAAATACTATGTTTAGAGGTTGGAGGGTAGAAAGAAATCAAGTTGTAATGACTCATTTGCAGTTTGCAAATGACAATCATTTTTTGTGAGGACTGCTCGGAATCAAGCTTAAGGAATTTGAAGGCCCTAGTTGGTCATTTTCAGAGAGTTTCAAGTTTAAAAGTCAATTGGGAAAAGAGTTGTGTGGCAGGAGTCAACTTGGGAGAGCAAGAGACTTGTTTGTTAGCGAGAATACTAGGCTGTGAGGTAAAATGTTGGCCTCAATTATCTTGGCATGCCTTTGGGGGGAAACCCAAGAGCAGATAACTTTTGGAAACCAATAATAGAAAGATTTACTACGAAGTTAGCCATGAGGAAAAGGAGCTACATCTCTTTGGGGGGAAGAATCACCTTGGTCAGGTCCACTCTAGCCAACTTACCCACCTATTACCCGTTCACCTTTAGAATTCTGGTAAAAATTGCAAGGCAACTGGAAAAAATAATGAGTGATTTCTTATGGGAGCTAGGAGATGAAAAGAAAGATCATCTGTTAAAATGGAAGCAGGTGTGTAAATCTAAGGATCAAGGAGGACTAGGCTTAGGGAATCTGGTTAAAAGGAATACAGCTCTCCTAGGAAAATGGCTTTGGAGAATTCCCCTAGAAGGAGAAAGGTTGTGGCACAAGGTCATTGGAAGCATCCATGGTGTAGTGCACAATGGCTGGGACGCAAAACTAGCACCTCAATGAGTTTGAAATTCCCCTTGGAAAGAAACTTTTGAGGAACTTCCATCTTCTCTTAATTTTATCCATTGTGATGTTAGGGTATGGAAACAAAGTCCTTTTTGGGGAAGACCACTGGCTGGGGGAATTACCCCTTAAACTGCAATTCCCTATATTCTATGCTTTGTTAGATTATAAGGCTGAGCCTGTTGCCAGGTTTGGCCTACCCTCAAAGCTTGGTTTTTTTAAATAGTAAAATGAAAATTTATTAAATATAAAAAGAAAGATACAGTGATTGAATTTCAAGTACATTCCAGAAATTCTCCCCAAACCTGACCTACTGACTTCATCAAAATCTGGAAGCACTCAGACCCAATCTACTACTAGTTTCCCCACCAAAGAAACCAGAATTTCAGAACGTTTTTATTTGCCTTCAAAAATCTTTTTGTTTCTTTCATTCCACAGAGTCCAACATACGGCAAAGGGAATGCAGCTCCAAACTATCCCTGCTTTCTTGCTTCCCCCAAGTCTTGGCCAAGAAGAGAAATTTTCTTCTGTTAAACTTGACTAAAATATTCTTCGCCCAAAAAGGGAGAATTTCCAAACGATGTTTGCACTTTGCAGTCTTACAATAGAAGAATAGGTGGAAGACAGTCTATTCATCCTTGCAGCACGTAACACAGATGTTTGCTAAGCAGAACCCTCTACTTTTTAAGTGGTCAACTGTTAGAATACTATTCAAGGCAACCAACCAAGAAAAAGCTTCCACTCTCAGTAGAATGGGATTCCCCCAGACCCCATGTGATCTGAAGCCAGCTGATACTTTACCAGTGCCAATTAGAAAGATTTCACAGTGAACACCCCATTCTTGCATTCTTTCCACCACATCCCATCCCTCAAAGAGTGTGACACCTTAACTTTCTGTAACTTTTCCAGCAGCTTAATACATTCTTCCTCTATCTCTTGATCCAGAAGATGTCTTCTGAATTTGGGGCACCAAACAATCTCATCTCCCCTTAGCTCAAAACATTGACCAACTTTAATGTGATGCTTAGTCAGCCTGAATTTGGTTTAAACTAAGACTTTGGTTTTAGAAGGGGTTTGAGAGATAATGAATGTGAATCCCTAGTTCTCCTTCTTTCAAAATTGGAAAAGGTCTTCTTGGATCAAAATTCCTTGGACAGTAGAGTTTGGCCTCCCTCTCCTGATGGTCTTTCTCTTGTGCTTCCTTCTTCAACATCCTTACCCCCTCAGAACATATGGGCAAGAATTTCCTAGTGAAAGAAATTTAGTGTAAAACAATCCCCCCCAATGTATATTGCATTTGGGATTACTTCTCACTCTTTGGCTGCAGATGGGATCCCCCGCAAGATGTGGTCAGCTTATTCAATTCCAATTTCTTGCAGCAAGAAAAAAAGGGCAAAATGCTTATGGAGGGTAACAAGAGCAACTGGTTTGGACCATCTGGGAAGAAAGAAATCAAAGGATTTCCAATGAGAAGAGCAGATCTAAGGAGGAAGTATTTCAAACAAAAAAAAAAAATCAGATCTGTGCATTGGATAAAAACTGTTGATATCTTCAAAGATGTCTCAGCAAATGAAATAATAAGGAATGGAAGTGGCACAAGTGGAAACGCATAAAGAAATAATTAAGATGGATTGGAACTCCAGAGCCAAATAAGTTGAAGCAGAACCTTGACGGTAGCTCCTTTGGAAACCCTGGGAGGGCAGGAATAGGGGGAGTCTTTAGAAATCATCATGGAAAAGTTGTGGCTTTGTTCTCAGGACCAATTGGGTACTCGATTCAGGCAGAGATAATGGCTCTCTTACAAGGCTTGAAATTAGCAATACAATTAGAAGCTAGAGAGTTGGAAGTTGAAGGGGACTCACTATTGGTCATCTCTTAGGCTAAGCAAGTAAACTCAGCACCCAGGAAGTATAGATTTGCATTCAGGGAGATTGACCTTCTTGCTAAGAGTTTTAACTCTACATTTGGGTGGGTTAAAAGTTGGGTGAGTTTTAACTCAGCACCCTGGGAGGACAGGAATAGGGGGAGTCTTTAGAAATCATCATGGAAAAGTTGTGGCTTTGTTCTCAGGACCAATTGGGTAAGGAGACTCAATTCAGGCAGAGATAATGGCTCTCTTACAAGGCTTGAAATTAGCAATACAATTAGAAGCTAGAGAGTTGGAAGTGGAAGGGGACTCACTATTGGTCATCTCTTGGGCTAAGCAAGTAAACTTAGCACCCTGGAAGTATAGATTTGCATTCAGGGAGATTGACCTTCTCGCTAAGAGTTTTAACTCTACATTTGGGTGGGTTAAAAGGGCAGCAAATACTCTAGCAAAACAAGGAGTTGATAGGCCTGCTCTATTTTGGGCAAAACTGTAGCTCTCTGTATTAAAACAAAGAGATGATGATCCTTGTAATTTGGGACATTTTGTATAATTGCTATACTCTGACTGCATAGTAGCTAAAGTACTTGTAATATATTATTTAAATTAATAAATAAAATCTCCTTTGTTGATCGAAAAAAAAAAACATCATCCCAAAATAACAAACTGAATTTCATAAGCAAACCATACCTTATGAAGGTGAGGAACTGAAGAAGGATAGTAGCCCGTTGAGATACACCAGCATCCCAGACATTATTTGAACTATGAATACTATCAATTACCTTATGCCATAATCTCTCTCTCTCTCCAATGGCCACCTCCATAACCATTTCCCCAACAAGGCCACATCTTTGCTAGTTAGATTCTTTAATCCAAGTCCACCCTCCTTTTTAGGTCAATAGACAATCTCCCACTTTATCAAGTGATCTTTCTTCTACTCACCCAGTTCCCAAAGGAAACTTCTTATCAACATCTCTAATCTCTTAACTTCCCTATAGAGGATTCTAAAGACAGAGAGAAAATACGTCAGTACATAAGCTAGTAGGCCTTTAATCAAGGTAACTCTTCCTCCCAGAGAAATGTAGTTCTTTTTCTACGTTACCAACTTTTTTCAAATTTTTCCAATACCAGAATCCAAAAGTGATTCTCCTTTGGATTTGCACCTAGAGGGAGACCTAGATAAAACAAGGGCCAAGATGCAATTGGACAACCTAAGCACTCTACTATGGATCCAACAAACCGCTCATCCAAATTAATACCCACCACACAGTTTTTCTCCCAATTGACTTTCAGATTAGCATTCTCAAATCGATTGATAAGATCTCTAAGGTTCCTTACCAGTCTTAAGTCATTCCCATTACAAAAGATGATGATGTCATCAGAAAATTGGAGGTGGGTAATAGAGATGCCATTTCTACCTATTGTCCAACCCCTAACAACCTCCTTCCTGTCAGTTTTCGAGATTAGGCGACTAAACACATCAGCTATTAGGGTAAAAAGGAAGGGAAAGAGAGGGTCACATTGTCTCAAACCTCACACTGAAAAAAAAAAAAGACCTTGACCACACCATTGACCAAAGTTGAGTAATGACAAGAGTTTAAGCACCCCCACATCTAGTCACACCATCTATCCCTAAACCCATAAAACCCAAGTACCTCTAGCTTACACACAAAACCTTGATGGCTAGATCTCCTCATATCCTCCACACACTCATTGGAAATAAAGCTTTGACCATAAATTTGTCTTCCTTGCATAGACGCTATTTGAGTTTGACTAATTAAATTGGGAAGCACCTCTCTAAACTTCAAGGATAGCACCTTAGCCAAAATTTTGTAGATACCAGTCACCAAACTAATGGGCCTAAAATCCTTAGGGCGCAAGGACCTCAAGGCAGTCATCTATAATCACATCCCAACAATCTTGATAGAAATCCATCATGAAATGATTTGGGCCTAGAGCTTTACATCTGTCCATTAAGAAAACCGTTTTTTTTTTTTTAATCTCTTCTTCCTCAAAATTTCTCTCAAGCCATCGAGAACTTTCCTCATCCAGATCTTTCAGGCTTTGCTTAAAGTTCAAAGGTCTTCTAAAAAAAGACTTGAAATACTCCACAAAGATTCTAGCTATCTCCTCTTGAGAAGTAAGTTCTTCCCCATTTACGTGAAACTTACCCCCAAAGTTCTTCCCCCTTCCATTGGCCAAGGCATTAAAGAAATTAGTGTTCCCATCCCCTTCTTTTATCCATTATCTCAATTTTTGTCTCCATGAAATCTCCTCTCTCAATAGGATTTCTTCCAACTCCTTGAGTTCCCATCAAGTTCCACAATTCATGTCACTAGATTAGCATTTTGTTCTTCCAACCTTCCAACTCCTTGTTCTAAGTCTATTTAGCTTTTTATGGAATCTAACCCCCTTCCACTTCAGCCCTCTCATCACTTCATTGCACCACTCCTCCACCTTCCTACCAAAATTGACTTGTAAGAGTGGAATCTCCTTCAGCTCATAACTATTAATGAACTCATTAAATTTCCTCATGGTCATTGTACTAGAGTGGTTGGAATTGTTTGTTTCGATACAAAATCTAATTATATTGAAGTCTCCAGTCTCCAATCTCCACCTAGGCACCAAGGCCCATCCCATAAACCTTGTAAACCATACAACTCCTCCCACATCTCATTCCTCTCTAAGTGTTAGGCCCATACATATTGGTTAACACCCAAACAGTGTTTTAAAAGTGTAAAGCACAAGGGCCAATTTGCGCCTGAGGCGCAAGGCACAAGGCAAGGTGTGCGCCTTTTTAAGAAAGGCACAAAATTACAAAAAAAAAGCTAAAAATCAAAAAAAAAAGTCAGAAAATTCCAAAAAATGCCAAAAATTTTAAAAAATGCAAAAAATATTAAAAAATATTAAACATAACGTTAATAAAAATACAAACTTAAATTTTAAAATAAATGATTTAAAAAACCTATTATCTAAAATTAAAATACATAAACATAACATGTAAAGTGTATTCAAATGAAAATTTAAAAATAAAAGCAAACATATAAAGCGTTTTCAAGCATGTAAAACCCGCAATCTCTTTTTTTCCTTAATTGCATTGCTTCAAGTAGTTAATGTGATCTAAAACATATTGCATTCTTGATTCTATGAGTCGCCTTTGTAGCACGCCCCTCGAGGCAAGCCCAAACAAGTCTATGTTAGGGTCTGAAATTCTTATTTCTCACATAAAAAATAATGATTTTACAACTTTCATTGCCTTTTAAGAAGATATTTTATTGCAATGAATGAATGAACAACATAAGCAAATAGGGGGTTCTCGGAGCGCAAAAAGCGCAAAATTTTAAAAAGGCGCACGCCTGGGCTGAGGCGCAAGGCACATCAGGCGCACCAGGCACGCACCTTTTGAAAGAGGTGCGCCTAGGACCTGGGCGAGGCGCATACCCCAAAATAGGTGCGGCGCGCCTTTTAAATCACTGCACCCAAATGAATTCATCATCCACATTTTTAAATTTTATGGACACAGAGAAGTTGCCTAACACTTCTTCTAGAGGTTCCACTACATCTACCCTCCACATTGTAACCAACCCTCCTGAGGCTCCCCTGGACATTTAAGAGACCCAATTTACCCCATTGACTTCCACATACTCCTGATCCATCTTCTATCTAGTTCTGGTAATTTCAGTTATAGTGGTCCAGACATTCTACAAATTATCTTGTTTAGGTAAACAAAGTCTAATAAATCATAAAAGTGCACAGTTCCAATATGACACTATTATAATTTGAATGAAGCATCAGCTCTAATTTGAAAACAGTAGCCTAAAACTAAATGTAACCCAATGATTCTTCGTGAATCTAACTTCAAAGAAATTTTCAAAAATAATAAGAAGGGATAAAGCAAAATTAAAAGAAAATCAGCAAATATCAAAATAGAAACAAAGAAATTACTGTATTCCGCTGCAAGTTACACAAACGAAAGTCCAAAAGTTCGTACAGACATACTGAGGACCCTGCACCCAAAAGAAAGGAAAAACGAATGACTTTTTCCATACGACATAGTATGCCAGAAAATTTAAACACAGAAAAATCAACAAGACCGAATCCCATGGTAATGCTACTCTTCAAAATATAAGTGCAAAACAACTTCAAATAGTTTTCTCATCCCCAAAAAAATAAAAAAAAAAACAACACTACCATCTCCAAACCCTAGAAACCCAAACTCTCCGCAATTCTCGAAAAACCGTCAAGAAAAACAAAACAAACACAGCAAAAATTTACCAGACTATTACAGTTGATGCATCTTCGATTGGGAGGAAGCTTCATGAGACCTCGAATAATCTTCTCATTCCGCTCCTCTTCCTTTCTACTACTCATTTTCTCTGCCATGACAAGAAAACCAGAATCAGAACAGCAACCAAGTTCAACCTCCGAACCCTAAAAGCATGAAACCCAGTCCTGGATTTTGGAGGCGGCACGAACGAGAGGGTGGCCGCCTGGTGGAATTGGAGCACCGAACACGGCTAAGCTCGATTTGGTGGAGACGTTTAACGCTTTCTGTTTTTATTAATTCGTTTTTTTTCTAACCCTTTTATGTCTCATTCTCCATCCATCGAATCGACTGGAGTGGGAGTTTTGCTTTGTCTTCTATGCATAACGGACAGTGGAACCCTGAGCAGACAGTAGGCAATAACAATATAAAGTCACCGGATTTTGCCGGTGGATGCATTTAGTGATAGGGGGTTGAGTGACCGGATGTTTGAAGGATTTCAAATTATTAGCAGTCCAACTTGGTGTACGGAGTGAGAAACGAGAGTCAGTTCTGAAACCCGGGGACACACGGTCCGTAATCACAGATTGGACTGGCCCACATAAAATGATATCTTTTCATCTACCGTTGGATTGATCCTGATGGTAGATCAACTGGACCAAACGTAGAAAAAATGGAGAATGAGGGTCAGCCTAGGGTCAGAAATTTTAGGCTCCTAGGTGCCAGCTCAGAATTGATGTCAATTCATTGCCGGGCATTGATGTATAAAGTTAGGAATGGCAACGGGGTAGGTTTGGGGCAGAGCACCCCCTTCCCGTCCCCGTGGCGGGGCAGGTTTGGGGTGGGGCATCCACTCCCTATGGGGGATAGGTAATCCCCGAATTTTTCTTGCTTCAATGCAACTTTTTAAAAATTATTTATTTTGTGAACAATTTAGAAATTTGGGGGTATTTTAAGAATTGAATTATAATACTTTTGGGGTACTTTAAAAATGGAATTATGAAATTATAGGATTTTAAGAATTTAGGAAAACTTAGAGATATTTTACTAATTTTACCTTCGGGTTCAGGGCAAGTTCGGGGAATTATATACAAATCCTGTACTGTTCGGGGAAAAAATATTTTCCCCATCCCCGCCCTATCCCCGTTTAGGGTCGGGGAAAATTGCTATCCCTATATAGAGTGGGGGTATTTGCATTTTGAATGTTTATAGGTCTGTAATAGAATTCAGAAATCTGCATTGGGCCTACCCGTACTTTTTTGTGAAAAAAATGAGTTTTTTATAAATAAAATAACTACCATATAATGATCCGTGCGGCAAGGGATATTTGATCCATACGCAAATAAATTAAGAAAACCTCAACAACCTAATATGTGCAAGAAAGGAAAGATTATGGCTTGCTATATATTTGTAATGGAAGAAATCTCAACATACTACTATGTTTTCTTTTGTCCTGGTTTGCTTTTTGGAAAATTACTTATCTAGTTAAGTGCATTTATTCATGTTCTTTTATTTTCCATGCATTTAAGATAATGATCATTTTGGTCAAGAAAAGCCATTATTGAAAAGGGCAATTTTGTTCCATCCAAGTGTTGGCAACTTCCCTATGTGTAAAAGTTAATTACCCACTTGGGAGATGGGTATCACTTACCCAAGAAAAATAAATTTTTCATGGTTCTCACATAAATCTGAGAAAAGAATATAGGTATCTTGGTGAGCAGGCCCTTAAAGAAATTATAAACAAAAAGAACCTTCAAATTAAATTTTTAGATCAAACAAGAAAGTAGTAAAATAAACTCATATATCCCTCCCTAACTATTCTAGAGTGAGTTAGTCTGCTAGACATTATCTGATAAAAAAGACAGCCATATATATATATATATATATATGTATGTATATGGATAATTATGTAGAAATCCAATTAGATAAATGGATAGGTTTTCATTTAAGATATCAGAAATCTTTGTTGAATTATAATATATGGATAAAATAAATCATAGGAATAAACTACTTAAGCAAAGAAGATCTTAAAGGAGAATATAAAATCCTTACCTCACAGTATTCCAGCATTAAAATTTGCAACCAATGTGTTGTAGCATGATTACCATTCATCTTTTTTTTATCAACATGACAACACCAAGTTTCAATGAGGAAACAACCATGGAAACTTGTTATGGAGTCTTAAGAGTTTCAAATAGCTTCTACAAAGCCCAAGTTCTACTTTAGGAAAGAAATCAAATGTGAGGAGAGAAACCTCAATGCGGCTAAAAGATATTGGAAGAGCAAACTAGAAACATAATAAGGCAGGAAAAGATGAACTAACCCATGCATGTCACAAGAAATTCTAACAAGATCTCCATCTTTTCTAGTGATTGCCTAAAGTATTTGCATTTTCTTGTTTGGTGCCCTCTCTGAATTTTCTATGCAAGAAGCGAAAACCATATTGATCCTTTGCTATGAGATAAATTCTACCAATGACCCCATTTAAAGAATTTTATTTTTGATATGGTGATTTTGGATTATTATTTCTAAGGTCTATAGTAAAAGAAGGACAACATCCTAAACTTGTTAACGAGGTTTGCTTCTGGCCATGAGCAAATGGAGAGATCCCAACCCTCTCACAAAACCCTTGAACATAATAACAGTAGAGGCCACTACTCATAAGTGTTAGATCTGACAAATTAAATCTCCTTGGCATTGTAGCATTGTTTCAAAATGGGCCTCGACTAGCTTTTTAGTTGGTGGGAGATGGGTATCTCAAAATATGGTTGCCTTAGGCTGCAAGCTACTAAGCCAATGGTAGCATTAGCACTTCTTTGAGCTACTTAAGAAAAAATTTCATACTTGATTCCATTGATGGTTTGGATATTTTCAAAAGATGTAGCCCTTTTAGCATGATTCAATGGCAACCATGGAATCTTTCACCTTCACCTGGATTGCTTGGACAATTTACCAATTGTGCTACTTTTCTTTCATTGACTCCAATGTCTACTATTTTCATCCCAAACAAAATATTTTGGAAAATCCTTATAGAGATGCTTTCATGCCTCTTCATCTCTTTGGTTCATTTGAAAACATTTAGTCAACATGGTTCTTGAAGATCTTTCTGTTGGAAGGGTTAGAGACGGATTTGACATGCCCGAACCAAATTTGGCTATTAGCCGAATTTATAAATTTTTTCTAGCCCAACTCGGTGTAAGTACATGTAGTTCTTCATCACCCAATTACATTACAGATATTAAAATAAGGCCATGAGCGCAAATCTAACAACACATGGAATCTCTCAAAACTTATGATAAGCTTAGTAAACCATCGCAGATTTATGATGAGCTTAACAACCATCGCAATCTTGTGATGAGCTTAATATCCATCACAAAAATTGCGATGAGCTTAAAAGCTACATGGGATTTGCAATAAGCACAGAAGGCCATTCAAGACTTGCGATGAGCATAAAACACCTCTTGGGACCCACGATGAACAATGAGTGTCGACTTGCGATAACATTGTCAGTCAGATCTTGTCCTTTAACACGTTGCCACTAGGAAACCCATAAGGGGACGTAGCCTACACACACTACGTGAGAATCCTTAAGAGAAATGAAACATTGTCTTTGGAAGATCTCTCTAGACACGTGGCAAAACCCCAATGGTGCTCCCTTAATAGATGACTTAAAGATCCCATTTCCTAATAGGAAATGTTTCCTTTTAGATCCTTCTCCTTATAGCCTTGGGGTCCTATCTATAAATAGGGGAATAACTTTCCCCCATGGTAGACAATATTATATAACCTTGACCTAGGGCTTCTTAGAAGGAGACTCTCCCTTATGTCCTCTCTTCCCCTCTCTTCCCCACGTTCTCTCTCTCTCTCTCTCTCTCTCTCTCTCCTATCACCTTCTTTGGACCTTTGGAGACTTGAGCAACCTCCATTGCCTTACCATCACACCAACAATAGAATCTCTAGTTAGATCTCTGATCTTTTTGGAGAAAGTGGTGGGATAAAGAGTTGTTCTATCATCCAAGGCTGAAAAAAAAAAACTTTCGTGGAAAGGGTTTTAAGGTGGTCTGATTTCATAAGCAATATTTTTGCCGTTGATGTCCATGGAGTTCTTCGCTCCTTCATTTGGTTTAGAATTCTTCTACTATAATTTGGGGAGACTTTAACAATCACACTTTGTACACATAAGTTGTGCTTTCTAAACCGAGATGGGACCCAAAACTGTGATTTCACATTGCGGGCTTCTGGGAATATGAATGAACAAGTTTCTAGTCACAGAAATAAGGAGCATCCAAAACTGTGATTTCACACTGCGGGCTTCTGGGAATGATGAATGAACAAGTTTCTAGCTATAGAAATAAGGAGCATCCATGGAATGAATCAAAAACCTGAAATTGATTTCCAGCGATAGCCTAAATTTGGGGGAAGCACAACATGAACACGAGGGGAGATGGTGGAATTTTTTTTTTTGGAAATTGCAATGATTAGGCTCTGTACAAGGATTGAAAGCCAATTACATTACCCTATTCCAGATTTATTTTTCTTCCCTTTGATCAATTCCCTTTTGAACATCATTAAGGAATTTTGGATGTTCCATTACCTTTTTGCTAATTGTTTTGTTTCCTTGCAGATCCGCTACGTCCAAAGTCACCTTATAGGGTTTTCTGGTTGGACTGATCCCCGTCAAATTACAACGATTCAACTTCGGCAATGACCTGGCAACATAATGGCGAACCACTATCAATCCCTTAGGTCATGCAATTTTCATCACCATATGCAATTGGAATGGGTACTAAGCATTATCGTTTTGTTTCTTTGTCTGTTCTTCATGCCAACCTCTGTTTCAATGGTGGAAATTTCCAACCGGATGCATGACAAACTGCTTGTGGATGTGACAATCCATTAGCAGTTTGTTGCCACAATTCAGACGACAGGCCAGTGTGGTCTGCATCGCTGGCGCTTTCCACGATCAGTTCCAGGTTCGTCTCCTTAATCCTGGCTAGAAGAAAATGGGTGATTTGACCTTCTTGTAGTTTCTTAATTATTGTAGTTGATGACTGAGAATGATATTCAAGCCTAAGCCGAATAGAATCGTCTTTTCTTAATTGTTTTAGTTGATTGTCTATGTGCTGAATTCCAGTTTAAGGATCGTTGTAAACTGTCATAGATTTTAATCAGTGATATTGTTATCAATTAATAAGATTCACCCCTTGAAGTGCATGTAGTTTACCATGTGGATCTCAGAGGAGCACCTTTGTTTCTACAGTCAACATGCCATAAACTTTAGAATTATGGGAATTTGGTATTCCAGATGTGGGCAATCATCAGACTAGAATGTTTCCACCCACACCGTGGGGATAACAGACTTGGGTAGCTTGTGGGGCATAAGTGAAAAAGAAAATTTAAAACAATAATCTTATCACTAATGGAAAGTTCATGAAAAATATTGAATTTATCAAACTAAGGATGTACATTAGGTTTTGGGCATGCTCAAGACTTAAAATGTACCCACATATTGTTGTACTAATAGTAGCAGAAAGTTGTTTTGTATAAGCAATGGCCGTCTCATGAATAATGGTATGAGGTTCTTCCTATTCTTCCAAAAATTAAGGTTTTAAGCATGCTCTAGTCATTTGGATTTTGAGGCAATTCCAAATTGATATGTTTGACTTGCTTCATGTTTTGTGTAACTCTTGGAACAAAAGTGTTTCCAAATGATTCTTCTTCACCTTGGATTTGATGCCATCTTATTCGATAGTAAACTTATGGTCACATGGTCATTTTCCTTCTATTCTCTCTCCATTTTCAAATTCAAATAGCCAAATATGTCCCTGTTGGAGGATAGAATTTGTTTGGGTTATGGTTGAGCTGGCCATGGGTGCCATGTGTCACCTCCGTGACCGCTTAATCACTTCGGCCACGTCGGCACCACGTCATGTGGATGAGCGTAACCAAGACAGGAAAGCATCATGAAAGGATGAAATATCCATCATATGGACGCCCGGATCTTGTGGAATAGAATGGGCGAATTTCAAAAATTTATCTCCATCCTACTGGGAATCGTATTCCCTGTTTTAGAAAAATCATATTTTTCAAGGATCAATCTTGAACCAAAAACCGAACCAGATCTGAACAAAAACAGTAGGAGAGGGATATACCTGATACGGAGAAACAGTATCTCCCAATGGAGGTGTTCACACCCAAGGAAGGAACCAAAAACTGCTCCCACTGAAGATGGCGCAGTGCAGGATGCGGCAGAGTCAGTAGTGTTCTTCCCAAGAACCTGATCCTTCGCAAGAACCGACAGAATGGCACGTGAGCACAGCTTCCTATCAGTCCCTTCACAAGAAACTGATATCAAGATCCAATCTTGATTTCTCCCACCTAACTAGAGATCGAACTGGCAGGTGAGGCGG
>NW_010729311.1:381073-399990 GCF_000365185.1 Nelumbo nucifera
GGGGCTGATCCTGTCACTATGATCACCCACTCAGATGAATTCTCAGACTGTCCCAACATACCCAGGTTTTGACCCCCGCTAAGGATCTCACTGATTGACATATCAAAGATAGCCAATCCGACACCTAGTATAGTATCATAATCGAGTCTAGGGGTCAGGTGTAACTTTCTTGTTTTGCCCATCAATCTCCAAGGTCCAGGGCAATACTGGAAATTTGGTCCGGTTCAAAGATTCAATTAATCCTACACTGMATGTGCCTTGGGTCTCACCCAGGTGGCTGAAACAGACCACCCCAACATTTGGCAACACACCAGTGTCTGCCTTGGCAGGATAAATCTCCCCAGACTTATCCAACGGCTGTGAACATTTTAAAACTAACATGAGTCTCATAAATGTCCAGTTTACGGGTATTACACAGAAACACACCACATGAACATTAATCAAATATGTACTTTATTCATTTACAATAAATTCATAATGTACATCATTATAATTGGAGCTAAGGGCATACAATTGTCTAACACATCATACGGAAGAGAGCAACTCCGCTGGGGATTAGGTCTTATCCCGAAGACCTCGGCAGGCAACCTCATCCCAACAACCCTAGAAGCCTTATCCGAACTAGGACACGGATCTTCGGCTATAAAAATGTTACCTCCCGCTCAAGGTCAGGGATCCAATTTTTGACTTCCATACTGTTACTCTGCTCGGACTAGTACTATTCTTCCAACTGCTCGGCCCGACCACCCATCTCTTTCACTAACTTGAGTTGGTTTCAGATCTTGAAGCACGACATCATCCTTCCACCTTGGCTCCACCCAATTGGTAGGATCATCTGACTGTGACCTCGGTTCAAGAACTACCTTGGATTGAACAACATCAGATTAGCGCCATCTATGGGAAATGTAGAAAAAGCCTTTCCGTATTCTCTTTTCTCGCAATCAAGAAAGATGCCAAGAAACACATTTGAACGCTCAATAGGCCGATCCCCATCTCAGGGATCTTGCTCCTATCGCAGCCCTCACCGCAAAACTAAGCAACCTTAGTAGTAGACCATGGTCAACTCTGCCCAATTCCAAGCGATACAAGAAAAGGTCCACCAGATCTTGGCAATGATGCAGACGCTGGCCTTTGTAGCGCCACCTCCTCAGGCCGTCTCCCCTCCTGCACCGACACTTACTGCGGCCGATCCTCGCCTCGAGGACCCCAAAAAGTGCCGGTCAGACAAGGGGAAGGTGCGGTATGACCAAGAAAGGTAGACATCAAGAAGATCGGGCTCGTCAACCCGGTCTCGTGAACATGATAATCGTAGCAGAACACATCAGTTTGCATGGATTCCAGCTAAGGAAAGGCTCGGTGGATGGACGTAACAACAACCGGTCTCCATCACTGAATCCCGTTTGGTCAAAGATCGCCCAGCATCGCCCAAGAAAGAAAGAGCCATGCCTACGGCCCTGGACAACAAGGATGTAGAGATCAGAAAGCTCTAACAACGCCTGACCGAGTTAGAGCGCAACCCCTCCCATGGTTTGACCCATAGAGCCGAACAACCAGCCCACCAAGGAGCCGCCCTTCACACAAGACATTGTGGATGAGCTCCCCCCAGTCGGATGGTGAGTACCGCAGTTTGAGAGGTACGACGGATCCACAGACCCCAGTGACCACATCGAAGCCTTCAAAGCCCAAATGATGTTGCACGACTCATTCAAAGGCCTGATGTGTAAATATTTTGTGGTGACCCTCAAGGGAGTGGCTCTGACGTGGTACTCTTCCCTTCCCCCATGCTCTATCTCTTCTTGGGAGCAGTTGGAGAATCGGTTTTTGGTATAGTTCACAGCCAACCAAAAGCACTAGAAGACTTCAGAAAGCCTCATACAGGTGCGACAAAGGAAGAGAGAGTCCCTCAGGGAGTACCTAGCAAGATTCAACACCGAAGCCCTGCAAGTCTGATCATTAAACCAATCGGTGGCCGTCACAACTATCCAGCACGGTCTGCCCCCCTCTCCGTTCAACTTCTTGATCTCGAAGAACCCTCCAAAGACTATAGCTGCACTGATGACCCATGATTAGAAGTACATCAACGTGGAGGAAGCACTAGCACAACTGAAAGATGAGGAGGAATGACCCAACAGAAAAAGAAGAGATCCTGACAAGCGCAAGACAGAGAGGGCAGACAGAGACAGCAAGAGACAGGGCCGTTGACTAGACCGAAGACCGAGGACTCTGCCTCCAATCTATAGGAATTTCACACCACTGAATGCACCGTGGTCTAAAATCCTGATGCAGATTCGTGACCAAAACTCCGTTAGATAGCCCAAGAAGATGAAGTCCCAAAACAATAAGAGGAACCGAGACAAGTACTGCGAGTTCCATCTGGACCACGACCACGAGAAAGATAACTGCCATGATCTTAAACACCACCTCGAGGACCTGATTAGGTGCGGATACCTCGGGGAATTCATTGACATCAAGGAAGACAAGCCAAAGGAGGAACCACGCCCCATATCCCCAGGCCGAGCTCCCCTAGTTAGAGTCATTGTTGTGATCTCCGGAGGGGAGAGCAGCTTGGGCCGAAAAGCATATGCTCGGCTGCTCGAGATCAATGACAGGGAGCAGAAGAGAAGATGAGAGGACCTGATCACTTTCACGATGATGACCTCAAGGGGGTCCAGACCCTGCATGACGACGCCCTAGTGATCACAATTGAGATCGCAAACTTTGAAGTTTGGTGCATCCTATTAAACACAGGAAGCTCAGCTGACGTCCGCTTCGAAGAAGCTTTTGAATAGCTAGGCATCAGAAAAGACCACCTCACTCTGGTCAACACTCCTCTGATGGGTTTCTCTGACGAGTACCTCATGCCTAAGGGGAAGATCACACTACTCTTACTGATTAGAGATGGGGACATCACAACCACAACAATGGTGGACTTTATCATCATCCAGTGCCTCTCGTCCTATAATGCTATCCTTGGCCGGGCGACCTTGAATGCTCTACAGGCTTCTGTCTCCACGTTCCACCTTGCCATGAAATTCCCAACCCCGTATGGAGTGGGAGTAGCACGTGGGGACCAGGGGGTAGCATGACAATGTTACCTATCGAGGAAAGCGCTAGGCCGCGGAAACCCTAATGACCGAGAGCATAAACCTGCTAGACGAGCTAAAGATGCAACGCGATCAACTCGTCAAAGACTTGATACAGGTGCCGCTCTCCGAAGAAGACCCTGAAAAGATGGTCCAAGTCGGATCTCTCCCGGAAGATTGTCTCCAAGAAGACCTAGTACAATTGCTGAAGGACCATGCCAACGTGTTAGCTTGGTCAGCGGCAGTCATGCCGGGGATTGACCCCAAGGTCATCACCCACCACTTGAATGCTGACCCATACTACTGACCCATCGGGTATAAGAAGAGAAGCTTCATCGCAAAATGGTGGCAGGTGATCAACGAATAGGTCCAAAAACTGCTCGACATCGGTTTCATCCGAGAAGTAAAGTACCCAGACTGACTGGCCAACGTGGTGATGGTGAAGAAGGCCAACGGAAAGTGGAGAATCTACACCGACTTCACTGACCTAAACAAAGCCAGTTTCAAAGACAACTTCCCCCTGTCGAGGATTGACCAGCTCATTGACACAATGGCGTGGCATGAACTCCTAAGCTTCATGGATGTGTTCTCAGGCATAATCAAATTAAAATGCATCTTGACGACCAGGAGAAGATTGCCTTCATTACTGACTAGGGACTCTATTGATACAAGGCTATGCCCTTTGACCTCAAGAATGTTGGCGTTACCTATCAGCGACTGGTGAATGAGGTGTTTAAAGATCAAATCGGCCGCAACATAGATGTTAGACAATGTATATGCATAGCTGCAATCAGAATGTACCTTATGACATTTAAGGTAAATGAATAAAGTACATATTTGATTCATGTTATTATGGTGTGTTTCTGTATAATACCCTTAAATTGGACACTTATGAGACTCGTGTTAGTTTAGAATCTTCACAGATCTGGGGAGATTTATTTTGCCAAGTTTGACATTGATGTGCCGCCAAGTTGGTTGGGGTGGCTTGTCTTAGCTGCCAGGGTGAGACCTGAGGTACATGCAGTGTGGGTTTTCTTAAAACCCTGAATCGGACTAAAATTCCAGTATTGCCCTGGACCTTGGAGATAGATGGGCAAAACTGGAATGTTACACCTAACCCCTAGACTCGATTATGATATTTCACTAGGTGTTGGATTGGGCTATCTTTGATATGCCAATCAGTGAGATCCTTAGAGAGGGTCAAAACCTAAGTATGTTGGGACGGTCCAAGAATTCATTTGAGTGGGTGATCATAGTGACAGGATCAGCCTCTTTGTTGGACAAAGTGAATGAAATACACTCTCTCTGATGGAAACCAAAACTGCTGGCAGCCGATTTCAACCGTTGAAATTTGTTTTGTAAAATATATTTATATATATATATATATGTATTATGGTTTCAAAATGTTTGCAAAATGTTTTAATTCACGGGATCCATGTGAGTAGAGAGTTCAACACTGTACCTTGCAGCCGAGGGAGAAGTCTTCTCTTGTTGGGCAGTGTTTGATCATTTTGGGCTGAGAGGTTAAGTGTAAGACCATTGAGGGTAATACTTGATGGTTTAATCTTGCATCTGTTCACAGTCCTAGGGTTTTTATAAGGCGGCTTGACCCAATGACCATTTAGTGTAAATGTTGGGCCCATTAAGAGCCCATGGTGATGGACTCGGGGGTTCACTATCTCCTACAATGAATTCGGCCAGGCCTTGTAACAGAGGCTGAGCTGAACCCATGTGGCTGATGTGTATATCAATGTTTGGGTTCCACGCAATACAAGGATATCCAACTGGGCAGCAGTTTGGAGGATAAGTGAGCACATGGACTTAATGGGCCTAAAGCCCAATTCGAACGGGCTTAATAAGATTAACTAAAGAGGGGCGATTCTGGGTTTTAGATCAGTAGATAGGATAAGGGATTATCCCTATCCACTCAGAGGGTCTAGATCCAAATAGAGATATGGATCAGGAAACTCCTAATTAGATTAGGAGGGTTGATCTTTATCTGCAGATAAGATAAGGGATTATCCTTATCTCTTAAAGAGAGTCCAGATCCAAATATAAGATTTGGATTAGGAAACTCCTAATGGGATTAGGAGAACCTCTCTTTAAAGCTATAAATAGAGGAGCAGGGCGAAGCTGCAGTTACTCTTTCAGTTTACTGATTCAAGAGAAAAGACAACATACAGTTGGACTGCCTCTATCTTCTGCTATTGCCGCCATAACCCGTTCGATCTCCACTCTGGGAGTGATCAAGAAAGAGTTCTTGATATCATCTTTTGGTAGAAAAGGTGATATGAAGTCGTGCTCACTCGCCCTCCATCAGATTCTTACTGAAGAATCAGGTTCTTGCTGAAGAACCATCCTGCTGATTCTGCTTCATCCTACACTGTGTCATCTTCGGTGGAAGCAATCTTTGGATTCATCCTTAGGCATGAACACATTAATTGGAGGTTACTATTACTTCATATCAGGTATAACCCTCTACTCCCTTTTGGTTTCAGATTTGGTCCAGTTTGGGTTCAAGATTGATTTTTGAAAATGCAGTTTTCTAAAATAGCGAATGTGATTCCCACATGGGAGAGAGAGAAATTTTTGAAATTTCGCCATACCTTCCTGTAGGGTTCGGCCATCCATATGATGGATCTCTCATCCCTTTAGTGGTATCAAAGCCAGGTTCAAATCTTTAGTAATATGATTACTATTAAAAGAAATATTAAATTCCTCGCATACGGAGAACTTGAGAATGGTCTCTATGTTCTCCATCCTTCTCTGGAAAGTAACATAACCGAAACTACATCGGGTGACAACCCCAAGAAAAGAACCCATGATACAGTTAATCCCACGTGTCTGTGGCATTACCGATTTGGCCATATTAACATAGATCGTATCGCAAGGTTGGTAAAGGATGGTCATTTGGATTTTCTAACTGTAGAAGATCTTCCAAACTGTGAACTTTGCATTCAGTGTAAGATGACGAAATGACCATTTAACGGTAAGCCTGAAAGATGTACAGGCACGCTCAACCTTATAATTCTGATGTATGAGGTCCCCTGAGTGTCAGGACCCGTAACCAGCATATGTACTTTATTACATTTACCGATGATTATTCTCGGTATGGTTACGTGTACCTAATGACACATGTCTGAATCTTTTGAAAAGTTCAAGGAATTCAGACAAGAGGTCGAGAAGCAGTTAGGGAGAGAAATTAAGGCCCTTCGATTGGATCGAGGTGGTGAGTATCTCTCTGAAAAATTCAGGGACTACTTGAAGGCCAACGGGATAGTATCACAATTGGCTCCTCCTGTTACACCACAACTTAACGGTGTTTCAGAGAGGAGGAATGGGACCTTATTGGATATGGTCCGGTCACTTCTCGTCCGTTCAGAGTTACCCACATCCTTTTGGGGATACACATTAGAGACTGCGATATACGTGCTGAACCGGGTTCCAACCAAATCAGTTCTGAAGACTCCCTATGAGCTTTGGACTGGAAAGAAACCAAGAGTACGACACTTGAAGGTTTTGGGTTGTCCAGCACACGTTAAAAGAACGAGTCCGGACAAATTGGAATCCAAGACCAGTCTTTGCTTATTTGTAGGCTACCCAAAAGGCTCTATAGATTACCTATTCTATGACCCAAGTGAGCATAGATTACCAGTCGTTGCCTATTCTATTCAAAACCTGGGTATGTTGGGACAGTCGAAGAATTCATCTGAGTGGGTGATCATAGTGACATGATCCGCCCCTTTGTTGGACAAAGTGAATGAACGGGGATGCACTCTCTTTGTAAAATATATTTATATAGAGATATACATATATATATATATATTATGGTTTCAAAATGTTTTAATTGTCGGGATCCATGTGAGTAGAGAGTTCAGTACTATACGTTGCAGCCGAGGGAGAGGTCCTGTCTTGTCGGGCAGTGTTTGATCATTATGGGCTGAGAGGTTAAGTGTAAGATCATTAAGGGTAATACCTGATGTGCTAGTCTTGCATCTGCCCACAGTCCTTGGGTTTTTATAAGGTGGCTTGACCTAGGGACCATTTAGTGTAAATGTTGGGCCCATTAAGAGCCCATGGTGATGGACTCAGGGGTTCACCATCTCCTACAGTGAAATCGGCCAGGCCTTGTAAAAGAGGCTGAGCTGAACCCATGTGGCTGATGTGTAGATCAAAGTTTGGGTTCTACACAATACAAGGATATCTAACTGGGTAGTAGTTTGGAGGATAAGTGTGCACATGGACTTAATGGGCCTAAAGCCCAATTCGAACTGTCTTAATAAGATTAATTAAAGAGGGGCAGTTCTGGGATTTAGATCAGCAGATAGGATAAGGGATTATCCCTATCCACTCAGAAGGTCTAGATACAAATAGAGATTTGGATCAGGAAACTCTTAATTAGATTAGGACGATTGATCTTTATCTGCAAATAAGATAAGGGATTATCCTTATCTCTTAAAAGGAGTCCAGATCCAAATATAAGATTTGGATTAGGAAACTCCTAATGGGATTAGGAGAACCTCTCTTTTAGGCTATAAATAGAGGAGCAGGGTGAAGCTGCAGTCACTCTTCCAGTTTACTGATTCAAGAGAGAAGACAACATATAGTTGGACTGCCTCTATCTTCTGCTCTTGCCTTCTCCTGCTATTACCGCCATAACTAGTTCGATCTCCACTCTGGGAGCGATCAAGAAAGAGTTCTTGATATCATCTTTTGGCAAAAAGGGTGATATGAAGTCGTGCTCACTCGCCCTCCATCAGATTCTTACTGAAGAATCAGGTTCTTGCTGAAGAACCATCCTGCTGATTCTATTTCATCCTGCAACGTGTCATCTTCAATGGAAGCAATCTTTGGAATCATCCTTAGGCGTGAACACCTTCATTGGCGGTTACTATTACTTCATATCAGGTATAACCCTCCACTCCCTTTTGGTTTCAGATCTGGTCTGGTTTGGGTTCAAGATTGATCTTTGAATATGTAGTTTTCTAAAAGAGGAATGTGATTCCCACATGGGAGTGAGAGAAATTTTTGAAATTTTGCGATACCTTCCTGCAGGGTTTGGCCATCCATATAATGGATCTCTCATCCCTTCAGTAGAAGCCTATATGGACAGCATGTTGGTGAAGAGCAAGAAGGCCGAGCACCACCTACTTGACCTCAAGGAGGTCTTCACCACCCTCAGGAAGTACAAAATGAAGCTGAACTCGACAAAATGTGCTTTTGGGGTTGGCTCCAACAAATTCCTGGGGTTCATGGTTACATAGAGAGGAATTAAAGTTAACCTGGAGAAGATCCAGGCCATCCTGGACATGCAGTCACATCGGACCTACAAAGAAGTGCAATGCCTCACTGGACGAGTAGTCGCCCTCAATAGGTTCATGTCAAATTCCACGGACCAATGCTTGCCCTTCTTTAAGGCCCTAAAAAAGGTGAAATATTTCTAGTGGACCGAGGAATGTGAACATCTAGGCTCGCCGCCTCTCCTCACAAAGCTGAGCCCTGGGGATGAGCTATTGCTCTATCTCTCGACTAGAGACAAGGTGGTCAGCTTGGTACTAGTCAAGGAGGAAGATCGGGTACAAAGGCCGATCTACTACACTAACAAGGTACTCAATGTCATAGAAACTCGATACTTGAATCTAGAGAAGGTAGTCCCGGTCCTAGTCACCTCGGCAAGAAAGCTCAGGCCATACTTCAAAGCCTATAGCGTTTGAGTGCTTACCTTCTCAAGCAAGTTCTATAGAGGTCGGAAGCATCTGGCTGCCTAGTAAAGCGGAGTGTGGAGTTGAGCGAGTTTGACATTGACTATTCACCTTAGCCCACCATCAAGGCCCTGGCCCTTACCGACTTCCTCGTTGAGTGCATGTTCACGGCACAAGATCTAGTTGCGGCACCACAAATATGGACTCTTCATGTAGACAGTTCATCCAACAAGCAAGGCAGCGGGGCCGGCCTCATCCTCCTCGGCCCAGACAACATAGTACTAGAGCATGCCCTCAGATTCGAGTTCAAGGCCTCCAACAACGAAGCTGTGTATGAGGCTCTAATATTCGAACTTCAACTTGTCCTAGACCTCGGTGCTCGGCGAGTTGAAGCCTTCATTGACTCCCAACTAGTAGTTAATTAGATCCATAGCCAGTTCGAGACACGAACTCTAGGCATGGAAAGTTACCTGCAAAGGGTGCAAGAGCTCATCCAACGGCTCGAACACTTCACTATCTAGCAGATCCCTCGAGCTGAGAACATCCGAGTTGACGCACTCTTAAAGCTAGCCAGCTTTCCATAAATTGACCTCGACCCAACGGTGCGGATGGATACATTGGCTCGGCCTAGCATTGCACCAACAACCTTCCTCATCCTCCTTGTTTAGCAAGGCCCATCCTGGATGGACCCCATAGTACAGTATCTTTAGGATGGTACACCACCGAAAGATCGAGCCAAAGCAAAAGACTTGCACATAGTTCGGCCAGATATTGCCACATCTAGGGACAGCTTTACCGTCGGTCACACACTCTCCCCTACCTGAGGTGTTTTCCCCCTTTCGAGGCCGACTATGTCCTTAGGGAGATACAAGAAGGTATCTGTGAAGATCACCCCGGTACCCGAACCTTGGCTCATTAGGCACTTTGGCAAGGTTATTTCTGGCCGACCATGAAGCAGGATGCAACCCAACTCATTAGAAAGTGCGACCGCTATCAGAGGCACTCCAACATTCATCACCAACCAACAATCCCCTTGAAGCCGATCACTAGTTCGTAGCTCTTCGCATAGCGGAGAATGGATATCCTCGACCCCTTCCTTACCGCGGTCAGGCAAAAGAAGTTTCTCTTGGTAGTAGTGGACTACTTCACCAAGTGGGTGGAAGTCGAGGCCTTGGCACGTGGTGCGTCTGGGATGCGTCGTCAAATACTYGGGACACTAGTTTAATAATTTATATTTTTCCAATCCTCAAAACTAAATAAAGAACGTAGTTTAGTGGTGAGGAAGGGGTCGAATCCTCAGGGAAGCAAGGTTAAAAATTATTATTTTGTTCCAAAAAAATAAGAAAAAGAAAACAGATTCGGGATTTGTAGAAAATAAGAAAATAAAATTTATTAAAGCTGAAATTAAATATTTAGAATTGAAAAAGATAAGAAATAAAATTCAGAAATTAAATAAAACTGAAATTAACAAGAAAACAAATAAAAATATGCTGATTCGGATCCAGTGGTGGTAGCTTTTCGGGAAGACAAATTACAAGCCGTTCCTCCTCCGTTTAGCCCTTGAACCCCTCAAGACACCATAGCCTTGGACTGGGCGAATTCAGATTTGCAAAAGACAAAGAAAAACAGAAATTAAATCAAACCAAAATTAAAAATTACAGAAATTAAATTGCTAGAAAAACTGAATAACAAAAAAAAAAAAGAAAATAAAACAAAATTAAAATGGTGGATCAGCTCCAGTGGCGGTAGTTGCAGGTTGGACGAACTGCTTGCAGGAACTCCTCCTGACAAGAACTGGGCGTCCTCCTTCCTGTAAGCCTTGAACCCCTCAAGAATCCTTGGCCTTGTGAACTGGGCTAACCAAGGGTTTGCTAAGGAGATAGGAGGTGCCCTCCTGTGCTCAGTTTTTCACAAAAAAACCCTCTCTCTCAGCTGGTATTCTCACCAGCTTCCCTAAGTATGTAGAAAACTTTGTAAATTTCCCAGTTTTTACCCAGAATTTGTATAGGAACCCTCAGAGGTCACAACATTGAATTTAATCGGAAAAAGGGTACAAATTAGTTAGTCTAAGGTCTAAAATACCCCTAAAATGATGCCCTTAAGGCATCAAAATACAAAGTTATCAGCACGCATTACCACACAGAATGCCCAAAATTTCTTCTATCCAGGTATTGTTTGCTGTTTTGGCATTCCTCGGGTTCTCATCACCGACAACGACGTGTAGTTTACTGACCACAAGTTCGAAGCCTTCTGTGTCGACTTGAAGATCGACCACCGGACTACAGCAGTTCACCGACCTCAGAGTAATGGACAAACTGAAGTAACTAACCAAACCCTACTACATGGCCTGAAGACTAGACTTGACTAAGCCAAGGAAAGGTGGGTCGAGGAGTTGCCTAGCATTCTCTGGGCGTACAGGACTACATCGCGGATAGCTATCGGAGAGACACCGTTCAACCTAGCATATGGGGCCGAAGCCATGATCCTCATAGAGATTGGCTTGCCAACTCTCTGGACCGAGTTCTACATTGAGGAGCAAAACAATGAAGACCTCCGTGCAGAGCTCTACCTATTGGAGGAAGCATGGGACCGAGCATACCTCAGGATGGCAGTGAAACAACATAGAATGACCAAGTACTACAACTCCAAAGTTTGAAGAAGAGAGTTCAAAACAGGCAACCTCATCCTTTGCAAAGTCATAGTACCCGTACTAGGAGAAGGAAAGCTCGGACTGAACTGGAAAGGACCATACAGAGTCACCAAAGTGCTTGAACCTGGTATGTATAGACTAGAACATGGTGTAGGTAGGGTAAGGCTTGGATAGGAGTGGTTTCTTTGAAAGACAGAAATAGGCCAGTGAGTAGGGAGGTTGATTCTTTGGTTGAGTGTTAGGGATAGGGAATTCAAAAGTGAGGTGTGCTTGAATACTGAGTGTTGGGTATTGAAAGCCAAATGCTGAGTAAATCTCAATACGAGGAGGATCTCTATTTATGGGGGAGATACCGATATCCTAAAAGGTAGGAGATAAAGGTACTTCTGATGTATTGGGAAAGGGAATATTGGATTTATTGTCAATCATTAAGTGCACCACTGGGATTTTTCTATGTGTCTCATGAGAACTTTCCCAGGGATCAGCTTTCCTTCTCCTCAAGATCCCTTATTACTCACGTGTGCTACTACCTCTCGTGCACTCTATTGCCATGATGGTGAGTCATGTAATGACCCGCCTAGCTAAGGAGCTATCATGGTTCAATTTTTCCCACTAGCTAAAGACTTGTCAAGGGTTTTTATCAATGGGTTTCTTTATGACACATATCGAGGAGCATGTCATCATGTTAGCCCATGCTTTTCGGGAAGCTGGACTGAAGGTATTGCGATCTGTTTTGTTTTGTTCTCTAAAGGATGCACGCCTCTGCCGAAAGACTGTCGAGGTGAATATAGTGAAAATGACGGAGAAGCTTGAGTTGCTGATGAATGAATACGCCTGTCATAGGAAGATCCTTGCGGAATATGAAGCGAAGTTGGAAGACCTCTGGTATTTTGAAGAACGTAGCCGGGTTTCGGAAATTATAAGGGACATGAGAGAGAAATGGGCCAAGTGAACATTTATTTTTGATGTAAAAAAAAGACTTTATGTACTGATTTTTTTTGAATATAATGTGAATTTTTTATGCGTTATTGATACTAGGATTCTTTTGATATTATTGTCTTCTCGATTCTTGGTAGTTTACTTTTGTGTGTAACAAAAGTCAAATTTGTAAAAATAGTTAAAGAGAGCTATTTGTTGGCTCATCGTAATAGGAGTTTGATTTTAATGGGGATTCGGGACTTTGTAGTGTTTTTAGAAAGGAGGAAGTTATCACAATTCTTCGCGCCTATGGTTGGAAGATTCAATTATTCCTAGTTGTGTGTTTTGTGAAATTTCAGCGCATTTGTGTACCTCTTCGGCTAGAAGGGGGAATAGTGGCAAATTTTGTTAAAGTTGCGTGGTGTTTCACAAATTTGTAAGAAATGTTTGTGGGTAACATTGTTTGACTGTTTCTGTTTGAGCGCCCATTCGTCCTTATCACAGTTAAATATCGACCCAGGCATAGTAGGCTTTATCGTGGTGCATTAGAGAAGTTGAGCGATGTTATTTTGTCATGCTGAGATATTGTCAGATGAGAATAAGCTAACTCAGATTGTGTAATGTAAATGAGCAAAAGACTAGCATGCTCTTAGGAAGGAGTTGTCTAATGTTGTAACGCTTGTTGTGTCTGAGGTATCTAGGGCCCTCCACGGGTAGTACAGTTAAGCTTTGGTCGTAGTATGAATAATTGGTATAAGTTAGAACTTCTTCGCAACCGTGTTGCTTTTGTGAGTATGATCATCGCATGAGAAGGCTGTATCATCCCTCTTGCGGAAGTGAGATACTAATCGGTCGAAGTTGCTGTTGTTCTGTTGCAAAGTGTTCGTGCTAATGTATTAGGCAAGTGGGGTTTACTCCCCTTTCGATTATTGTATTCATGGGTTATGTAGAGTGTTTGTAGTTGTAGACTGGATAGGGATCATACCTGTTATCGGCGAAGCCCCCAAAGGGTTGCCTGGAAGTGTGGATGCTCCTGGGGTTGCCAGGGGATGTAAGTGCAAGCCTGGGGTTGCCAGGTGATATGAGTGCACCTGGGGTTTCCAGGGCCTTCGCATGGAGCATGTAGCATCGTGGAATCGGCCACGACATCGCGGAACTGGCCGTGGCATCCTGGAACCGGCCAGGGAGTGAGAGTGTGCCTAGGGCTGCCAGGGTTTTCCTGGGGTTTCCAAGGACTTCACATGGAGCATGAGGCATCGTGGAACTGGCCAGGGAATGAGAGTGTGCTTGGGGCTTCCAGGGCTTACCTAGGGTTGCCGGGGACTTCGCATGGAGCATGCGGCATCGTAGGACCGGCCATGGCATCCTAGAACCAGCCAAGGAATGAGAGTGTGCTTGGGGATGCCAGGGCTTACCCAGGGTTGCCAGGGACTTCTCGTGGAGCATGCAGCATCGTAAAACCATTCACGACATCTTGGATCCGGCCAAGGAATGAGAGTGTGCATGGGTCTGCTAGGGCTTACCCAGGGTTGCTGGGGACTTTGCATGGAGCATGCAGCATCATGGAACCAACCAAGGAATGAGAGTGTGCCTGGGGCTGCTAGGGCTTACCCGGGGTTGCTGGGGGTGAGCGCAGTCCGGGGCGTGCCAGGAGTTGTAAGCAAGTATTGAGAGCATATTTGTATAAGTTACAACATTAAAATCATTTGATTACTTTCAAAGTATATAGATGATTGTAGACTTTATCGCAGCCAGATATATAAAAAAATGAAACTTTATTGCAGAAAGTGCGAGTTGTTAATACATGTATTAGCAATAGAGTTCAATAAGAAAGTAGATATATTGAAACAATGCACATTTATTCATGGAATGGGTACATGCAACAGTGGAATTATAGAAATACAAAATTACTCGAAGTTGGGTTTCAACCAATAGCCATTGATTGTTTCGTCCTCTTCTTCTGTGTCTACAGTTTTTAATACATAATAGCTTGAAATATGGGCTTCTTTTATCAGATACGTTCCCTCCCATGTTGGGGCGAATTTTCCTGCAGACTTGCCTTGCCTAACGTTTATCGCCATTTTGAGTACCTTGTCTCCTTCTTTGATGCATATGGGTCTCAAGAGTCTATTAAAGTTTGTAGCTAGGGCTTGTTTATACTTGGTTTGCTTTTGCGAGGTCGTGTTTCTAGCTTCGTCGATGACCTCAAGCTTGTTTGTGAGTAAGTGGTCTATGTCGTTTGGTATGATTTTCTTACCCATTGCAAAGGCTACTTGGGTGGATACAGCCTATATTTATATTGGTAGCACTGATTCTTGACCATAAACCAATGAGTAGGGTGTGGCCTATGTATTCTTTCTAATAGAGGTACGATAGGCCCAAAGGGTTTCTAACAACTTTTTTGCCCAACCCTTTTGATTATCGACCACTATTTTACTCAATATCCTTAGTAAGGTCTTCTTTATGGCTTTTGCTTGTCCATTTCCCTATGGCTAATATGTTGTTGATGTTCCTAATCTTGCACTGTATTGCCCTAGGAGGTCACGAACTTCTTGGTTTTTAATGAAGGTGTTTACGCCCAAGGAGAAAACCAAAACCCGCTTCCATTGAAGATGACACAATGCGTAGTGAAGCAGGACCAGTAGGATGACTCTTCAACAAGAATCGAATTCTTCAGCAAGAATCGAGTAAAGGGTTGGTGAACACGACTTCAGATTGTTTCTTCAACCAAGAAACAATATCAAGAAATCTTCTTGATAGGTGGAGATCGAACTGGGTAGGGATAACAAGAACAAGGAGAGGACCTCTTCCTCCTTTTAATTAACCATTTTAAGCCCAGTTCGAATTGGGCTTTAGGCCCATTAAGCCTATGTGCTCACTTACACCTTTAACCTACTGCCCAGTTGGCTCTCTTTGTATGGCATGGGACCCTTACATCGATCTGCACATCAGCCACAGGGGTTCAGCCCAACCTTTGTTACAAAGCCTAGTCGAATTCACTGTAGGAGACAGTGAACCGCTGAGTCTATCACCATAAGCTCTTAATGGGCCCAACATTGATACTAAATGGTCATTGGGTTTAGCCACCTTATGAAAACCCAAGGACTGTGGGCAGATGCAAGATTGATGGGTTTGTCGGAGCCCTCAAAATTAATACTGGTCCCACAATAAAATATTTGCAGTAAAAGTGGTTCTAGGTCGAATCCCACAGGGAGCAAATCAATAATCTCTTAGCCGAATGGGTAATGTAATTGAGTGAGAGAATTTAAATACTGAAATTAAAAGAAAAGAAAATAAATTGCAACTTAAACAAGAGAAAATCAATCTTACCGAATTCTGGTTCAAGGGTTCGGGTTGAATCGATTGGCCATTGATCGTAGGTACATTTAAGCATTCTTGCTATTTAAGCATTTAACCTTAGATTTATTAGGATAGCCATAATAAACCTTGTGTTTTCCTAATTCAGTTGACCAAACCCAGCATTCGATCAATACTTATCACCACTTAATTGGGTACGATAGCGTCCATATTAAATAGTGATAGCATTAAGATTTGTGAAAACAGTTAAACCAAAATAACAATAATTGAGATAGMTGCAATTACTGAATCTTGTTCCATCTATTCCTTTAGGTTGAATCATGTTAAAACATTGGTCAAAGGCTGTCACGAACAATTGACCCAAAAAGAAATCAACCTAATTGTTACTTGCACCATTATTCGTGACAATTACGGATCACCGAAATCATGGATAGCAGTAGRAARATCAACATTAATTCAGTTTGTCAAACTMATTAACATCAACATCCAATAAAAATATGCCCAAGAATCAATGAATACTTGAATTAGAAAGCAAGAAAATAAAGTAGCTACAGAACCTCACAATGACACAATCGAACCACCCCCCTTGAACCAGAAAAAGAAGCTTAGCTACTCATGATCTGTGCAATCTCCATGCCTTTCTTCTCCATAGTCGAACTGCTTTCTTGAGCTTCTTGGCCTCTTGATGATCTCTTGGATCTTGGAATGAGTGATGATAGAACTGGTTCGCCCCCCTCTTTCTGTAGCCAAAGGAGAGGGCCATTTTCCAACTCCTTCTAGGAGATCATCTTATCTTTAGGGAGTCTTGATCTTCYTTGAACTAATCCTATCCTATCTCTTATCTAATCCCCAACCTTTTTATCCTTATAGGATTACATTCAAAGTTTAGATCTAATAAGACTCTCTCCCTCTTGGGAGATTACATTCGAATTAGGACTCTAGACTCTTGTATCTGAGTTGGGCTTCACTACTACTTGGGCTGCTTCCAGGTTCTTCTGCGAGTTGGGCTTCAGTTGTTAAATGGGCCTGGCTGCGTACTTTCTCCGACTTCGGGCCCGGTTTCGTACTCGATTCGGACCCAATCAATCAAAACCCAAAACATAAAAGTTGTGGGCCTTTCTTTCTTCTTTCTAATGATTTTTGAATTTCCCAATTCGGAGTCCGGAATTGTGAGTTAGGCCCAGATCACTGACTGTCGCCGAAACTATGCAAAATCACCCGAATTGGCCTGTTTCCTTCCAATTGCTTTCTTTATTGCCCTGAATCGAAATACAAGAGTAATGAGTGCATTTAAGTGCTAAAATAGTGTAAAAGGATGAAATTAAGGGGACAAAATAAGGTTCTTCTAAGTCTCATCAAAGATTAGCCCATCAGGTATTACCCTCAATGGTTTTACACTTAACCTTTCAGCCCTTAATGATCAAACACTGCTCGACAAGAGAAGACCTCTCCTGGATCATGGGATTTAAAACCTCTACTCACATGGATCCCAAGATTTAAAACCTTTTGCAAACATTTTGAAACCATAATATATATATGTATTCTTTATATAAATATATTTTGCAAAAGCAAATTTCAACGGTTGAAATCAACTGCCGGCAGTTTAGGTTTTGCCATGTGTCTCTTGAGGATTTTCCCTAGGATCAGCTTTCCTTCTCCTCCATGTAAGAGCAGTCTACGCTTGAAAACTCGGCAAAGCACACCAAAAGTCTGATGAGGATGCAAAGTGTTGTACTTTCAAATGCGTGGCAGTGTCATGTAAGATTTTGTCAACACAATGACAAAATCATCAAAGGTTATGAGATTGCTAGACATGTTGCCATATGCCTGCAAATGAAGGAGGAGTTGGAGTGGAGTGGCCTACAAAATCATGTATGATTTTGTACTTTCAAGGCGGCCGACGACCTCGAACTGGAGTGGCCTACAGAGCAAGGCAAAGAACGAGCTGCACCCACGGAGGAGACAGTCGCTGTTATGACCTTAGCTGCAGACCCAGCCCGGACGCTTCAGATCAGTGCTTCCATCCAAGAACCTCTACGATCCGAATTGGTAAGCTTCTTACTTGAAAATTTAGATATTTTTGCATGGTCCGCGGTAGAGATGCCCGGTATAGACCCCGACCTTATAACTCACAAGCTGAATACTGATCCTGTAGTTAGGCCCGTTAGACAGAAGAAACACAACCTAGCCTTGGAGCGGTGGAAAGCGGTCGACGAGGAGGTCGAGAAGCTCATCGCAGCTGACTTCATAAGAGATGTCCATTACCCGAGCTGGGTAGCCAACCCCGTTCTGGTAAAGAAGGATAACGACAAGTGGCGCATGTGTGTCGACTACACCGACCTAAACCGAGCCTGTCCGAAAGACTGCTTCCCGCTCCCCAGAATTGACCGCTTGGTGGATGCGACCTCAGGGCACGAGTTGTTGAGTTTCTTAGATGCCTATTCGAGCTATAACCAAATCAAGATGGACCCGGCGGATGAAGAAAAGACTGCCTTCATCACGGAGTTCGGTCTATACTGTTACAAGGTTATGCCCTTCGGGTTGAAAAACATAGGGGCAACCTTTCAAAGGCTTGTAAATAAGTTGTTTGTGCCATTAATTGGCAGAAAAGTAGAATGTTATGTAGACAACATGGTCGTCAAAAGTCAATTTTCGCATGAATTAATACAAGGCTTGCATTCTGTTTTTGAAATTTTGCGTAAGTTTAATATGAGATTGAACCCAAATAAGTGCATATTCGGTGTGACCTCGGGTAAATTCCTAGGGTACATCGTTAACCGGCGTGGCATTGAGGCCAACCTGGATAAGATTAAGGCCATCTTAGATATGAGACCACCCCGGAAGTTGAAGGAGGTTCAGAGGTTGAATGGCTGCATAGCCGCCCTGAGCCACTTCATGTCCAAGTCGGCAGACCGCTGTCTGCCATTTTTTAAGGCAATAAAGAGCTAAGGATTCAAATGGACTCAAGACTGCCAGCTCGCGTTTGACGAGCTCAAGAAATACCTCGCTAGCGTGCCGATCTTAACTCGGCTCGAGGAGGGCGATGTTTTAGAACTATACCTCTCGGTGAGCGACGAAGTGGTCAGTTTGGTACTAATAAAGGAAGTAGATTGGGTCCAACGACCCATTTATTTTGTTAGTAAAGTATTGCAGGGAGCAGAGATGAGATATCCAGAGATAGAGAAGCTAGCATACGCATTGGTAATTGCAGCTCGAAAGCTCTGCCCGTACTTCCAGGCTCACACT
>NW_010729311.1:403020-405520 GCF_000365185.1 Nelumbo nucifera
CAAGTCCCGTACCTGCTGCCGAAGGAGCTCCCTCTCCGCCGCCACCCTCGACGACTCCTCTCGGTAATGCGTGCTCTCTTCGAAAAGCCGGGCAATTTGGGCCTCCTGGTCATGGACGAGCAGCTCCTGAGATTCACTCCCCTTGCGAGTGTGATGGAGCTCGGCTTGGAGCTTCTTATTAGTAGCCTGCTGGTCGAGGGCGTCAACATGGTGGATGCGCATCTGGAGGGCCATAGCATGGATGGCGGTATTCACCTACCAACAGAAAGAAGATCAGAGAACAGTAAAAGGAAGCGAAATGAGAGAAGAAGGGAAAGAATCACATTCCACCATGCAGTGGGAGGAGGCAAATGCGGTGAGGTCCTCGGGCTCCATATTGCTCCAATGGGCGACCTCGTCATTGTTAATCGCCTTTCGGCTCCTCCGGAGAGCCACGGTGTAGTCGTTCACCCCTTCCCAGTTCCCCACTGGGAACGGAGGGTAAGGGGATGGCTAGAAAGGGTTACAGGGAGTAGCCCCCTGCTGTGGGAGCTCGCCCCCTCCGAGACCAGTCCCACTAGTTCCCTTGGATGGAGGTGGCGGGATCTCAGGCGGAGGGGAGGATAAAGCTAGCTCGGCAGATCCAAACTTAGCACCCCCTGAGGTGGGAGTTCTGTCGGGGCGTGACCTCTTCACCTTGTGCCCCTAGTTGCTTGAAAGAAGGCGGCGTGAGTCGATACCAGGCATGATGGCTGCCAAGAAGAACTAACAGTATCAGTTCAGTAAGAACGAGATATATGTATGCATATGAACACAGTGTCATGACAAAAACTGCGCGACCTAAAAGGACAACCTACTCGGGCTCAGGCCGGCCTGCGCAAGCTTCTCCTCAGTCAAGTAGTCCGAGCAGAGGAAGCCTACTAATGCCCAGGACAACATCATTTTCTGAGTTTCGGGGTCCAGCTCGGCCCCGGAGTCCTGGATAGCGCCCCTCCAAAAAGTAGGGAAGGGCCACCCTTTGGGGTTGCGAACCAAAAAATAATCTCGATTCCAGGCGGGGATTTTCTTTGGGAGCTCATGCAGGAGCTTGTAGCCACGACGGGTAGAGAAGTAGTAGAGACGCCTCTCCGGCGGGGCCCCAGGAGTGACATTCTTTATACAGAGGATAGCGGAGAAGATGTCTAGACTCAAGGGAAGACAATATTCCCAACACAAGGATATCGTCCCAACCAAGTTCCTGATGGCATTGGGATGGAGCTGGTCAATAGTGACATTGAAGTGGTTTAGCACTTCCACTATCAAGGGGTGTAGGGGGAGACACAGGCCAGCCTCGAGCTACTCCTGGTAAATGACTATATCATTAGGGCCATGCTCCCAAGGAAAATTAACAGTGGGGATGCAGTAGAGAAGGTCCCTAGGGAGGTGGAAGTAGCTAATCAGAGATCTAAGTCTCCCCTCTGTCATGGAGGAAGGGCTGAAAGTATCAGGCTCCCTTCCCCGCGAAGTAGAAGCTCCTTCGTTGGAGACCTCCCTGGCCCCGGGAACCTGCTTCCAAGCTCCCCCCTAGCTCGAGGGAGCGTTATTGTCCTGGTCACTGCCCTGGTAATGGACACGGTACAGGTATCCCAACATGACCGACAATAAGTAAGACTCACCGGAAGGGGACGGAATGAAATAAGTTGAGGAACTCGAGTAAACTTGACAGGTGCGCGACCTCAGAATCCGAAGACAGCAAGATGGCGTGAGGGGAAACGAGGCCCAGAGGGCCCTCCTATTTATAGCCCCCACGTTTTCGAATCGACGACCTAGATCAAAGCAAATCCAATGGGTCGTAGGCGCTCCGACCACAYGCCTTCTGAAAACTGAAGGTGATTGGCGGCACGTCTTCCACAATTAAGGCAATGACGGTTGCACGACGCTCGAAATTAAGAGCTACTTCAGCACATTTTGGGAATCCGAAAAGTCAGAAAAGTCAGGAAATCTCTTGATTCCCGCGGATGCCTTTAATGTGAGTAGTCAATCAAGTTTGAATTTTGGTCAAATCAGTCCATCACGCTTCATGAACTCCTCGCGCTAAGGTAATGCTCTCAGCTCAAGGAGTGGGGGGCAATTGATGGAGGATGATTTGACCCGACCTATGGAATGGTGACATGCGGACACTGACTCAGCACGAACAACAGCTCAGCATTGTAGCCTAGTGCAACCGAGTGACGGGCCTATAAAGCAGCTCGTTACATCGTAGCTCACAAAAGGAGAAGCTTACCACAACGCGAGCTCCAGGTTCCCCGAGCTACCTTTGGAGGGATACTCTGAGGCAACTTTAGCTCGCGAACTAAGGGAACTAGCTCGCCCAAGCTCCTGAGCAGACAAGTCACCCCAAGGACCAATTCTGTTAAAGGTAATCCTGAAGTATTCTGAGCTCGCTACAAAGTAGCTCGAGAATGGGCCGCATGGGCACTCCTCAGGAAACCACTCCTAGACAGGAACACACCGATCCGCCTATAGATACCCCAAGGTAAAG
>NW_010729311.1:415520-416715 GCF_000365185.1 Nelumbo nucifera
TATTTCTTTTGTTGGTTTCTGCACTTTGTTAATTTCTCTCCATCCTATTGGGAATCGTATTCCCTATTTTGGAAAAATCATATTTTTCAAGGATCAATCTTGAACCAAGAACCGAACCAGATCTGAACAAAAGCAGTAGGAGAGGGATATACCTGATACGGAGAAATAGTATCTCCCAATGGAGGTGTTCACGCCCAAGGAAGGAACCAAAAACTGCTCCCACTGAAGATGGCGCAGTGCAAGATGGAGCAGAATCAGCAACATTCTTCAAAAGAACCAGATCCTTCGCAAGAATCAGCTGGATGGCACGTGAGCACTACTTCCAATCAGCCCTTTCACAAAGGACTGATATGAAGATCCAATCTTGATCACTCCCACTGAGAATAAGAGATCGAACTAGCAGATATGGCGGCGGCAGGAAGGAGGCGGCAAGAAAGAATTTAGCGCAGTGATGCTGAATTCTTTCTTCTGTGTTTTCAGCTCTGAAGAGGATGTGAATGTGAATATCTTCTAAAGGCTTCTGCCCTTTCCTCCTTTTATAAGCTTAAAGGGATCAGCTCCTAATCCCGTTAGGAGTTGCTGATCCAATTCATATTTGGATAAGAATTCCCTTTAAGTGATAAGGATAAACCCTTATCTTATCTGCAGATTAGATCAGCTCCCTCCTAATCCTATTAGGAGGTTTCCAAATCTGAATCACATTCAGATCTGCACTCTGATTGGATAGGGTTGAGAACCAATCCTATCTGCTAATCTAATCTCAGAATTTACCCCTTATTTAATTGATCAAATCAGCCCAGTTCGAAAAGGACTTTAGGCCCAATAAGGTTATGTGCTCACTTAGCCTTCCAAACTGCTACCCAGTTGGGCTTCCTTGTATGGCGTGGGACCCAAACATTGATCTACACATTAGCCACATGGGTTCAGCCCAGCCTTTGTTACAAGGCCTGGCTGAATACACTGTTATGGACAGTGCACCCCCTGAAACCCATTACATGGGCTTTATGGGCCCAACACTTACCCTAAGTGGTCCCTGGGCCAAGCCACCTTGTAACACCCAGGGACTGTGGGCAAATGCAAGATTAGCCCATCAGGTATACCCTCAATGGCCTTACACTTAACCTCTCAGCCCATAATGATCAAACACTGCCCGACAAGAGAGGACTTCTCCCTCGGCTGCAAGGAACAGTGCTGC
>NW_010729311.1:449832-468318 GCF_000365185.1 Nelumbo nucifera
GGGATCAAAACCTGGGTATGTTGGGACAGTCTGAGAATTCATCTGAKTGGGTGATMATAGTGACGGGATCAGCCCCTTTGTCGGACAAAGGTAATGATCGGGGATGTACTCTCTTTGATGGAAACCAAACTGCCGACAGTTGATTTCAATCGTTGGAATTTTGTGTTGCAAAACCATACCTAAGTATGGTTTCAAAATATTTTGCAAATGGTTTTAATTCCCAGGATCCATGTGAGTAGAGAGTGCAGCACTGTTCCTTGCAGCCGAGGGAGAGGTTCTCTCTTGTTAGGCAGTGCTTGATCATTAAGGGCTGAGAGGTTAAGTGTAAGGCCATTTGGGATAATACCTGATGGGCTAATCTTGCACCTACCCACAGTCCCTGGGTTTTTTTAAGATGGCTTGGCCCAGGGACCACTTAGTTTAAGTGTTGGCCCCATAGGGTCCATGTGATGGTCTCAAGGGGTTCACTATTTTCTCCAGTGATTTCAGCTAGGCCTTGTAACAGAGGCTGGGCCGAACCCATGTGGCTGGTATGTAGATCAATGCTTGGGTCCCACGACATACAAAGAAGCCCAACTGGGCAGAAATTTGGAAGACTTTTGAGCACTTGATTCTTATTGGGCCTAAAGCCCATTTCGAACTAGGCTGATTTGATCAGTCATTAACAGGGGGCGGATCTAAGATTAGGATGAGCCCAAAAGCTTATCTAATCTGCAGATAAGATTAAGAAGAGTTCTAATCCAAATACAGATTTGGATAAGGACAACTCCTGATATGAGTAGGAGGTTTTCTTAATCATTAAGCAACTGGAGGAAACCCTATTCGAATTACAAGAATTTGAACCCTAGGATTTTCACAGAACACTCTACAGTTTTGAGATAGGATCCCAGAAACCCTAGAGAAGAAAAAGCAATTCACCATCTTCTTCTCTAGCCTTCTCCTTCAATAGCCGCCACCATCTATTGCAGTTCGATTTCTCTGTCAGAGAAAGATCAAGAAAGAGTTCTTGATATCAGACTTTGCTGAAAGGTTGATTCAGTTCGGTGCTCATTGCTTCCAAAGGATTCTTGTGAAGGATTCAGTGTGTAGGACACACTCTATTGGTTCTATTCCATAGTTGTTGTGTCATCTTCAGTAGGAGCAGATCTTGGTGTCTTCTTTGGGCGTGAACACTAACTTTGGGAGATATTATTTCTCTGGATCAGGTAAAATCACTCCCTTCTCTTTTGGTTCAGATCTGGTTCGGTTCTGGTTCAAGTAGGATCCTTGAATCTTGATTCTAAAATCAGGGAATGTGATTCCCAATTGGAAGGTAGGTAGAAAATTTTTGAAATTCGCCCACCCATTCCAAAATAGTTTTGGCATTCATACGATGGATTCTACCATCCTTTTCAGTGGTATCAAAGGCACAGGTTCGAATCTTGAACCAAGAAATCAGATCTGAACCTGCGCAATTCAATAGAAGTTGTTCTATCCGGGTATTGTGCAGATTGCTGTTTTATTTTAAGAAACTATTTCTTGTTGAGGGTGATTGATCTGAAATTAATTTTGTTTGAATCTTAAATTTATTTAGAGATGTTCTTTATTTATTTCTTGATTTAATGGACTGTTTGTACCTGGAGATCGAAGTGCAGATTTGGCGCAGATTGTCTGCGCATTCTCCTTTTGTAATTTCTATTCAATTCAGTTTGTAAAATATTTTTTTTCTAGACTGAATGTATAGGATTCAATCAAGGATGTAATTATTTCATAGAAATAGGATTTCTGTTTTATTTTATTTTCTTGATTGAAGAAGACTGCGGCGCTGGAGATTTGCAGATGGAGGGATCGCATTCTGCGTTTTGCAGTTTATGAAACTGCAACCCTAGTGACTAACCTCTGTTTTGCAGGTGGTGTGAACAGTCCATGTCTGATTTATGATTGTCTAAAAATCAGAAATGTTAATTTCAGATCTTTCCTGAATTAATTCTTGAATTGAAAATCATTTTTGGACCATCTCGGACCAGATTGGACCAAATCTGTTTGGACCGAATCTAGGGTTCAAAAAGGGACTATTTTCAGTCTAGTTTTCTCACACTTTTAGGCCTAAATCTGATGTTCAATTGCAGGGATTAATTCGGCCCAACCTGTAAAGCCCAGTTTTAAAGAGTTAAAACTGCAAAAGCCCACTTTTGTGAGAAAAGCTATATGGGCCGAACTGCTAACTACTATTCAGCCCATATACCTAGATGATATTAATTGTTAATATTGTATTTTTGTTGGGCTGGTTAATGGGCTTTACAGCTAGTGATTGATTGGATCAATTCTTCCATATCATGTGATGTGTGGATGTTTGATGTGCTGCGACCGTGGACCATAAGCACTTGGCCCATGATGTTTCGTTAGTGGCTCTTGCACACACCACGGCTGAATGCACATCATTTCCATGGTGTCCCCTAAGGTCATTGGATGACCCCTCCTTGCATGGTGGGCCCCACAACCCTGAAAAGGGGCGCGTGCGGAAACCCTAGCTGATTTAGGCCCACCAGAAATCTGACTTTATGAAAGTCAGTGGGAGCCACTTTGGTTTGACCTAAATAGAACTAGGGCGTAATTTTGTTCCCTCCGGTAATATGAGTGCATGTGATAGGGAGATTCATATGACGGACTCTCTAAAGGCCTTCCATCATTAGCACGATGATGGGTCCTTAAGTAATGAGGAAACGCACCATAAAACTGTGCTATCCATTTGCTATTGGGTCTGTCAGAGTGTTTTATAAGATGATAGGGGGTCATAGACCGATGTGGGAGGGGCTTCACCAGAAAATGGGAACTCTCTCACAGTACCTTGGCGTAACCTGAATATGATGGGTGAGCACTCACTGGATCAGGTATAATCACTCTGCAACAGTTTTGGCGTCCATACGATGGATTCTACCATCCCTTTCAATCAATTTGTTTGGAGTTAGTCAAGCGAGCAAGAGTCACCAAATCAAAGGCATATTTCTATTGGTTGACAAAATAACCTTGATGACATCTTTGAATTTCAAGCCCAAGGAAGTATGTCACTGGCCCAAGATCTTTCATTTTGAATGAGTTAATAAGCAAAAGTTTCAGTTTATTTATACCATCCACATCAACTCCAATGATAAGGATATCATCAACATAAACTAATTGAGGAGTCAACCCTTGAGTTCTCTTAAGAGTGAAAATAGAGTAATCTGAAGCACTTTGCTGAAAACCAGCCTCCAATAGAAGTGGTCAAACCAAGCTTGTGGAGCTTATTTAAGACCATATAGGGATTTCTTCAATTTACACACCAATTAAGGGTTGTCACGATAGCCAAGAGATGGTTTCGTATAAACTGTCTCCTGTAACTACCCATGGAGGAAGGAATTCTTGACATCCATCTGGTGAACTGCCCATTGTCTAAGAGCAGTAATGGCTAGTAGCAAGCAGACTGTTGTCATTTTGGCCATAGGAGCAAAAGTTTCATCATAGTCAAGAACCATCTAATTTGAGTTTCATGGTGTAAAACCCACCAGCTACCAATGATGGAGGCATCTAGAGGAGGAGAGACATGATCACATGTATCATTCTCCAATAAAGCCTAGACCTCTGAATCCATAGCATCTTTCCAATGCTTAACTGTTATGGCTTGGTTGTAAGGCTTAGAATATCTATGGATGACAATACAATTGAGAAAGAGCTATGACTAGAAAAGAAGCCATAGCGATCAAGTGGATGAGAAATACAGGATGATTGATGCAAAAGAATAAATTAAGGTAAATCTTTGAGAGGAGAATCTATACTTATAGTAGTAATGGATGAAGAAGAATGACCAGCCATTGTTGTTGGAAGTGGAGGAGGCATAGGCGATGGGCGAACTGGATGCTTCCTGAAATACATCTGAAGTGGCTGAAATGAAGAAGGAGAGTCACCTGTAGAGCCAAAGTTATGCGGAACAGAAATGGATGGTGTAGGACATTTAGTAATATGTTCAAAGAATGAAAAGTTCTTAAGAAAGATGACATTGTGGGATCATAACAAAGGAATCCTTTGTGTTCCATACTATATCCCATAAATATACACTTAGCTGATTGAACTGTTAGTTTGGTGCGTTCATGGGAAGGGAGATGGACAAAACAAACACATCCAAAGACACAAAGTATGGATAGGTTTGGTGGGCAATGAAATAAGGATTGATAAGGAGAAGAATTTTCAAAGATAGGTGTAGGAAGAACATTGATAAGGTGAACAGCAGTGTGGGTTGCCTCCACCCAGAAGGTAAGGGGAGCATGAAAGTCTTGAATCAAGGATCTCACCATACTAGCAATGTGGTGATTCTTGTGCTTTGATATTCCATTATGTTGAGGAGTACCAAGACAAGATCTTTGGGACTGAATACCATGTTGTTTAGGATATGTTTGAAACTCACCATCCATACTATCATATTATTCTCCCCTTGAATCTAACCTCAAAATGCTTATAGTACTTTAAAACTAGGTAATTACCATAGCATGAAAGTTCTTAAACATGGAGAAATCTTCTAATTTTCTTTCGAAGGAAATAAACCCATGTGTATCGAGTACAGTCATCAATGAATAACACAAAATACTTATAGTCCAAGCATGAAATAACTGGAGACGACCACACATCACTGTAAATGAGGTAAAAAGGTGTAGATGCATGTTTAATAGAAGATGGAAAAGGTAAAACATGACTTTTACTATAGCAGCAAGTTAAACGGGATTTATCAACATTCTTAAATGAAGTAGTCATAGGCAAAAAACCAGAAGAAAATAAGTAATCCAAATTTTTAGCATGAGTGTGACCTAAACGTCTATGTCATAAGTGTCACACATTATTACAAGAGGAAATAGAAGAACTAGGAGTAATAGACAACAAATAGTAGTCTAGTGAAGCTCTCTTATTCTTGAATTCCAGAGCAAACAACCTTCCAAGCCTATGCCCCTTCCCCATGGCCTTCAGCTCCCTAGTGTGCTGGTCCTGGATAAAACAACCATCACGAGTAAATAAGACATTATTACCATCATCAACAAGTTGCCCAATAGAGATAAGAGTAATAATCAATTTAGGTACAAAGAAGGTTTTGGGAAGATAAAAGGGTTTGGACTTGGAAGTGGACAAAAATAAATCATCACAACCACATAAAGGTGGAGAATTACCATTACCAGTAATAATATCATTGACAGAGGTATAAGGTTTAGGAGACTGACCAAAGGAGAACCTAGTCATGTGATTTGAGGCTATAGAATCAATAATCTGCATGTGAGAAGGAGATGAACACAAATAAGCAGACTTACCAACCAGTCCAATAGCAGAAAAAGCATAGGAAATAGTTGAAGACATGAGCTCACAAATCTTTTCTTCAGTTAGATTTCCCTGTACATCTGGCTTGTGAGCTGATGATGAGGCGGTAGTATTAGTATAAACAGGTTCAGCCGAGGCCTGATAAGCCTTATGTTGTCCTTTCTTGGGAGGCCTAGTTGGGTATTCCACTATAATGTGTCCCTGCTATTTGTAGTAGGTACCAAAGTTTTTCTTCTTGTAGTGGGATGCCATGTGACAATATTCTTTGCATTCATAACATTGCATCTTCAAGAAGTCTTTCTTACCTTTCTGTTTGGTAGCAAAAAACACTATATTAATCCCATGTTCCTTCTTCTAATCAAGTGCAGACATAGAGTTTCATTATTGGGCTTGAGGTGCATCAAAAAGTGCATGGTTTTTCTCTTGCTGAGATGTTTCTTCATAGTCTTTACATAGCAGTCTGTAGACAAATCCCCAAAATGGGCCAGTTTGTATTCAGTCCAAAGATTCACAAACCCCGCATAGTATTCCTGAATCTGCTTCTCTCCTTGAACATAGGAGTAGATATCAATTTCAATTTAATATTGCCTATACATATTCGATTGCTGATATAGCTTTTCAAGGTACTCGAACATGCCATGGGCTGATTTGAGACCTCTCATCAGAATACTAACATCCATGGAAATAGAGCCAAGTATCCGTGAAGTAACTTGAGCATTCTCAGTTCTCCACTATTTTAGCTCTTTGACATCACCAACGTCAGGCATGGAAGTGGAACCATCAATATAACCCCACATGCCTTTTCCTTTAACAAAGTACTGAAAATGAAACTTCTAGAGAGCATAGTTGCTTCCATCAAACTTGATAGAAATAATTTCATTCTTTTCTAAAGCCATGTCAAAAAGAATACGAAATAAAAATGATTGAAACAAGTAAGATAAGCAATAATCAAATTTAAGAGAGTCAAAACTAAGAAAAGTAACCTCTTACAGTCACAAGAGATAGTCCAAGATTCAGCAATAGGAGAAATTTGGATACACAGTCTAGAAAAGGAAAGTCTAGATGCAGCTGCCCAAAGGAGATGTACAGATCTCTATCAAAGCTTCTCAGATCTCAATAAAAATTTCAGAATATGATGATGAGGGTTGGGTGACACTTTCTTTCAAATCTTATTGCAAACTGATGTCATATGAGAGAGACCTAATGAAATCCCTCTTACTAGATGTGCAAAACACAACGAAATGGTCTCTAGAAAGATCAAAACAGTCCATAACCAATTGGCAATGGTAATATCTCTCAAACTAATCAGGAATGAAGAGAAATGGATTAGAGAGCATCCTGCTCTGATACCATGCCAGTTCGTAAGAAGATGAAAGAGCTAGAAGAGAAACACAAGATCAGACTTGATAAGGTTGATCAATCTGATCGAACCAACCCAAAAAAGATGTATTTATATTAAACTCAAGTGGATTGACTAGATTGTCCTTATAGAGAAAATAAAAGAGGTGTACACTAATGTACATGCCTATTACAGTACAAGAAAGAATAATAAAATACAATAGAATTATAAAACTACCCTTTATTTTCTCTACACTAAGTACATACTTTATTGAGTTAATCGGTTTTAGGGGGTGTTCTATAGCATAGATGAGAAATTGGGTGATGCGTTTTCATCTACACCAAAGGTGTGCTGTGAATGAAAACACACCACACCCCAATAGGATAGTTGTTCTACACCATGGACAAAAGTGTGTGGACTAATCCACACCACACCTCAATGGGCGTTTTGCAAGGCGTGACATATTTTAGTCCACACCTTGTGTTTGATTCTATGCATCTCAACTACAACATTTGAGATTATCTATATCATTAATCATTAAAAAAATAATATTTTGTTTTTAGTAATATATATAATAGAAAAAATATTAATAAATTATAAAGAATTTTAATATTTAATAAAAATAATATTTTATAACAAATAATGATATTAATGTTAACTAAAAATGAGTAATAATAATAATAATAATAATTAAAAAATAATTACTAATATTAATAAAAACAATTTTCAAAAATTAATAACTAATAAAATAATATCAATAATACTTTATTATTAATAAAATAATGTTAACAATAACTAACAATATTAATAATAATATTTATAATATTTTTTAATAATTAATAATATTGTTAGTGATTACTAATAATTAACAATGATTAATAATATCGATCAAAAATAATATTCAAAATTTATTATTTAATAAAAATATTATTAATAATATTACTAATATTGTTTTATGAAGTTATAGCCATTATTACTATTTATTTATGTAAAATAATAAATAATCCAATATACCTTTATCATATTAAATGTTATTAGTTTTTTCATGCAAAATCAAATAGCATGATATATGCAATCTCAAAAAAAATGTTAATTTCTTCTAAGTACATAGTTTTACCATAAATAAAATTTAAGCATTTAGCATGGTTACGAGCACATCTAAAGAGTTTAAAAGTTTAAGGGATGAAATTCAAATTAGCTAATAAATAATAAAAGTCAAGCATCAAACTGGTATGACTGATATTGCCCCCACATCCTATCAGCTATGTTGTCTTTAAAATTTGTTGTTCCAAAGTCCTTTTGTTCACTATCATCATTTGAATCACTAACATGATCTTCGTCTTCATCCCCAACTGTCATGTCCTCCCTTGACCATATATCAATCAATATCATTATCGTGAACAACTTCTCTCTTAATAAAATTGTATGTGATGAAGTAAGCCATGACGATGTAATGCTGCATCCGTAAGTAAAACAACAACATGTTTTGTAAGATAGGAAACTTCCCTTTTAATATACCAAAACATCTCTCTATAATATTCCTTAACGAAGAATGTTTGTAATTGAATAATTCCTTCTTTGATCTACACCTTTGATGTCCCCTAAAATCATTTAGATGATATCGCTCTCCAGAAAAAGGTGTTACGTAACCATCAGCACTAGGAAATCCAGAATCTACAACATAGTACTTTCCTACATAAAACTGTAGACAAACATATATTTTAGTTAGGTCTAAAATTGTTTCTAAACCAATAAATATATTACATTATATTACCTGGAGGAGGGTGGGGGAATTATAAGTGGGGATGAGACAGCTTCTACGAACACTCTAGAATCATGTGATGATCCTTCCCACCCCACGTAAACAAATGTAAATTGCATATCAAATGAGCACACTGCCAACACGTTTATAGTACAATGTGACTTTCTTCCTCGGTATGGAATTTGTTCCTCCTGAAGAACCCATGCACTTACATGGGTACCATCAATTGCACCGATGCAATCCTATTTGGACACATGGTCAAAATATGATAAATACAACAAATATGTAGACTTGTTATGGAATGCCATTGAATTACCTGAAACCATGGATAATATTTTTTAGAATACCTGATGTGAGGATGCACCGCTTCAAATGAGGGTGGATAAATTAATTCTCTCTCATGTTTACGTACTGCTTTGCAAGTTCCCCTAAAGTGAATACTAATGGTGCTCTTAGAATGCAGGAACTTGCTGGCCATAATACGATATCATTCATTATAGCCAACAGTTAAGAGAAAAATTGGCAAAGATTCTTTAACTGTGATATTCTGGGAGTTTTCCAAAAGACCTCATTCTCTTAATAGATTTGAAAAATTCTTAAAAACATGCCTCTCCATCTTAAAATTATCATATACTTTGTCAAGGTGTTCTAGGTCATCTAAACATTCATGGGCAAAAACATGCCCACTCATCTTTGATATACAATAAGGTTGCTTAACGAAATATGTGTTGTAATATTTCTTCATTTTATTCAAAAGGATGAATTCAATAAATTCATTATCATATTCATTCCATTCATCAAATAGAAGTGTATATTCTACACTTGAGTTATCCATTGACATCCTATTGACATGACATAACATTCAAGCATCAATATTCAGTATATACAAATATAAAATGATAAATTAATCACCAAAATTCACTATAATCCCTATCTAGATTCATCACAAAATTGTAATCTATACTCCTAAAAGTTCATCACCAAAGTGAAAATAGTGTTCATCATAATACTTTAACTAATCATATAAAAAATGATAATGTGTTCAGCAAAAAAAGAAAAAACAAGCCAAGCAGTATAACCCTATAATCGATCCTAATATGTTCAGGTTTTCAAAATGCCACATCACAAACCCAACCATGTCTACAGGTTCTTTAGCCACTCAATTTGGTAGTTTGTAGTAAATGTCAAGAATGCATGCCTCCAATATTCATCCTTGAAGGCTTGAGCTGCCTTCAAGGCATGCCCAACATTGATTACTCCCATCATCAAGAATTCATTCACAACTTCCATACATTCAGAGACTGGGTTCTCCTTACTCCATTCTTCCAATTCTTTATCCTGTCTAATCTACCTCTCCATCTGAAACTTAATCATGTCCATCCTACATTTGGACATCTTAGACCATATCTCCATAGCATGTATAAAATCACCTCCTTGTCTGGACCTCTTCCCTTTCTTAAGAGATGATGGTAGGAAACCCCTTCTCGTTAACCTGTCTATAGGTGGCCAAATCTCTATGCCAGTATCAATATGTGGGGTGCCTGGAGTACTAGAGGCATAAGGTGTTTCTATGTCATTAGGGGAGTAGTCACCAATTGGATCTTGTGTCAGTGGGATTCGATCATTTTCTTCATCTGAAGGGGTCTCCACATTACCCATGGAGGTGTAACCAGTTGCACTAGTCCCTGAATAAATGATCTCCAATTCATCATAGTATGGGCAACCCTTTTTCCTTATCTACTTAGCACACTTATACTTCTGCATGAAGTATATTTGGTGTTAGCATCTTAATAATTCGAAATCTATAAAAAAATAGTCTATATATATGTTCATAACATTCTTACCGAAATAAGGTAGTCCCATACACTCTCAGTAGCTCTTGGTTTCTTTGTGATTGGATCTATGGTGACCCCTGTATGGTTGCAAATTTTTTGATAATCATTGAACTTTTTCTTCAGATGGTGAAATTTATTCTTAAATTGATCTCGACTATATAACTTATGGTGCCTCTGGTTGAATTTCTTCATAATATTTTTCTAACCTTCCATATTATAAGTTCATGATGGCTTATTGTGTGCTTTTACTTGCTCAACCATCAACTCTATGAATGTCCTTTCCTCGGCCTCACACCATGTTGCAGATTCATTTGTTATTTCCTCTTGCATTGTATTTGCTTGGGTTGTCATATATTTCTGTAGAATTCGAGTGGGTGGAGTGACCACAATCAAATACACCATACGAACTTGACAAACAATATAGTATGCTTAGTAGAACTGAAATTTCTAGTAATATCAAAGAAAACAAAAGAACTGAATTTTACAGGGATTTATTTAACTCTATTGGTCATGTTTGGATGGGAAACCACCAAACAGACCCACCTCTGGTTATTTGTCCTTTCTAACTATGCATTCAGGTGGAAACAAAGAATATTATGTCATTTATTCAAAGAAGTAAAGGCACTTACTATAAAATTTTACTAGCAAGCAAGCAAGCTTTCAAAAAGACTATTCACGTGAAGTTTCCTCTCAGCACTGGTGGGAGTGCTAATTCCTTAAATATGTTATCATATATACCAATGAAATTCCTGAACACCTAAGCACCGACTAGTTACCACACTGACTAGGGGGCACAAAATGCTCCAGCCTTAAAAACTAAGTTTAGACTTAAAAACTAAGTTTCCTAGTTACTAATATAAAAGAAACAAATCTAGTTCTCTGTCTTGGTCTCTAAAATATACAATGATCATTGATTTTACCTATCTAAATCCCCCACCCACACATATCCATTAACATGTCCTAACCCTTTCATATTGAATGCTTAGTCTCTTGAGCCCTAATTGTTGCTATCCTATAATTTTTTGCTCATTTTGTCTGACACTCCAGTGGTGTCCTATTTTCTATAATCTCATACAACTGATACTTATTTTTTATCCATAAGTAAAAGATACCTATCCTAACATCAAATTAGTATCAGAGCAAAATTAAAAAAAGGAAAGAAAAAAATGTGTATAAGCAAAACGATGGTACATAGTTTGGGTGGAGTCTACGTTTTGTTCATTACAGTTTGGGTGACCCCACCCCTCATCATGTTACATCACATCTGATCCCTGTACAAGTGGTATAATCCCGGACAGTGGTGGGTGGAAGAGGTTATGATGGGTCTCTGAAGTCTGAATGGTTCCTTCTATGATAAACTCAATTGGAATTCAATAATCTCATATAATTTTTTGCTTATTTTGTCTGACACTCCAGCAGTGTCCTATTTTCTATAATCTCATACAACTGATACTTGTCTTTTATCCGTAAGTAAAAGATACCTTTCCTAACATCAAATTAGAATCAGAGCAAAATTAAAAAAAAAAAGGAATGAAAAAAATGTGTATAAGCAAAATGATGGTACATAGTTTGGGTGGAGTCAACATTTTGTCCATTACAGTTTGGGTGGCTCCATTCCTCATCATGTTACATCACATCTGATCCCTGTACAAGTGGTATAATCCTAGACCATGGTGGGTGGAAGAGGTTATGATGGGCCTCTGAAGTCTGAATGGTTCCTACTATGATAAAGTGGAATTCAATTGACACCTTCATTCACACCTTTGGTTGGTTTGTTGCTTGGCACGTACAGTAGATGAGGACTCCGGGGATGATTGGAAGTCTGATGCTAAACAATGGGCTTGGAATCCTTAGGAAGATAGATAATGAAAGAGTTGAGTTTCTCCTTTTGCTTTATGCCAGGTTTTGATCTGTATTAATTCATTAGGGTTTGAATGCTATTCTAGACCATCGTGCTGAGGTTTTTACTCCAGAACTTGGATGTTCTAAAAGAGCAGTTGGGAGGTTGAAAGGGATGATAAGAAGAATCAAGAGTTGCAACTCTTAATCCCATCTCGATCCAAACTCCGAAGGGCAATTCAAGAGTACACAGGGCAGTTCAGGAATACACCCCAGAACTGTTGTAATTTTCACAGTAATACTGTTTTTTCACATGTATAGAAAGAACAAAATGAAAGTTGTAATTTCTGTTTTTTCAAATTTTTATGTAATTTCTATTAATTTATGATTTTTTTGTGTTTTTGTTTAGTTTCTATTTTATTTCCTGCAATTTCTATTATTTTTGTGTAATTTTTATTATTTTATCTAAATGGGTTGGGTTGGGTTGGGTTAAGGTAGAACCCAAACCCACCCACCCAATTGCCACCTCTAGTCATGCGATATGGGGCCAACATCCTGGTGGTCTTGGAGTTCCTGCTGTTGGTATGGCACTTCCAGGATATGTTGCACAGCCACAACATGGTTTTGGAAGTTCAAAGATGTCATGGTATGCTGCTTTCTCATAAATTTTCTTATTTACATTTTGTTTTTTGGTCCCTTGAGATTCACTTGTGCTCTAGGACAATGATTCCATGTTTTTGTTGCATGGTGACCTTGCTCTGTTCAATATGTTAATTGATAAAACTCCTTTGGTAAAGTTTAATGTAAGTGGCCATATTAAGGACCCCCCCCCCCTAAATGGCAATGGAGCTTTACTTATTGGCTATGGAGTGCTTATATTCTACCTATGGGGGCAGTTGTAGCTTTTTTTCGAAGGACACTAATCATTAATTATCAGTTTTCTATTCCCACATCCTGATTTATAAGCTAAGTACAACTATTCTACAAAGACTAAGGTTCAAGACAAATCTTAATTCAAATCTGGAGGTTGTTGATAGTCACAAGTTATGGTTTGTGATTTACTATATAATAAATTGTAAGTGTCTGTTTACATCACATTTAGTCATCTACTTGATTTGGATCTAGTTCTGGTGGGTATGATGTTCTGGTGCCTTGCCTTGACTTTATATCTGTACATCTTATTTTATTTTAATGAGCATATAGGTGGTTGTGCTCCATAGTTGATGGTGATCTGAAGAACAATGCTCAGCATATTCTGCATTCAGATTGGATGAATGTGATTTATAGTTTTTTAATCCTAATGAGATCCCTTATATATGGTTGACCTGATTATATTATGATCAGTTCAAGGCTGTTCAACTTCAACCTATGTTTAAGGGAAAATGTCATCTACTTAACTCAGTCAACTCTAGAGGAGTGCTTTCACACCCAAAATTCTTGACTAGAAAAATTCGAGTTTCTCATGGTTTCCACATTTCATCTAGTTTGACCAAGAGAATAGTAGAACATTGTTGGGATAGGAAATTCCTGATTTGTATCACCAAATGGGGGATTTAAGTTGCATCATTTTTGCAGAGAGCTACATTGACAGACAGCAATTAAGTAATTTTTTCCATGTAAGTGATCTACTTTTGGACTAAAAAATGATAAATCTGACTGTGGGTGAGGGACTGAACTCAACTGAACCCTGTGTTACGCTGTTCTAACATGTTCTCAAGGCTAAGTAACTATGGAATACCAAAGCTATAGAATCTCTGAGTTTAGTAATAATAGAGAAACAATGTTGTCCATAGATTGGATCATGATCCAAATACAGATCAAACATGGATTTTGCATAGTTTTCCTATTTATAATTAGATCACATCCACTTTGACACACACTCTTGTTTTAGTCTTTCGCAGGGGAAAAATAGAATAAGGATTAATGTAGGCGCATTCGGCTGGCCTATACAAGGCTGACGTGTGTCGAATGGAGGACACCCGCATAGGCTTACCATGAGGACACTCAGGGTTACCTGAAATGGACTAGGCAGACCCAGTCGCAGGGCGCCGCGTGGCTCTGGCAGAACATCTCGCTAGGCCCTCGTACAGCTTGCATCTGGACCATCCGAGCCTAACTACCCCTCGGGAGCTCCAGCTATAAATGCAAGGAACCCCCCACAAGGTAAGGGATTGGAAACCTTTGTGATCTCTAGTGTTCCCTCCTCTAAGGACCAAGCACTATCTGAGACCTCGTCTGGACCCCTCGGCTCTACACTTGCTGCTTACCTTGCACATTTACTAACTTGACCATCAGAGCCCTCGCCTCAGGTCCTCACCTAAGGCCTCTGACACCTTCTCCCTTGTAGATTCACCGCTACAGGAACAGTAACTCATCCACCCTCGGACACCCTTCTCAGTACCAGCCCTCAGCTTCTACAGTATCCAAAGGAGTGATTCGCCTTGGTCTCCAGTCCTCGGCCTTAGCTCATCTCCTCTGAACCATCAAAGTCTTCGGCCCTCCTTCGAAGCATGGGAGTGAATTTACTTTGTTGCCCTCGGCCAAACCAAGCACCAACAATTGGCGCTGTCTATGGGAACCGTTGCTAAGACAATCCCCCAAAACACTACAAACTCAAGATCTCCTAAAGCTTCAAATACCATCGTACAAAGAGCCAGGAACCCCAGAACCAGGTCATGGATGAACAGTTTCAGGCAGTCATTGACCATCTGGAATACCTCACGCAACGCGTGGAACAAGACTACCCCCAGGCAGGAGGTCCCTCCCGAGGTGACCGTCCCACCGGGGTGTTGGATCATTGGAGCCGACATGAGTACGTCGAGCCCCTAGCATTCGGTTTGGCCGACCCCCAACGGTCCGAGCTTGTCGAGTCTGGCAGCAGTCGACCCACCAGCCCACCATGTAGGAATGAGAGACCTCCCAACCGAAGGGAGGAAGAGCCGGTGTGGTCTGAAGACAGCCGCCAACCTTCTGAGCACCACCACCACCGCTGAAGGGAGAACCCCTAGGATGAGGGCGGGCACCTTGGCCGTCGTAGTGCCCATTCAAGGGCCGAGGGCCGACGCCATGCCTCTCCCGCACCGGCCTCAGACCTCCACGATGTCTTGAGCGACCGCCACACTAGATGCGAGGCACATGATCCTGCCAAAGAGCATTCCGGAGTTCGTCCTGACCCTCATCATGCCCATGAGGACAAAGACGGGTGGCAAGCCCCAACAGATCCTCAGATTGCAGAACTGTGAACTGAGGTTGGGGCTGTCAAAGACGAGCTCCGCCAAGTTTGAGAGAGCTGAGCTGACACCTCGGACGACCAGGGCAATCTGATAGGGAGGATGGACGCCTTCACCCCAGACATCATATCTGAGCCTCTCCCCCAACACTTCAAAGCTCCCACACTGGAGATGTATGACAGGACCTCGGACCCCAACAACCACCTGGAGAGTTTCAGAGCACTCATGATACTCTATGGGTATTCTGATCCCTTGATGTGCTGAACTTTCTAGGCCACCTTCAGGGGAGCTACCCATCATTGGTTCTCCAACCTCCCACCTAGATCAATCAACTCGTGGGAGTAGTTTGCTAGCCTATTCCTTGCTCGCTTCATTAGTAGTAGACGATGCCAGAAAAGCATAGTCTCGCTAATGTCTATCAATCAGAAGCCGGGAGAGAGTCTGTGGTCCTACATCGATCGCTTCAAGAAGGAAGAGCTAAAGGTCCATGACCTCAACCCCATGGACTTCATGCATGCTGCCATCAATGGCCTCCGCCCCGGTTCAGCCCTGAAGTGCTCGGTCGCCAAGACCCCGCCGAAGACGAAGCTAGAATTCCTCAACAAGGCCCAAAAATACATTACAACCGAAGAGGCTTCGACCAGGGACAACCAAGAGAGGGAGGCCGAGCACGACAACAGCCCCTGAGAAGAAGAGGAAGGGCGGAGACAACCACGACCACAACAACAACAATAGCAACAAGGACCACAAGAAGCCACCGGCCTCGGCCCTAACTTACAACCAATACACACCACTCAACTCCACCCAGACGCAGATACTGATGCAAATCAAGGAGGAGAAGTTCATGAAGCGGCCAAAGAAGATGAAGAGGAACCCCAAAAGGGGAAATCCCAAAAAATATTGCAAGTACAACCGCGGCACCGGCCACGACATAGAGGACTGTTATGATCTGAAGAACGAGATAGAATCCCTCATCCAACGAGGGCATCTTAAGTAGTTCGTGGGTGGCGAGCCAGGTGCCTCATCCTCCCAGTAGCAGCAACAGCATCAGTAGCAGCAGTACCAATAGTTAGCCGGTGTCATCGATGTCATCGCCGGGGGCACGGCCTCGGGTGGAGCCTCGGCCTCAGTCCGCAAGGCCTACACCAGGCAGTTGAGCAACCACGGGCCTACCCCCAAAAAATCGAAGCAGCAAGAAACCCTCTCCTTTACAAACAAGGACTTGAAGGGGGTCACAGTGCCCCATGATGACGCTTTGGTGATCTCGGCCATCATTGCAAACTTCATAGTTAAGAGGATCCTCGTTGACACTGGCTCCTCGGCTGTCATTCTCTTCTATGAAGCTTTTCAGAAGATGAACATAGCTCTTGAGCACCTCCAGCCAGTCGACGTTCCACTGATTGGCTTCTCCGGTAACATAATCAGACCGGAGGGAAAAATTACCCTACCTGTCACGGTAGGGACCGAGCCTTGGCAAGTGACGAGGATGAACGAGTTCTTGGTCGTAAGGATTGGCTCCCCCTACAATGCAATCATGGGGAGACCGACCCTTCATGCACTCAAGGCCACCACCTCCTTGTATCACCTCGCCCTCAAGTTCCCCACCGAACACGGTGCCGGAGTCATTCATCGGGATTAGCAAGCAGCCCGCTAGTGCTATGTGGCAGCACTAAAGGGAAAGAACAAGGAAGCACTGCCACTAGAGGGCCTCGACCGCAGGGAGGAACCAGCGAGCCGAGGCCAACCAGCTAAGGACCTCATCTCTATTCCCTTAGACAAGGCCGAGCCCGAGAAGACAGTCCGTGTCAGGTATAACCTTCCCCCAGAGAGCCTATCTGAACTGGTAAGTTTCCTCAAAACTAATTCCTACGTCTTTGCTTGGTCAGCCATTAACATGCCCGGAATTAACCCCTCGGTCATCATCACAGGTTGAGCATGGACCCGAGCTCTAGGCCAATTCAGAAAAAGAAGAGGAACATTGCACCGGAGTGTTAGAGGCCATAGGAGAGGAAGTTGGTAAGCTACTCGATGCTAGCTTCATCTGAGAGGTATATACTTCCCTAACTGGTTGTCAAATGTGATGTTGGTAAAGAAATCTAATGAGAAATGGTGGATTTGTATTGAATTTACAGACCTTAACCAAGCCTGATCTAAGGACAGTTTTCCTATGCTGAGGATAGACCACCTTATCGACGTCACTATAGGGTACAAGCTACTCAGCTTCATTGATACCTTCTCCGAACACAACCAAATAAAGATGCACCTAGAGGACGAAGAAACTACCTCATTCATCATCGAGCACAACACTTACTACTACAAAGTGATGCCCTTCGGTCTCAAGAATGTAGGGGCCACCTACCAAAGCCTCGTCAACAATGTGTTTAAGAATTAGATGGGGAGGAACATCGAAGCCTATGTTGATGATATGGTGGTAAAGAGCCTGAAAGCCAAGAATCACACCTCAGACCTAACCGAAACCTTTGAAACTTTGCGGAAGTTCAACATGAAGGTTAATCCTAGAAAGTATGCCTTTGGCGTCACCTCAGGCAAGTTCTTAGGTTTCATCATTACTCAAACAGGCATTTAGGCCAACCCTTACAAGATACAAGCCATACTAGACATGGCACCCCCTCGATTGGTGAAGAAAACTCAGAAACTCACCGGTCGGATAGCTGCTCTCAATCGCTTCATGTCGAAGTCGGCTGACCGCTACCTTCCCTTCTTTTGTGCCATCAAAAAGTTGAAGGATTTTCAATGGATGTAAGAATGCCAGCGCGCCTTTGACGAGCTAAGGTCTACCTCGCCTCACCTCCCCTCCTCGCTCGGCCAGTCCCAAGAAAGACCATATATCTACACCTAGCGGCCAGGGATGAGGCAGTCAGCTCAGTCTTGATAAAAGAAGACGGAATGTAGAAGCTGATATACTACATTAGCAAAGTCCTCTACGAAGTCGAAACCAGATATCCCGATGAGTAGGATATCATCCACATACAGAATCAAGAACGTAACCTTATCCCCACTGGTCTTCTTTTAAACATAGGGCTCATCTGGATTCCGCTCAAAGTCAAAAATTTTGACAGTAGAGTCAAATCGGATGTTCCAACTCCTAGAAGCTTGCTTAAGTCCATATATGGATCTATTTAGTTTACATACCATGTGTTCCTGACC
>NW_010729311.1:482132-495364 GCF_000365185.1 Nelumbo nucifera
TGAATCAAATATGTATCTTTATTCATTTACAATAAACTCATAAAGTACATCATTCTGATTGAAGCTAAGGGCATACAAAACTGTCTAACAGTCCTCAATGCCATCCAGGTAGGATGTGGGCGCATACTCTGCAAGGGCCTGCTGGTACTCGGTGGACTTCATGAAAGCCTCCACCGCCTCGGCTGCCGCCTTAGCTACCCACTTCTCCATCCTTGCCGCAACCTCTGCAGCCCTCTTCATCGCCTCGGCGGCCCACTTCTCAGCCTTGGTAGCCCGCCCTTCAGCCTGGGTTGCCCGCTGCTCCGCCTCCGTGATGATGCTCACAAGGCAAACCCTCTCCTCTTGCTCTTTGACGAGGCAGGCCTGATGAGAATGAAAATTATCATATTTTTATCCCTTAACATTTAGTCTTTTATACTTATTTAGTGCCTAATTGGACTCACTATTCTTATATTTCAATTTAGGGCACGGAAGGAGGCGTTAGGTGAAAAACAAGGCGAATCAGGTAATTTTGCACAGTTTCGCCACCGCGTGGTAATTTGGGCATAACTCTCCCATATCACCATGCAGTCGGCCATTCAGCTGAATCAGTTATCATGCAACCCTAAATTGGCCGACTGCATGGTGATATGAGAGGCTGATCGAAGACCTCAGGTAAGCCTAGTTTTTTGATTTTTTGGTGGATCTATTTTGCCCTATAGCTGGTCTAGGGTTTCCCATCAAATTCAAGAAGAACTGGAGAAAGGGGGAGAGTCTTGTTTTTGTAGGACTCTTCAATTTTGACCTAGGAAGTGGCGCCCTAATTTTTTAGGGTTCCTTGGAGTTTTCTGAAGGGGGCGGTTCAAGTCCCATCTGTTTTGGAGGCCTCTAGAGGGAGTGGCTACTTCTTCTCTCTCTTCTCTCGCTCCCACGAAAAAGGAATCTTTTGTGGGAGGACTACCTAGGGTTCCAAAAGGGTGTGTGTGTGGTGCCTGAAGGGGATTATTTCTTTTTTCTTCATCTCAAAGTGATTTTCTAAACCTTTGTTGGGAATAATGGAGGGCCATGGAGTTGAAAATTGTAGTGTATAATCAATAGGAAATTAAGAAGATGAGAGAAGAAAATGAGAGCAGAAGAGAAAAGAAGAGAAGAAGATTTCAAATGAAGGATTTCAGAAAAGAAGTGGATGCTTAATCTGCCGCCCCCCTCTTTCTATTTATATTAATTCTGAAGTAAGAATAAGACTACTTACATGGCAAAATTAAAATCCTAATAAAAGACAACAATTAAAGTCATAATAAAAGACTAAAAGACTAAAGTCATAAAAGACTAAAGTCCAAATAAAAGACTAACAACTAATTGTGGACTGACACTTAAATAACTAGTAGTTGTATACGAGTACAATAGAAAGAGGTGGGGACCACATCAGTGGTTTCTAGACTCCCCCTCAAGTTGGGAATGATCATAGATCTGCTTCTAACTTCTTCTTTGAAACTGCCTTGGTGAGAAGATCAGCAAGCTGCATGTTGAAGTTGATATATGAAAGACAGACTTCTTGAGATGCAACCCTTTCCCTAATAAAATGTCGATCGACTTCAATATGCTTAGTTCTGTCATGTTGTACCTGGTTATGAGCTATATTAATAGCAGCCTGATTATCACAGTACAACATAAGAGGTTTCTCATAGGTAATATCCAATTCACCAAACAGTGATTTCAACCATAATATTTCAGCCACACCATTTGCCATGGACCGATATTCAGCTTCAACACTGGAACGAGAAACAACATTTTGTTTCTTACTCCTCCAAGAAACAAAGTTACCTCYTACAAAAGCACAATATCCAGAGGTAGACCTTCTATCATCAACACAACCGGCCCAATCTGCATCTGTGTAAACTTCTATGTTCATGTGATTATTATCCTTAAATAGTACACCTCTGCCTGGACACCTCTTTAAATATGCCAATATCCTCTCAACAGCAAGTAGGTGGGTAGTTCTGGGAGAGTGCATATACTAACTAACAACACTAACTACATAGCTAATGTCTGGTCATGTAAGACAAAGATATAGTAGTTTACCAACTAACCTTTGGAACATAGCTTTATCTTCAAGAGGCTCTCCACCTTCTGCATTAATCTTGTGATTCTGTTCAATAGGTGTATTAGCTGGCTTAACACCCAACTTTCCTATTTCTTCTAACAAATTAAGGACATACTTCCTTTGAGAAACAAAGATTCCATGCTTGGACCAAGCTACCTCAATACCCAAGAAATATCGTAGCTCTCTCAGGTCTTTTACCTCAAATTCTTGATGGAGAAGTTTCTTAAGAGACTCAATTCCATTGTTATCACTCCTTGTTACTACAATGTCATCCACATATATAGCAAGTAGAGTCAAGGAAGTATCCACTTTCTTAATAAACAAAGTGTGATCTGATTGAGCCGAGGACTGTTTTAGTTCATAAAAAGCTTTATTCAACCGACAGACCTTCTTACCTGTCTTTGTACTATAAAAGCCAGGAGGTAGCTGCATGTACACTTCTTCTTGCAAGTTTCCATTGAGGAAGGCATTTTTAACACCCATTTGGAACAAGGGCCAAGAGTAAGWAGCTGCAAGAGATAATAACACTCTGATGGTGGTCATTTTTGCTACTGGTGCAAAAGTCTCCAAGTAATCTATACCATAAGTCTGAGTAAACCCCTTTGCAACTAACCGGGCCTTATACCTTTCAATGGAACCATCATCATTATGTATCATAGTAAACACCCATCTACATCCAACTGGTTTCTTCCCTTTGGGTTGATCAACTAGCTCCTAGGTATTGTTTCTCAGAAGGGCATCCATTTCTACCTTCATTGCATCTTTCCATTCAGGAATGGTCAGGGCTTCCTATACTGTTCTGGGAATGGGAATATCAGCAATTGATGCAAGAAAGGACTTATAAGAGGGAGACAGGTGATATAGGACAAGAATTGTGAGATACAGTGGGATGTGGATGAGGTGCAATGGCGTTTGCCTTTACGGACTGCAATGGGAAGGTCAAGGTCATTCAATGGAAGTGAGGGCTTAGAAGATGGAAAAGGCTCAACAGCAGAAGGCTCATCTGTAATGAGAGCTGGAAGAGATGTAGTACCTGGATCTATATCTTCAGAAGGAATTGGGGCTGGCCTGGACTGCTGATGACCAAAATCAACCTGCCTCCTTCGTCTGTGATAAACTCTCAAATCCCGACATTTTTGACAACTCTTCCCATTACACCCCTCTTCACTCAATGAAACAGGTAAAGGGACTTCTGATGTGTTAACCCCAACCGTACTACTCTCCCCCTAAGAAGAAACCCTAGAGTAATAAGATGCATCCTCAAAGAAAGTAACATCCATGGATACAAATCTCTTTCCTGAAGCAGGTTCATAGCAGCAGTATTCCTTTTGAGTTTGTGCATAACCAAGGAAAATACATTTTGAGGCTTTAGGGTCAAATTTGGAATAGCAAGGGCCAGAATTTGCACGAAGCAAGTACAACCAATGGTTTTAAGGGGGACAGAAAATAACTCTTTATCAGGATATAAAAGAGTGAATGAGGTTTTCACGTCAAGAACCCGTGAAGGAATTCGGTTGATGAGATACACAGTTGTAAGAATGGCATCTCCCCAGAAATGTATAGGCACATTGGAGTTGAATATGATACTTCTAGCTACTTTCAATATGTGCATATTCTTTCTCTTAACCACCCCATTCTGTTGAGGGGTGTGAGGGCAGGTACTCTGATGGATGATCCCATGATCAAGAAAGTAAGAGGCTAGTGATGTTTTAAAATACTCTCTCGCATTATCGAATCTAAAAATTTTGATTTTTACCCCAAACTGGGTTAAAATCATTTGATGAAAGGTCTAGATTAGGGTAGGGACCTCATCTCGAGAATGCATCAAGTAGACCCAAGAAAACCGGGTGTAGTCATCAACAAACAGCAAGAAGTATTTGTATCCCCCCATAGCAGTGATGTGATATGGTCCCCAAACATCGGTATGCACAATGTCAAAAGGAACACTACTTCTCTTATTACTTAATGAATAGGTTGTTCTACAATGCTTTGCAAGCTCACAACTTTCACACTTTAAACTAGACATCTGGATAGATTCAAATAGACTAGGAAACAAGCTTTTCAAAGACTTAAAGGATAAATGACCCAATCGATTATGCCAAAGCATGACTTGACCAATAGACTAAGAAACAAAAGACCCTTTAACTTCACTACCGTCCCACTGTGAATTTCCTCCAAGCAGATAGATTCCATTTGTCCCACGGCCAATCCCAATCACCTTCCTTGTCTCCAAGTCCTAAAAAACACATCGATCAAGATAAAAGGTTACTGAGCAATTCTGGATTTTAGTAATGTTGCTAATTGAAAGTAAATTGGTGCTAAGTTTTGGAACATGCAGAACAGAAGAAAGGGAAATGACACTAGACAACTTGATGTCTCCCTTGCTAGAAATGGGAACAAGTGATCCATCAGCAATAGGCACCTTGTCTTTACCAGAGGATAAGTGATAGGTAGTAAATATTGAAGGCAAACCAATCATATGATCAGATGCACCTAAGTCTATTACCCAACAATGTTCAATGTTACCTGAAGCTGAAGCATGATAAGCTAAGGCCCGTGTACCTAAATGAGCAAATGTTGAGGTGGGAGGAGCTGATGTTGTGACTGGCTGAGATGATGATGCTGAATTACCAACCTCCTTATCCAACTGAGTCAAGGCAGCTTGGACAGCAACTAGAGTGTCCAGTGGTGTTGTTCTTGTGCCTGATGAGGTTGCACAATCAGTAGTAACAGCTGTATGAGCATTCCCCTTTTTGTTCCTGAGTTTTGCGGGAACTAGATGAGGATGTAGCTTCCAACAGGTTTATTTGGTATGCTTAGGTTTCTTGCAATGTTCACATATTAGGTCCATCTTGTCTTCCTTCTTCATATCTCTCTCCTTATCCCCCCCCAAACTTGGGTTTAGTTGCTGCCAAGGCTGATTCAAGTGGCGAATGTTGTAACATAACTTTCCTTCTACTTTCTTCACTGTGCACTAGAGAGTAAGCTTGTAATAGAGTCACACTGTCTCCTGTTAGAAGTTGTTGTCTCAGAATGTCATACTCAGAATCAGACCTGCTAGAAACTCAAATACCCTATTAGTTTCAATCTGCTTTTTGTAGGTCTGTGCATCCTTCTGGCTTTCCTACTCAATTGTTTCTAAGTGATCAATCTCATTCCACAAGGATTTCAAGGTGGAAAAATAAACCGAGACTGGCTTCTTCCTTGCTTAAGGTTATTCACCTTACATTTTAGCTCATAGGCCCTAGCAAMATTGAGGGGTTGGGAGTAGGTTTCTTTCATGATATCCCAAATTTCTTTAGTTGTTTCTGCCCATAAATAATTTCGGCTAATATGTGGTTGCATGGAGTTACACAACCATGTTATAACCCAATAGTTCTGCTGGTTTCTTGACATCTCCTAGTAAATAACTTAACTTTCCTCTACCCCCAATAGCCATCATGGCTGATTGGGCCCACTCTAGGTAGTTTGACCCATCAAATTTTACAGTGGTAATCTGAAAATTGTTCTCAGGTATGCTACCTACACCACCAGCCCCTAAATAGTGTTCCCCTTGGCTCTTAAACTCCATTCTTTGTCAAGAAAAGATTAACAAATGCCTTTTGTATCACCGAGACTGGGTAATTACACCCAGAATTTGCTATCAGCCGAGCCTACTTTATCCTTCTAGGTCGGGCAATCCACCTCAAAAAAAATAAATAAATAACCTTCCAAGTACAACTTGGAGTGCAGGGCTGAGAATGCAAGGCTGAAACTAACTGCGGCCCTAGAATTGGAAACAATCAAGAAACTAGAATCTTGAACCTAGAACCAGTCAAAGGTCAAGAGCCAAGAACACAACCAGTTCAGCCGCACCTCTTAAAGTAACCAAAAAACTATTCTTTTAATGTATCAAGAACAATTTAGGAGGAAAACACTTTCAGTTGAACCTTCGAAATAACCAGAAAAGGTAATCCTTTTAATAGAAAAGATTGACTTACTTCACCAAAATTCTGGCCGCAACCTTCAAAGATAAGTCTGAACCCTAATCTTGAGGGTTCTTACTTCTGACTCTTCCTGATTGCTGATCATCCTCGGATGCTTCACCAACAATTTCCAAGACTCAGCCGATGATCCCTTTTGCTGGAAATTTCCTAGGTTGGCTCTGATACCATGTAGTCGTATGAGACTATTGACAACCCAAGATGTAGTGTATAATCAACAGGAAATTAAGAGGATGAGAGGAGAGAATGAGAGGAGGAAGAGAAAAGAAGAGAAGAAGATTTCGAAGGAAGGATTTCAGAAAAGAAGTGAATGCTTAATCTGCCGCCCCCCTCTTTCTATTTATATTAATTCTGAAGTAAGGATAAGACTGCTTACATGGCAAAATTAAAATCCTAATAAAAGACAACAATTAAAGTCATAATAAAAGACTAAAAGACTAAAATCCATAAAAGACTAAAGTCCTAATAAAAGACTAACAACTAATTATGGACTGACATAAATAACTAGTAGTTGTATACGAGTACAATAGAAAGAGGTGGGGACTACATCAGTGGTTTCTACAAAAACAAATCGGGAAGTGAAACGGGACAGGGGGGAGGAGGTGTCAGAGACCTTTTCAGGGTTGGGACCATCACTACAGTTAAGTTGGATGGTACAAACTTTTTAGAATGGTTACAATCTGCAAGGATGGCCATTGGTGCTTGTGGGAAGTTGGGATATATCACTGGTGAGGAAGTGAAACCCAAGACTAACAACTCCCGATGGGTAAAGGAAAATTATATGGTAATGAGTTGCTTGTGCAATTCTATGCTGCCCCATATAAGTAAAAACTTTTTGTGGGCAAATACAGCTAAGGAAATTTGGGATGGGGTTGCAAAAACCTACTCACAGAGTGAAAATGTTGGTAGGGCCTATCAGTTGAGGAACCAGGTTATTGCTACCAGACAGGGAGATAAACCTATTGCTGTTTATTTTTCGGCCCTTAAGATCCTGTGGCAAGAGATTAATCAACTGGAGACAGTGGTTTCGGAAACTACTAAGGATAGCTTCCTACCAGAAGCTCTTAGAGAAGAATAGGGTCTTTGAATTTCTTGCTGGTCTTAATCCCGAGTATGACGTTGCAAGGCAACATATCCTTTCCAGGGATAGTGTTACTCTCTCTCAGGCATATGCCTTTGTATCAGGGGAAGAGAGTAGGAGGAATGAGATGATGAAGAATTCAGGTCTTGAACAGTCAACCATGGTCAGTACTGTGAAACCTAAATAGAGTGGAGACCGGGGTGGCAATAAAATCAGGAAGGAAGATAAGAAGGATCTGATTTGTGACTACTGTAAGAAACCTAAACACACGAGATATAACTGTTGGAAGCTTCACCCTCACCTTGTGCCAAATAGACTCAAAAACAAGAAGGGAAATGCTAACATGGCAATCACTAGTGATTTACCTAGCCCCCCAACTACAGTTACTTTGAAGTTTGTTGGAGCTGCTGCAATGAGGGCCAAACTTGAGAGATATGGGCAGTTACTAAATCAACGATATATAGTCAGCCCTAATCCATTATCAGGTGGACAGCTAGGTACAGGTGGTTCTGGTGGTGGGCATTCTACTTTGCTCATACAAGTAATTCACATGCCACTACAAACTATGTTTCTACTGCAGGTAAGGAGGGACCTCATTGGATTATAGATTCTGAAGCCTCAGAGCATAGGACTCATAGTTCTACTATTTTCTCTTCTTACCAACTCTGCTCCGGTAGAGACAAAGTTTCCACAGCCGATGGATCTCATGTTCCCATTGCTGGGAAGGGGTCTGTCAAGATTACTAATTCCATTTCCCTACCCCGTCTTTCATGTACCCAAATTGAGTACTAACTTATTATCTGTTAGTAGTTTAACTAAGAACTTGAATTGCTCAGTGATTTTTTCTCCTGGCCATTGTGTTTTGCAGGATCTAGTTTTAAAGAGGACGATTGGGAGTGGTCGTGAGGTGAATGGAATCTACCTTCTGGATGTGCTTCCTCATCATCAGAGTCATCATGTTAGCAAGGATTTTGAGTCAGAGTCTATGGGTCAAATTATGCTTTGGCATAACCATTTGGGACATTTGTCTTTTCCTTCTTTGTGTTTCTCGTTTCTGAAGTTATTTGAGTCTGTTAATTTGTCTAGCTTAGAGTGTGAAAGCTATCAACTTGGAAAACATTGTAGACATTCGTTTAAAGCTAGTACTAAAAGGTGTTCATCTGCTTTTCATGTTATTCATACTGATGTGTGGGGACCATACCATGTTCCTTCTGTAGCTACCAATATTTTCTTTTTTTGTGGATGATTTCTCTCGGTATTCTTGGATTTACTTGATGAGATCCCGTGATGAGGTACCGTCCTTGGTTTGGCAGTTTCATCAAATGGTGCTAACACAGTTTGGGGTACGAGTGAAGGTGTTTAGATCAGACAATGCCAAGGAATATTTTGAGAAGAACCTTGATTCGTATCTGTTAGAGTACGGAGTAATCCATCAAAGCAGTTGTTCATACAGTCCACAGCAGAATGGTGTAGCAGAAAGGAAAAACAGACACATTGTTGAGATTGCAAGGAGCATGATGATCACATCTACTGTTCCAGTTCGGTTTTTGGGTGACGCAGTTCTGACAGCAGTCTTTCTGATTAATAGGGTGCCCTCTCGTGTTCTTGGATTCAGCACCCCATTCAACCTCCTTTTTCCTGAGGGGGAGATGTTCCACATCCCTCTCAGGGTTTTTGGTTGTGTTTGCTTTGCTCATGTTCTTGGTCCTCACCGCTCGAAGCTTGATCCAAAGGCAAAGAAGTGTGTTTTTCTTGGGTATGCAGAAAATCAAAAAGGGTATTGTTGCTCTGGGAGTCGGTATGTTACTATGGATGTCACCTTTTTTTGAGTCCACTTCTTTTTTCCCAAAGGGTTCTTCTCAGGGGGAGTGTTTTGGGAAAGTAAGTGAACAGTCTATTCCTCTTCGGGTTCTAGTTCCTGTGTCCACTCCTATGTCTGATCCTCCTATGTCACCTATCTTACCACCTCACTTGTGTCATGTTTCTCAATGTTACTCACGGCAGCACCTACGACTTCATAGGGAGGTTGATTCCACTACAGAAGAACCCACATCACTTCTTATCGATTCCTTGGAGACTCCAGATTCAGCTGACATGGACTCAGGTATTCCTCTTGATCCCTTTAATGTTTCAATTCCTATTGATTATACTAATCCCATTACAGATGACCTGGACCTTTTCTACTGTACTTTCTTCAACAGATATCCCTAGATCTTATCAGCAAGCCATTAGAAGTTCTCAGCGAAAATAAGCCATGGATGCCGAAATTCAATGCCTCCATGAGAATGATACTTGGGATCTTGTGCCAACTCCTCCAGATGCTTCTACTGTTGGAAGCCGTTGGGTCTATATGATCAAACTGAAGTCAGATGGTTCCCTTGATCGATATAAGACCCGGTTAGTTACCCAAGGATACAATCAGGAATATGGGATTGATTATGAAGAAACATTTGCCCCGGTTGCTAAGATCACCACAGTTCGGACTCTTATGGCCATATCTATTGTTCATTCCGGGACTATTTACCAATTAGATGTGAAGAATGCTTTTCTTCATGGTGAACTGAAGGAGACAGGCTACATGAAACCTCTGCCTGGATATTGCATTGATCCTTCATGTGTCTATCGCCTAAAGAAGTCTCTATATGGTCTGGAGCAAGCACCTAGGGCTTGGTTTGAGCGCTTCTGGGATGTTGTTGCAGTTGGGTATAATCAGAGTTCCTCTGACTACTCCCTCTTTGTTAAGAGAAGACCCCAGGGTATCACTATCCTCCTATTGTATGTTGATGACATGCTTCTAATTGGGGATGATCATGACAGAATTTGTGAGCTGAAGTCATTACTTCATAATTCATTTCACATGAAGGACCTAGGTCCTCTTACTTCTTGGGTTTGGAGGTTCATCGTAGCAGTCGAGGGTATTTTATTTGTCAACAAAAATACGCCTCCGATCTCGTCAAATTAGCTAGAATCACTGATGAATGTCAAGCTATCTAAATCCGAAGGCCTCATCCTTCCTGATGCTACCTTGTACCGTCAGCTTGTTGGCTTTTTGATCTATCTTACTATGACCAGGCCTGATATTTCACATGTTGTTCGGGTCGTCAGTCAATTTGTCTCTGCCCCACGGCAACCTCATATGACTGTTGTTCGCCGCATCATCCATTATGTTAGAGACACAACCTCTCAAGGACTGTTTTTCTCTTCCTCATCATCCATACAATTGAGGGTTTATGCTGATGCCGATTGGGCTAGTTGCCCTGGCACCCGTCGATCCATTACTAGGTGGTGCGTCTTCATGGGTGACTCTCTTATCTCCTAGAAGTGCAAGAAATAGAAAACTGTCTCTAAGTCTTCTACTGAAGCCGAGAGCGAGATTGTTTGGCTGAAGTCTCTTTTCATGGATCTTGGTACTCTTCTTCCTACTCTTATCCCTCTGTATGCCAACAACACCAGCGCTATCAAGATCGCAACTAATCCAATCTTTCATGAGAGGACTAAACATATCGAGGTGGATTGTCACTTTATTAGAGACCTTCTTGTTACAGGCTCTATATCTCTTTCTCATGTAGCCTCTCGCATGCAGATTGCCAACATCTTCACCAAGGCCATGACTAAAAGCCGACACCTCATTCTTGTTACGCATCAGTTTGAGATGGAATGTGAAGATATACCTTGATGTACACTATTAGAGTAGTCCTTGTTGTACAGTATTGTATTCTTATTATTTTATTTGTTCTTTTCATCTTTCAGCCCTGTAAGGGCATTCTTGTAACTATACATATCTTTTATCTCTTTAATATAAAAGAGACTCTTTGGGGTGGGGGTTGACTATTCTAGACACCCCTAATTCTGTTTTCTTCTTGCTCTCAATTTGGTTCACACCTGGATACGACTGAGGAAATCTGGGACCATGCTAAGAAACTTTATTTCGGCCAAGATAATACCACTAGAGTATATCATCTTTACCAAGAGTACTTTAATCTACAGAGTCTTCTTCTCTCTCAAACAGATCTGGTTTTGTGGTGACTGGAGGGGGAGGTCGTGGAAATAGAGCTGGTGGAAGTGGTGGTCGTGGGTTTCAAGGAAACCGAGGTGGTCCTATGTTTAATCGTTCTAGTGGCCGTAGTGGAGGTCGAGAGTCAGGGGGTGATCGTGGTAGAGGAAGAAGTAATGGAACTAGAAAATGTACATACTGTGGATTCGAGGGACATACTATTAATTTCTGTTATGATTTACATGGTCCACCCAACACTTGGGCTAACCACCAAACTGATCAGACCCCCTCCACATCTGTTGGAGCTTCTGGAAAAGAAATGGTGAGTGTACCACGTGAGGTATATATGAGTTCCTTCAGACATCCTCTCAGTAGAATACAACTACTCTTGCCCATTCAGGTATGGCTTGCTTGGCTTCCAAACCCTCACACTAGATCATTGACTCTAGAGCCTCGGATCATATATCTAGGACTCCAAATGTGTTTTCTTCACTTCTCAATCTTCTACATCCCAAACAGTTACCCTTGCTAATGGTTCTACCTCTCTCATTTGTGGTGTTGGTGATGTTGATCTTACCTCCTTATCTTTATCCTCTATTTTATATGTACCCGAGTTCCCTTTTAATCCTATGTTTGTTAGTAGATTAACCAAATCACTTAATTGTTCTATAACCTTTTACCCCTCATCTTGTGTGTTTCAGGATCTCAAGACGGGGGTGAAGATTGATGGAGGGCATGAGGCAGATGGATTGTATTACCTTGATGGTGGTGGCCTACCAGTAGTCTTTCAGTCATCTCTTACTCCTCCAATGGCACTGCAGACTTGGTCATCCATCTCTCAAAGCTCTAAAGTTGTTGGTTCCGTCCTTAAGTCATCTTCCATCATTGGATTGTGAGTCGTGTCAGCTTGGGAAACACCATAGAATCTCTTTTAGTCCAAGAGTTCATAGTCGTGTCTTGAGTCCTTTTTCTTTAGTTCATTCAGATGTTTGGGGTCCAAATAAAGTGGTGTCATACAATGGTTACAAGTATTTTGTAATTTTGTTGATGACTTTTCAAGGATGACATGGCTCTATCTTATGAAAGATCGAATTGAATTGTTCTCTATTTTTCAAAAATTTTATGCTGAAATCGATACCCAATTTGGTGTTCATGTTAAAATTCTTCGCTCAGATAATGCAAAAGAATACACCTCAACACCATTTCAGAATACCTAGAGCATCATGGGATAATTCATCAAACTTCTTGCTCTTATACCCCACAACAGAATGGAGTGGCTGAACGGAAAAATTGACACTTACTTGAAACCGCTCGGTCCATTATTCTTGAAATGAATGTCCCAAAGCGTTTTTGGAGTGATGTTGTCATCAATCGGATGCCCATGTTCATCCTCGGAAGTCAATCACCTTTCTCAGTCTTGTCCCCTACTCTTTCTCCATTCCCTCTTACTCCTAGAGTCTTTGGTTGTGTTTGCTTTGTTCAGAATTTAGGGCCTACTTTAGACAAGTTAGATGCACGTGCTACCAAATGCATCTTCCTTGATTATTCCAAGACCCAAAAAGGGTACAAGTGTTATAACCCTAGCTCTCATTGGTCCTTTGTGTGTTCGAATGTCACTTTCTTTGAGTCAGTTCCATTTTTCTCGAGTACTGAGGTTCCTTCTCCTGCTCCTATGTTTCCACTTCCTATTCTAGTTGACAACCCCCTTCCCATGGTTCCTATTCCGGTTGCGGATCCCCTTTCCATGGTTCCTGTTCCATCCCCACCTTCTCCAATGCAGGTTACTACTGAGAGGCCACCAATCAGACAAGTGTATACTCACAGAAGAGCACCAGCCCCTCCTCCAGTTCAGTCCTCGTTGACAGATCTTGTGGTTGCACCTCCTCCTTCTGACCTTGATCTTCCTATTGCATTGCGGAAAAGTAAACGTAGTTGTACTGTTAGACAGTTTTGTATGCCCTTAGCTTCAATCATTTTGATGTACTTTTGTTGTTTAGTGGAAATAAATAAAGTGCATGTTTGATTCATGTTGTTTGGTTTAATTCTATGTAAAACCCTAAAACTGGACATTTGTAGAGACTCATGTTAGTT
>NW_010729311.1:503557-517824 GCF_000365185.1 Nelumbo nucifera
TGGTTTGATTAGGGTTCAAGTAGATCCTTGAATATTGTATTCTAAATTCAGGGAATATGATTCCCAGTTGGGAGAAGGTAGGAAATTTTTGAAATTCGCCCCCACCCATTCCGCAACCTTCATGGCGTCCATTAGATGGATCCTACCATTCTTTCATGTACATCTCATCCTATTTCTCATTATGTTTCAGTTGCTCACCTTTTTGCTTCTCATCAGCATTTTACCTTTGATATCCTTTGTTTCCACTCCCAAGACTATCTAGGAAGCCCTTACCTCTCCAGGGTGGCAACAAGCAATGCAAGAGGAATTGTCTACTTTACGACACAATCACACGTGGGAACTTACTACTCTCCCTCCTGGTAAGCATGTTGTTGGGTGTAAGTGTGTCTACACAGTGAAGTATCTTCCAAATGGCAGTGTGGAACAATTGAAGGCCAGGTTAGTGGCCAAGGGCTATTTTCAGTAATATGGTGTTGACTATACAGAGAATTGAACTATCTGACTATTACACGGCCAGATATATCGTTTGTTGCAAGTATGGTGAGTCAGTTTATGCAACATCATCGGGTCCCACATTGGGAAGCAGTTCTAAGGATAGTTAGGTATCTGAAGGGTGCTCCAGGTCGTGGTCTGTCATACAAAAGTGGAGGAACTCTTGAGATAGAAGGGTATACAGATGTTGATTGGACTGGTTTTGTGTCAAACAGAAGGTCAACTACAGGATATTGTACCTTCCTTGGTGGCAATTTGGTAACTTGGAAGAGTAAGAAACAAACAATGGTAGCAAGGAGCAGCACAGAAGCTGAGTACAGGGCTATGGCTCATATTACATGTGAACTAGTATGGTTGAAGAATTTGTTACAAGAGATGGGGTTCTTAATTGACAGACCCATCAGGTTATACTGTGATAATCAAGTTGTTGTACACATTTCTTCTAATCTAGTCTTCCAGAAGAAAACAAAGCATATCAAAGTTGACTACCACTTTGTAAGAGAAAAAGTGATCGGTGGAGTGATAACTACAAATCATGTGAGTTCAGGAAACCAGTGAGTAGATCTATTTACAAAGGGGTTGTCTCGGGGCAGAGTAGATTACATATGTGACAAGCTGGGACTATATAACATAACATATATTCTCCAGCTTGAGGGGGAGTTTTAGAGTCGACAGTACAAGGGTATTTAGAGTCTGTTTTATTCAAGTTTAAGTTATGTGTCCCATCCTTAATGAGGGACAATATTGACTTTTGTAATTCAGCTTATACATTATAAATACAAAGTGGGTTGGCTGGATGGAGTGACTTTCTCAACTGGCTGAATCCTTCTTCTTACTTACTTCGGACCTAGAACTTAATCAACCTATTCACAAAGGCTTTTGGGGTTATTCATCCGAGTTCTTGTTCCTACACTCCACAGCAAAATGGAGTGGCGAAAAGGAAGAACTACCATGTGGTTGAGGTTGCTAGATGCCTCCTTTTTGCATCTCATGTTCCTATTAAATTTTGGGGAAATGTTGTCCTTACTGCTACTTTTTTTATTAACTATATGCCTTCCCGGGTTCTGGGTTTCAAAACTCCATTTAGCCTTCTCTTTCCAGATGAGGATCTCTTTCCTCTTCCTCTTCGAGTTTTTGGGTGCACCAGCTATGTACATGTTCATAACCATCAAAGACACAAATTTGAACCTAAGGCACATTAAGTGTATTTTTCTAGGATATGCCTCCACACAAAAGAGATATTGCTGTTTTGATCCGGTTCGTGACACCTGCTTTGTCTCTCGGGATGTCACATTTGCTGAGTCTATTCCTTTCTTTAGTATTTGTCCTAGGGGGGAGCAATCTAAGGAACCTTTTGCTATGTCTCCAGCTATTCCTCTTCTAATTCCTTTTTCTTTTATCAATAACAGCACTTTTATTAAAAGAGATATGTAAGATACAACCAAAAAGGAGGGGTAAAATGTCTTAACCCTCCCTTTCAAACCCGAAAAAACATATTACAGAATAGCCCAAAACAAATTAGATCTTCCCATCCCCTGTTTATCCATGGAGTTGGTACTCTTCCAATTCCTTTCGAGTCCTCTGTTGAGTTGTCCTCTCCTTCCAGTGTGTCTACCTCAAGTGTTCCTGCTCCCCCTCCTCCTCCACCTCATCCTCCTATAATTTCCTCACATTCTGTTCTCCAAAGGTGGTACCAAAGACATAGATTTAGGCATGGGCAAGTTGTTTCCACTCCTACAGCAAAGCCTCTTGCACCTCCCATCATTACTGAGGTAACAGGTTAGCCTTCCTCTGACCCATCTACTTCCTTGCCAAACCTTAGTCTTCCTATTGCCCTTCGCAAATGCAAGCGGAAGTGTACAACACATTGTATCTCTAAACACTTGCCCTATAGCCTTCTATCCCCTACCTATTACTCTTTCTTTACTTCTATCTCTTCCCATGTGATTCCCAGGTCTGTATCAGAAGGGAAGGAACCAGTAGTTGTAAATGGGTATTGTGGATTTTCCTGGTCTGTCCCAGGTCTGAACTTAATGCTTTGCATAAGAACCATACCTAGGATATTGTGGATTTGCCTGAAGGGAAGGAACCAGTAGTTGTAAATGGGTATTCACCATTAAATATCATTCTGATGGCACTACCGAGAGGTTTAAGGCCCGATTGGTTGCTAAAGGCTACACTCAGATGTATGGTATTGATTACCTTGAGACTTTTGCTCCTATGGCCAAGATGACCTCAGTTCAGGTTTTGTTGTCTCTAGCTGCTACTTTTGATTGACCTCTCCATCAGTCTGATGTTAAAAATGCCTTCTTGAATGGAGACTTACATGAAGAGGTCTATATGTCTTTGCCTCCGGGGGTGTATGGAAAGGAAATGCAAGGGAAGGTGTGTAAACTACAAAAATCCATTTATGGTCTCAAACAATCTCCTCAGGCCTGGTTTGAGAGATTCAGGGCTGCTCTTGTCTCCTTTGGTTACACACTAACTCAATCTAACCATACTTTATTTTTGAAAAGAAGTAACTCTTTTGATATCCCAATGAGACTATATTCTAACAATCAAGCAGCCATAAACATTGCCCACAATCCTGTTCAACATGATCGTACAAAGCATATTGAGGTGGACAAACACTTCATTATAGAAAAAATTGCTAGTGGAGAGATTTGTCTTCCTTTTGTAAGGTCGGAAGACCAACTAACCGATTGCCTCACTAAAGGTGTTCACCACCCAAAGTTTGTTAAGAACCTTGCCAAGCTGGGCATGATTGACATATATGCTCAACTTGAGGGGGAGAGTTGAGAAAGTTTAGGCAATGGTGTTTTTAATCTTTTCCTCCTCTTTGTACTCTCTTTGTATTTGGGTGCCCAAGTTGGGGCCTCCTTGTAATTTCTTGCTTTAAAATATAAAGTGCCTTTTTGAGGGTGTCAACAATAACAGAAACACACCATTTGATACATTCCTCTTCTTCTTCTTCTTCTTCTTCTTCTTCTTCTTCTTCTTCTCTCTTTCTTTCTTTCTTTCTCATACAAACCCTAGATTTACAACACTAGTTTCACAACCAATAGTGGAAAGGGTAGAGAGGAGATTGGATGGCTAGAAAGCAAAATACTTATCTTTGGGATTTTCTGTGGGAAGGGTGTGTGGAGAGGGTGGAGTGCAGAAGCTTCACTTGGTGAAGTGGGGGAGAGTTTGTAAACCAAAGGATAAGGTGAGTTGGGTTTCAGAAAAGTGAAGGACTTCAGTAAGGCTTTGATAGGGAAGTGGTTATGGAGATTCGGTTTAAAAAAAAGGAGGAGAAAGCTTTATGGAGAAGAGTGGTGATGGGAAAGCATGGGATAGTGAGATTTGGGTGGGAATCAAAAAAGGTGAGATCTTATGGGATGTGTCTGGAAAGGAATCAAGAGTTTTAACCAAGAGTTCAAAAGTCTAACTAGTTTTTTCAGTTGGAGATGGTTCAAGGGTGAGGTTTTGGGAAGATGAGTGGTGTGAGATAAGCAAGTTGTGTGATGTGTCCAAGGTTATACAGACTGACAGAGGCAGAAGTTTCTATAAAGGATTTCTATGAAAGAAGGGAGTTCGAATTTCGAATTCAGTCGGGGCAACACCCGTTCGAACAACCTTTACAGCCTTGCATTGGTCATATCTCCATACTTGTCAGCTTTATTTCACGGGAGATATTCCCCATGCAAGGTTGCAAGAGGCTCTTGGCACGGTGTGAGCATGGGCTTGCCCTGACCGAAGCCGATCTCGAAAGAAGGGGGGATCAACTGATTTGGCGTCCACAGTTTAGAAGGCCTCTACTAGATAGAGAGGTGGAGGAATGTTTGCACCTGCTGAGAAATTTGAGGAGATGAAGTTATCACCTCAAACAATGGATGAACTGTGGTGGAAGGAGTGTTCAAATAGGAAGTTCTCTATTAAATCCTTCTACATGGCCATTGGAGACAATTCAGAACAATCTCAGATAGATGGTGTTTGGGGAAATCCAATCCCTCCAAGGATTGTGGCATTTGCAAGGCTTGTGGCAATGGACAACATTTTCACAGTGGATCATCTGAAGTCCAGGGGATTTTGCATGGCCACCATGTGTATTCTCTACAAAGACCAGAAGGAAATTTGTTACACATATTTTTATTTATTGTAAGGTAGCTAGCTTCTTGTGGAGTTTCTTTACCTCAATGTTTGAATTTCCAAATTTTCAGCCAGAAATTGTTATAGAATTTTTTTCTACTTGGTCAAAGTTATGAGGAAGTAAAAAAGCAAGGATTCTCTAGAGCTGCTTGCCATTTGCCATCTGCCATCTGCTAGAACATCTAGAAGGAGATAAATAGAAGAGTTTTTGAAGACAGACACTGGAATCTGGACAAGATTGTGGCAGCTATCAATAATTCGGTTGCAGATTTGATTCTAGTCTCTCTAGCTTTTAGCCAAGTTTCTATAAAGTATTTAGGTGACAGATTAGGGGAGATCTTGGAATATCAACTTTGTAACTTGGATGGCTTTTAGTTTGTTGCCTTGTTAGTTTTTGTTCTGATTGTACGAGGGTTATGCCTTATCACCTCTAAGGATGTAATTTTTTCTTCTTTTAATGAAATTTCATTTTTAACTTCAAAAAAAATATCGGCCTCCAATACACCCATCACCACAACTATACATGTGTCCACCACCACCACGACTATACATGGGTCCACCACCACAACCACGACCTAGTTGAACTTCCCAAGCTCCTCCTCTACCTCCACAACCTCCCCCTCTTGTCATTGCAAAAGCAAACCTATCTGATATGGTAGAGTTCTCCATAGGTCCAACTGAAATCCTCTGAAGATGGGCAAACACCTCTTCAAGAGAGGGAAGGACAGACCCACCTAGCATCTGCACTCTTACCAGTTCATATTCAGACTTCAATCCTACTAAAAATCTGATTACATCAAGCTGCTCTCTCTGTTGTTGAATTTTGACATCAGATGTAAGGGGATGATACACATTCAACTCGTTCCGTAGATTTCTCATACTAGAATAATACTCCTCAAGACTTTGATTACCTTACTGTAAAGCTGGTATACTCTAGTAGTATTGTCTTGTCCAAAGTAAACCTTATTTGTATGACCCCAAACCTCCTTGGTTGTATCTAAGAACATAAAATTCACACTAATCTTGGGTTTCATACTATTTCATAACAATGTCATAATTTGTGCATATTCTTGTTTCCACTCATTATACCCCTGAAAATCAGCTAAAGGTTTATCTTCTTTCGCATGCTTCACCTTCTTCTTAGCTCTTAGAAAAACTTCAACAGATTTAGCCCAAGGCACATAATTCTCACCATTCAGTTTAATAGAGGTCATCTGCACATTCAGATAATCGGGGGGAATCATAACACTAGACTTGTGTTCATTGTTGTCCCCCATAGCTGCCAAAAAAAAATTCTATCACAAATCTGTCACTCCACCTCACTAACTAGTCACCACACTGCACACCAATGGCTGATTATTACTGGAACATCTACTATCACAGGTTTCAGCAAAAACAGTCACTACTGTTCTCCACTTTCAGCAACAACAATCACTGCTGTTCTCCACTTTCAACACCATAAAACCACCCAAATACACCTCACGCACATAGTACTAGGGTCTGCAACACATCAGAACATGTTTCTCACTGTAATCCCATGCAACCTACCTATTTGAACCCTACAAACCAAACTTGCACTTGTCAGTCCACTACACTACTGAGAACAGCCCTCTTCAATCCATCAATTAGAGAGTTTTCTACCAACCACCTGAAACAACCACAACACCACCCATTGGAGGAATGAAAACCTCTAGAAATAAAAAAAAAAATGACCACTCCTTTTTAGCCCCTCTGTCAATCTCCAATTAAACAATGAGAAATCTGCAAAAAACTAGAGTAATGGGCGCTGAAAAGAAGAAAAAAAACTGGGTAGATCTAAACTGATTATAATGGCTCTGATACCATGATAAAATTCAGATCTGTATAGGTTTTAGCTTCAGAGTAATGATGAAAAAGAAAGAAGAGTGAAAGATTAGAAGAAAGAGAAGAGAAGAGAAGAGAAGAGGAGAAGGAATAGAAATAAAGACTGGTTTGAACTAGAGAACACACTCTCTCTAATCTGCCAGGTTATTATTTATAGATTTCTAATCTCAAGCATAAAGACTATTATATTGTGCCCTTATTAATGTTTTAGTTTCAGAGTAATGAAGAAAAAGAAAGAAGAGTGAAAGATTAGAAGAAAGAGAAGAGAAGAGAAGGAATAGAAATAAAGACTGGTTTGAACTAGAGAACTCACTCTCTCTAATCGGTCAAGTTATAATTTATAGATTTCTAATCTCAAGAATAAAGACTATTGTATTGTGCCCTTATTTATGTTTGGGACACATCACTTAACCAGGATATAACAGATATTACATCACACCTTTAACATAAAGTAAAATGACCACACTACCCCTCTACAGTCAACTCTAAGGGTCTGTTTGTTTCCTCTTAACTCTTATCTCTTAAGAAAATCTTTTAACTTTAAGAGAAAAATGGTTGTTTGTTTCCTCTTATCTCTTGTCTCTTAAAGTGCAATCATACAACTTTTTGTTTTCCAATGATACCCACAAAAAGATAAACAAAAACTCTCATATATGAGGTCAAAATAGATATTTGATAATTTTCAGAATTCAGAATTCAGAACAGCGTTCTCTACATTCAGAGTTCAAAGGAAAGAAAAGTTCACCAATACCAATATAACTCTTAATGTAATTATTTCCAAGGTTCAAAGTATCGATACGTATCGGCCGATACGGGCCAATACGTATCATATCGGGAGCTTCCCGATACGCCCCTACAGAGGGTGTATCGGGGTTTTGACCGATTCAGGGGGTGGACGAACCATAAACCAGCCCCTCTAAACCGGATTTGAAAAAAAAAAAAAAAAAAAAACTACCAATATCGTATCGATATTTTGAACCTTGACTATTGCACTTTCAGATGTCAGATTTCAGAGCAAACGAACAGGCCCTAATAGTCTCCTTAAATATTTCCTAGGGATTGAAGTTGCTAGGTCCAAGAAAAGAATCTTCATTTCCCAATGGAAGTATATCATAGATCTCTTATAGGATGTAGGTAAACTTGGGTGTAAACCAACTGACACTCCTATTGAGCCTAATCATAGGCAAGGAGATGGTGTAGGAGATACAGTGATGGATGTAAGATAGTTCTGAAGGCTTGTTACATAGCTATTGTACCTCAATATGACTCGCCAAATATTACATATGGAATTGGTGTCCTTGGGATATGCATACTCCAAAAACTTCACATGAGGTATTTAAAGAAGCACCCTAGAACAGGCACATTGTATGCTAACAATGGGTACTTGAAGGTGAAGCCTATATAGATATAGAGCAAGCAGGGTTTATGGATGATAAAAAGTCAACCTTTAGGTACTGCACTTTTGTGGGAGGAAATTCAACAACATGGAGAAGTAAGAAGCAATCAGTGGTGTCTCATTTAACCGCAGAAGCTAAGTACCAAGCAATGGCACATGGGTGACTGAAATGCTATGGGTGAAGAACATGCTCCTTGAATTGGGATTTCTTATGACCAACCCAATGGCCTTATACTGTGACAATAAAGCTGCCATCAATATCACTCTCAACCTTGTTCTTCATGATCATAGAACAAAGCATATTGAAGTAGACAAGCACTTTATCAAAGAGAAGTTGGAGATGGGTGATATCTTCACAGGAGTTCCTGCTCCTCATCATGTTGGGCTTTGTAACAAGTTGGGCATGATTGATAAAAGTGAGGGAGTTTATCAAAGGGAKATAAACTTGCATTGATAAAAGTGTCTTATCATCCCTTCTAACTTATTATTTATCACTATTCCAATCCCTTTTGCAATTGCAAAGCAACTCAAAAAGATGAGAATCTTCCTATGGGCTGGTTAGAAAAATAGCTTTAAATTTCATTTGGTAAATTGGAATAAAGTTTGTCAGCCAAGGAAAAAAATATATGGTGGATTGGATATCAGAAATCTCAGGAAAACAAACATATCCTTTCTTGGAAAATGGTGCTGGAGGTTCAATAGGGAAGGAGGAAGCTTGTGGAAAAAGGTAATTACAAGCAAATATGGGCACCGAGGTGGGATCCTGGTCCTGCTTTGACTCCCATGGGCTGTCAGTTTGGAATGGCATCCAAAAAAATCTGCCTGATTTTCATAAAAGAATCAGGTATAACGTTGGAAAAGGTAATATGATCAGGTTCTGGACTAATGTGGGACTTCACACTACAAGAAAGATTCCCTTCACTTTATGATTTATCCAAGATAAAAACAGTGTGATAGAGGAATGTTGTGAACAGGAAAATGATAAGGTGATTTGGAGCCCTTTCTTTTAGAAGAAATTTAAATGGTTGGGAAATCAACCTGATGATTCAGCTGTTAAGGTTGATTCAGAATATAAAACCTAATACATCAGATACTGATGCAAGTTTATGGTCATGGTAGAAATCAGGCAAGTTTTCAGTTCAGTCTTTCTACAATAAGTTGGTTCACCAGCAGGGTCCAGTATGGGGACTTCGCACTACAAGAAAGATTCCCTTCACTTTTATGAATTAGCCCAAGATAAAAACATTGTGATTGAGGGCTGTTATAAACAGGTGAATGATAAGGTGATTTGGAGCCCTTTCCTTTAGAAAAAATTTAAATGGTTGGGAAATGAATCCAATGACTAAGCTGTTAAGGTTAATTCAAAATATAAAATCTAATACTTTGGATGCTGATGCAAGTGTATGGTCATGGAAAATCAGGCAAGTTTTCAGTATTTCTAGAATAAGTTGGTTCACCAGCAAGGATACGTCTTCCCTTGGGTTAGAATCTGGTGCTCTTGTGATATCTGCTTTTTAAGCAACAAAGTTCCAGAATCCTCAAACAATCTCTGCATTAATTGCAAATGCTCACACCAGCTATGGGCTATGGCTATATGGACTAAATAATTATAGAGAGAGGAATGAAATGTGGAAGAACTGTATGCAATTTAGGGTCTGTGGAAGGGTGCATGGTGTTTGGGAGGGGATTTTAATGTGATAAGATTCTCCATTGAAACTTCTAATCCTAGTCGATCAATTACCACCAGTATGAAAAGATTTAATGAATTCATAGACTTGTGTGAATTGAAGGAAATTCCTTGAGATTTAGACTCGTGAGTTACAGTGAACTCCCTAGACATGTCAGAAGCAAGATGGAAGGGCTTTCTGCCGTAGAAAGAAGATGGAGATTACAGTTCACCATTGAAGCAAAGAAGCTGATACTAGAAGAAGGAAGAAGTAGAAACATTTCAGTTTTGAAACTAAGAGAAGGAAGAGCAACTATCTTCTTAATAGAAGAAGCTACACATTGACTGAAAGGGTTCATCAATGGAGCACTTTTTTCACTGAAGAAAATTGGTTGCATGAGTTCGTTGGAACTTCAAGGGAGAAAATATCATGTGATTTTAAAATTTAACCAGAAGGGTTGGTTTGTGGCTGTAACTGAGGTCTGTGGCAACAATAGAAAACACTTGGTCTGTCTTCCAAAAGGTAAACAGGGATCGGGGTGGAGGTTTTTTACTCAGAAACTTCAAGAATTTGTCATTGAAAGCTGATAATTTGCTCGAAGGAGTAGACCCAAAGAACAATCAAGTAGAAGTGATAAAAATGAAGTGATTGTTGTCAGCATCGATAAGGTCCAAAAGCTGGTCTTGGATGGAAACAGAGAAGGATTGGAGAGGAGAATGGTGTTGGAAGCAGGTAGAGATGTTCGGACTGGGGGATTATTTTGAACGTTCTGAAAAAGAAACTTCAAGTGGTTACAGGTGTGTCAGTCTTCCCTTTTGATAAAAGAAAAGCATAACTGGTTGTTGGAGAAAGAATAGTAGAGTTCGATAGCTTCGAAACAGATCTGGGCAGAGCTGGACAATCTCCTGCAATAATAAGGAGCTTCACAATGGAGCTTTTGCTATTAGGTTATTCGGACTTCCTTTCAACCTCTAGAAGAAGACAATTCAGGAAAAGGTAACGGTGGCAATAGGAGGAGTCTTCATGTCTTGCAGTGTGATGAATCTCAGCTATGCAATGGTGGAAATCGTCGGAGTGAAGTTGGAAGACGTCCCTCGATTAGTTGAGGTTTTCTTGAAGGGTGTGTGGACGAGGGTTTGGATCATGATGGAACATGAAGCGTCGTTGTGGGGGGAAGGTTGAGAGGTTCAAGATGATGCTGATGTGGCAGGGTGGAGGTCATGTGGCAGCAAGGGCTTGGACAGGATACTGTCGACAGACATTCTAGAGGTGGAAGAAGAACAGGCGGGGGGGAAAGAGAAATAAGTTTTGTTCCTCGGAAAGGAAGAAAACTTTAAATGATTTTGAAAATGAGGAAATGAGACTCAAGAAAAGGAAGAGGATGATCTCCTCAAATTCGGGTACCCCATTTGACCCGAATAGGTCTTTTTTTTTATCGGCAAGAAAATTTTTTTAATTAAAACAGAGAAAATCAGTTACAATAGTTAAAGGTTGCAGAGAAGCATTAATCTACTCTACAACCACTTGCAATCAACTACAATTCTTCCCAGTACAAAGAAGATCTATTTGCCCCCTGTTTTGCTAGGGTATCCGCCATCTATTTGCATTCTGTTTGACCCAACCAAACTGAGAGTTGATCCTCCTTGCAAGTATGTCAATTTCTCTGAAGTTGAGCTTCCAAGGTACTGATGTGATGTTTTTAGCCCAAGAAATGACCAGTAGTGAGTCTCCCTTTATTTCTAAGAGTAGAAGATCAAGACTGTAATCAGTCTTGAATCCTAATAGGTTTTAGGTTTACAAAACAGAAGAAAAGGAGAGAAAATGAGAGAGAATAGAAGAGAAACAGGAGAACACAAGTGGATGAAAGGAAGGACAGATTCTTACTGATCTGCCGCTGCCACTTTCTTATTATTTATAGGTTATGTTTAGTACATAATGGAAAGGACACACCAGCCCTCAGTACTTACATAATAAATAAAGTAAATAAAAGCTGAAATAAATAACAACTGAATTAACAAACTGACTCAAACTGACACTACTATAACTGGAACAAATAGCTACACATGCTGTCCTATGAACACAGTGGAGACCACTGCAGTGGGGACCACATCAGTGTTCTCTACACTACGTCTGTTGTACCCATCTGCTCAGCCATCTTTAGACCTTGAAGTAGGGCTAGAGATTCAGCCTGTATTGAGTCACCACCAATACCTATTGGTCCTGACAAGAGTGCCACCACCACACCCAGATGATTTCTAAACACACCCCCTATGCCTGCCCTTCCTGGGTTGCCAGAAGAACTCTCATCAAAGTTTAGTTTCAGTTTGTTCAGTGCCGGTGGCTTCCATTCCACACTCACAATTACTTTGGGTGCATCTGTTTGTGCTACTTCAGCCCACCTTAGAATCTCATTCGTGGAGTAATTTTTTAATAACTCCATGGTCTTCACCCAATGTACAGTTCTAATTTTTATGGCTTCAATAACTTCCTCCTTTGATTTGCTTTTTCCAGAAAAAATTCTTAGGTTTCTTTCCTCCCATATAGTCCATACTGTAGCTGCTCTTGCTGCCTTCCATAAGCACTTTCCTCTTTTCTTCTGTTGTCTCAGGAAGGAGGGGCTGAAAAGACTTACCACATCCTGTGGGGGAACCCATCTGCATCCAAAGAGAGAACAAACAACATTCCAAATACCAGAAACAAGACCCGAATAGGTCTTGTCATAATACAGGTAAAGAGAGTGGGTCGGTTTCAGGGATGAGTGCCCTGAACTTGGTAGAATTCTGAGGTCCTTTAGGAACTCGCCAGACAATCCCAGCGAGTCTTCATTTAAAACTATTGGTTACAAAGATATTAGCTTTGGTATTTCGAGCTTGACGCAAGCGAAGACGAGAGATGCTGAAAGATTAAGAGGTTGAGCCAAAGGCTCGTGGAACCCGTTGTCATTACAAGATGAGACTTACAGGAGTTCAAAGCAAGCGAACTCAAGGGGTACCCTCTCAGGAACAGAAGGTGCACTAAAGGCTAGTGGCGCTCGACCTCCATCGACTACCTTTGAACAGGGCAGTCCCTTACCACCCAGAAGAAATCCTGAAGGAAGTTTGAGCCTGCAGCACCAAAAAGCACAAAAGCAAGGTGGAAAATCGGTTCAAGGGAAGAAAGGGCAACAAGAGAAAGTCCCCAGGGCTTAGAAGACCAAACTTTAAAAGGAGTGGACTTAACAGGAAGAAGATATTTGAATGTGGCCAAAGAAAAAAAAGAAGAATGGATTTGGGTAATAGCTAAGTATGACGAAAATGGTAGGAAGAGGATAGTAGGTGGAACAGGAAAGACTTCTGACAACTACCCATATTTTCCGGTGACTGGTGATGTCGGGCATTTTCCTCAGGTTAGCAAGGAGCTTGACAGGATTTGTGGTTTCTCCAAGCTCGAAGATGCAGTTGAGTTGCCCCTAAAGGCTAGATATGAATTTGAAAAATCAGACGTGACAACACCAGAAATTTTTGTCTCTACGGAATCAGAATGGTGGAAAGGGGGAAGGAGACAATTCAGAAATGACATGCTAGCACTGATGTAGAGCTGGAGATTGAAGGTGTGGTTACAGGAAAGGAAGCGTCTGGTGGTGAAGAATTCCCTGAAGGATAGGGTGAAAACCTTGTAGAGGACAGACTACCCTACAAGGAGGTTAAGGTTGGAAGGGTGAGCATCAATTTGGTTAGAGAGAGCAGTTTTCAGGAGGAGGAACAGATTAACGAGATTACCAAAATGAAGCCACGTAATTTGAGAAACCATAATATCGTACATGTGACGAAGATTTTTTCATGGCTAAAACTCGGTTTGGCAGGGAAAGACCTACAAAAAATACAAATGGGTATACAAGAGGAATGAGAAGTAATGGGACATCTGGTACAGATCATAGGTAGGAAACAAAGCAAATTCAATCTTCAGTCCCCCTTTAGACGAAGGAACAACAAGAAAGTGAGATAAGTGGGGTTGAGCCTGATTCTGGTGTGAACAGGTTGCTGCAAAGTAGTGATATTATTGATGGAGAGTCAGGTGATGTAGTTCTCCAGAGATTAGTGGAGAGAGAGGTTGCGATCAGGAGAACAGAAGGAGAAAAACAAGGAGAAGGAGAAGTTTCAAAAACTGGGGACAGGAATATAGAAAGAGAAAGAGCAGAACAGATTCAAAAGGACCAAGAAAAGGAATTAGAACAAAATGGGAACGTGAATATCAATAAATTGGTGTGGAGAGGGAAGTCGAGATAGGAAAGTCTCTTGGTTTAGTTTTTTGGGGAGGGAAAGACTTCGCAAAAATAGCACTTGAGAAGTTTGAAAACAATATAATAGAAGAGAAAAAGAAAAAGGAAGAATACTTAGAAAAAATCAAGGGGTAGGACAAGGAAGGGGGAGAAGAGGAGGGACTGGACGAGATTGAGTGATATTGGGGTTGGTGGAAGATAGGGGTGGATTCGAGCCGAATAGTGCCAGGCTCGAGCTCGGTTCGAGCTAGAACCTTGAGCTCGAGCTCGACTTGAGTCAAAAATGCATAAGCTCAACCTCAACTCGGCTCAAGCTCAATTTTGAGAAAAAATATTTTATAAAAATAAAAATTATATATAAAAATTTTTTTATTTTATATTTAAAAAATTAAGAATTATAATATTTTTATTATATATATTAAATATCAAATATATATATATATATATATTCTCGAAACAG
>NW_010729311.1:526339-537095 GCF_000365185.1 Nelumbo nucifera
CTCCCCTAGCTGACTCACTTGTATTTATTCAAAAACATAGAGTTACAGGAAAGACCATTTTGTCCCTCATAGAAGATGGGACACATAACTTAAACTCAGATACAATAGACCTTTCACTCTCAAGCAGATAATCCAGAATGACCAAAATACCCCTGACTCGAGCATTCTAACAATCTTGAAAAGGAAGAAGAAAGTACTGATTGGACAGAGAAGTTAATAAAACTTCATACCTCAAACTTCTAAGCATCTCATAAAGAACTTTATGAATAAATCATACATTAAGGAGAGCCCCACATCCTTTGGAATTTATTACAACAAAAGCAAATAATAGAAGAGAGAAAAGGAGATAAGCTACCAAGAGCCCAATCCAAGTAGCAGGCCTTGTTTCGCTGTAATGTGGAACTTGAGCTTCAAATATGAAAAGGATTTAAGGATTATAATCCACAACTTCCAGTCCTTCTATTACTTAATCTCACTCTTAAAAGATCCCTAAAAAGATTTCACTTTTGGATCTAAAAATTTGACACCAAGAAGTCCTATTATAGTAGAAAACAAGTAATATTTTCATTACATACAAGACTTCAACCATAACTGTCCAGACATCCCATTGCCATATAAAAAACATTGGAATTTTTTATCTACTACTACTCACTATAGCCAATACAAAAGTTTAAGGTACAATCATTAAATGAAAATTACAAACCAAATGGTGGAACAAGTATCAGTCATGTTTAAGCTACCAACAACCATACTGGGAAATAAACAGGAGCAATCCAAGAGTTTTCACAAATTTTGAAGACTTAGATAGGATGAAATCTTCATGGCTATGACCATACTTTTTTTTATCAGCAACTCAGAAAATGAATTCATTAAGAAAAAATAACGAATTACAACAAGAAGTTGTGAAGGATACAAATAGACACCCTGTGTCTAAACCCCAGGCATTACAACTGAGCCCAAAACATAGACTGTCTTTGTACTCCTTTCTTAGCAAGAACATCCACTAAACAATTGGCAGATCTTCTGACCCAATGGACTTGAATAGACATGTCCCTAGAAAGCCATTTGTACCTGCTAAGGTTGTTCCTTAGATGACAAGAGACTCCTTCCCCTTGCTTTAACCAGTCCACCACTACTTTGGAATCTCCTTTAATGATTAGCCTTTCAAAACCCAATTCCTTGGCTATGACCATACTTATTATTACAAAGTTAACTCAATGATCAAATTGGCAAGATTCCATGCATCTAAATATTGGAAGAGGTTCTTCCTTACAGAAAAACTGCTGAGAAGAAACCATAATCATGGCATATTAAAAACATCCTCTCCTTCTGCACCTCTTAGTTAAGAAATTTAAATATCAAAAAATATTTACAGGACAAAAGAAGCAAAGGGAATAATACATAAGTAAACTCATTTGGTTCTACCAAAACAGAAGTAAACTCATTTGGTAGTTTACAGAAATGCATATCATCTGAAACAATTATAATTCTTTCACTTGTATTGAGATTACATGAAAAAAATAAAAAGTTAGAACATCATCAAATTTGTGGAAGTCCCAACAACAAAGGGTTCCATTAATAACCGTGTCAAGAAGTAAAACATGACGCCCAATGTAATAGAGATGGGGAGAGCCGGCAGTGCTCGGTGGCACACTGCCAATAAAATAAGGGTGCAGCCAAGTCCAGATATGATTGCAAGGTAACAAGCATACACAGTCATCAGATCATACATAGCAGCTCTACCCACAAGAACACTGTAGAAGACAAAGTCCCCAAGACCAAGTTTGATACCTGGCGTTGTGGTCATAGACATATCATGGCCATTGCCACTGTTCATCCTCGTTTGTTCTCTTTCATTCTCCAAACCAAGAAGTTCAACAAGGGGTGACATTTCCTCTTCAATAGCATTTTCAGATTCTGCATTCCCAGATATACGAGCTTGTAGGGACACAATATCCACCGTCGAGTAGTTAGAAACTTCAGTACTCGTTGACCGTCTCCTTCCCGAATGAGCAACTAGAGGTGATATCTCATCCTCGATGTTACTGTTAGTCTCATCAGCTTGACGATTTCCTGGTTCAACAGGAGAGCGATCAGAATTTATACGATTTCCTAATACAGTGTCATTTCGACCTCCATTATTCTGTCCCACCGGCTGGAGCTCAACAGAACCTGACTCTGATGAACTAGCAACCAAAAGACCCAATGCTGTTGAGCGACGACCCCCTGGACTACTTGAGACAACTGGCCGAGCCTCATAAACCAATGCTGGAAGTTCCTCATCTCGGCTCGAGGCCATCTCAACCAACAGCTTCAGCGGTCCACCAGGAGCCAAAACAGCAACTAAATCATACACTGCCAATGCCACAAGCAACACCCACGTCGTCCATTCTGGTAACTTAGTGAACCATGTGGCAACAATGATTCCCAAAAGAACCATATACCCTTGCCGCAAGAATATCGGAAATCCACGAGAAAAAATCGACAGAACACCAACAATAGTAAAATTGAAAAGCAGAACAGAACTGGTTATTGAATCAATAGGTATGGAGAAATGTTGAATTATCGACAGAAAGATTGATCCACCCATAGAACCCAGTACAAAGAATGCCGAGAATCGCATGTAGTTCTTCAAGAAATTGCTGAAATTATAATAATACAGAACCACAAGGAGAAAAGTAACCGCAGCGATGAGTATGACGAACACTGCAGCGTTGAGTAATGCACCTTCTAGTTTCTGGGTTGTCGAGTCAGAGGGGCTTTCGAGGTAGACCAGCGTTGCAGCAGTGCGAAATGGCGTTGGGTCGGGGGAGGAAGGAGTGAGGGCGTATACCAAGAGAACGACTAGGAGCATGCAGATCGAAACTGGGGTCATTACGCCGATAATTTCGACGCCAATCGATTCAAGAATGCTGGATTCCATGGTTAGAGAATTTCGTCAACAATTTGTGGATTGGCTTTAGAATTGAGGATTTCTGATACTTGGAGTCTTGGAGATAGGGAACTCGAAAGATGATCAAATCGGTAAGTTGGATCCAAATTTGAGAAATTCTGATTCTTCGAGATAGGGAACTTAGGAGGAAGAAGATCAACTCAATATCCGATCATCGTAGCTGTTCAGAGGGGTTTTGTGGAGGAATTGGGGCTCCGCAATTTCAACTCGCCGTTTATTTACGAAAAAAAAAAGGGGGGTTAAATTGCTAACAAAATAACTAAAATGACTCTTTTACCCTAATTGACTCTTCAAATTTTCAAATTATTGGAAACTCTGTCACAGTCACCAGAGAGTTTTGTTAAGCGACATGTATTCTCAATCACAAATAAAAAATGAACGTTGATACTAAAAAGTAGAAACAAGATGAAAATTCAAAAAGAAAAGAGATGTGCACCATTTTTCAGACCTCCATTGAGAAGAAATACCTCTTTATTTCAATTTGTCCGCGTAACTTAGAGAAAAATCAGAGTTTGCTTTAGTGCTGCCGGTCATTCCAAACAATAATTCCTGTACAAAGTCGTAATGATTAAGTGAAGCGGAATTCATCCTTTCATTTTAAAGCTTTTGTTCGTATTAGAGAGATTTCATTATTTCTTTTTTCTATCATATTAGTGGCCCGTGCACGGGGTATTTGATTGATGGTGATGTTTGATTATGTTATATATGGTATAGATTTGTAATTTATGTTAATTTTTTCAATTTTTATGATTTTTTATTTTTTTTTTATTTTTTTATGCATTTTTTTGTTTTTATAATTTATATTATTTTCTTTATTCTATGTGTTTTTTCATAATTATTTTGTAATAACATATATAATAGGAAAAATATAAAGTTGAGGGTAAAGTTGAAAAGCAAAATTAGAGTGTTTTGACCAAACCAATTGCACCATTCTTATTTTTCAGTATGATTACATATAAGTTTCTATGATTTTCTACATTTGTTTTGTGAATTCTCAATGTATTTGATAAGAACCCAYTAGACACCTGCTCTAAGAACTCTTAAATCAATTTGTTATGTGCATACAAAAACTACAAAACAAGTTGTAGTTGATCAAATTAGAACTTTAAGGAAATTAAATCCTTAAATAATTCAATCTTGAAGACGCCACAAAGGTTGATCACTTCCTTGATAAGCCAATATATTATATTCTACCAAGAACACAATGCTGAAAATACCTCTATATTATTGATGATCTCATTTTACATAGTTGTAGCATTTATATAGGCATGTAAATATCATTATCTTATAAGGAAACTCAATAATGTAAACATCATTATCTTATGAGAAAACTTCTAACTAATGAGGATCCCTTTAATTTAAGAAAACAAATCTGCTTTGATATAGGAATCATTTTAAAAAACTACAACTAATGACAACTAAGCATAGAAAAGTCAAAGTAAAACAAAACAAGACAAAAGCAAGCTCAATAAGACAAAACAAACCCATCAATACATCTTAGCATGCGGATTGGGCATTTCCTTATCATGTCCATGTGCCTTGGTCTTATGTCATGGGTTCCAAGTTTTGTTCTTCCAGATCTAGGATTTGCACATCGTCTTGCACATAAAGATAAGTGATTATCCTTGGTGAAGCTTTGGAAAATTCTAGAACAGCCTCTTTGTCATGCACTTCCATGATTAAGCCTTGTAAAGCCTCTTTCATCCTCTTTGTCCTTGCCCTAGTCATTGGACCACCGATTCCTTGCAAAGGATCTTGAGAATATTTGGGAATATTAGCTTGAATCATTTGGCCAGTAACTCGATCTCCATTAGTATTTCTTTGTTTTTTGTAATTTATATTGTTTTCTTCATTTTATGTTTTTCATAATTATTTTGTAGTGACAATATATATATAATGGAAAAAATAGAAAGTTGAGGGTAAAGTTGGAAAGTAAAGTCAGGGAACCAATTGCAACATTCTCATTTTTTGGTATATATATATATATATGTATGTGTGTATGTATGTATGTATGGTATAGAAATTTTTATGATTTTCTATTTTTTTTTGTAAATGCTTTTGTGTATTTCTTTGTTTTTTTTGTAATTTATATTGTTTTCTTTATTTTGAGGAGAAAGGTGCATAGGATAAAGAGACACAATTTCTATTTCCTCCTTCCTACTGTGAAGTAGGAGGAATGGATAAGATATACAATATACTAAGAGGAATTTAAAGGAGAGAATTGGGGTTTTAGAATTTATTTATTCGTTTCATGTGTACATGATAATATTTTCCCTTTTGCCTCATGTCGTTCTACTCATCAATGGTGGAACCGTTATTTACATATCTAACAGCTAGCATCTGTATATAGGTTGATCTTGATTCATTTATATTCGGATTCGAATTGAACACCTCTTCGATTTTTGTAGAAGAGTTTGTATCTCCTACCAACAAAACGCATTCCAAATCCCTATGACCCTACCAAGTACCAAACCTTTACATTATTACATTGGTAGGGTGTTAGATTATTGGATTGGCCTTATGATCGTCGAGAAAAAACACCTTAAAACAAATCAATATAATGAACCTGAAAGCATTTCCCGATCCAATACAACTTATTATGTTAATGAAGACAATTGAAATAGAGGGGAAATGGGAAAAAATACATGAAAAAATAGGGAGAAAACCAAAAAAGGCTTCATTTAATCATTTAATTGATTGTTCGATGATGAAAACAGAGAGGTTGAAAAAACCCATTCCTCCCTTTAATTTGAACTTGTAGGTTTTGGGCAAAGCATTCGATACTTGACATATGTTGGCTCTAATCAATGAAGAGGTTCGTTAGGTAGGCCTGGTGGGAGTAGGATCTTAGTTTCTTATTCAGTAATCCATTTTTTGTTTTTTTTTCAAGACTTTTTATATCTATTTTTTAGAAAAAAATTGTATGAAATATCAAATTATTTTGATCACAACTAATTTTTAGTTTTGAAGTATTTTAATTGATGCCCACTAACAAAATGCAAATCAAGAGTTCTAATGTTGATTTGAACATAAACTCTTTTCGAGAATAATTCTATGAAGTGGACTCATAGAATTCATATTAGTTCATGTAGACTTGTTCACGGACTAGGTTTTGGGCCCAACTTTACATTATCTGGGGCTCGGGCCCATTAGAATTTTGATAAATGGCAAGCCCAAATGATGGGAATAAAAAAATATCATATTTTTATCCCCAAATATTCATTCTTTTACATTAAATTAGCATTTAATTGGACTCATTACTCTTGTATTTCGATTCAGGGAAAGCAAGAAGGCAAGTGGAGGAAAATAAGGCTAACTGGATGATTTTGCACAGTTTCGGCACCGTTCAGTAATCGGGGCACAACTCTCAATTCCAGACTCCTATTGGGATGATTCAAGACGCACTGGAAAGATAAGGAAGAACTCCACAACTCCCGTGTTTGGGTTTTGACAGATTCGGTCTACATCGAGGTCAAAATCGGGCCCGAAGTCGGAACAGATTCCTAATAAAGCCCAATTCATAGTTGAAGCCCAAATCCGTAGGAAAGCCTTGTAGCGGCCCAAGTTATTAAAGAGCCCAACTCGAATTCAAGAATAAAGAGTCCCATCAGAGTCAAATTTCAAATGTAATCCTAAATGGATAAGATGATTGAGATTAGATTACTAGATAAGAGATAGGATAGAATTAGATCAAAACTGATTAGGACTTTCTATTTTTTGAGGATAATCTCCTAAGAGGAGTTGGAGAGAGCCCCTCCTCCTAAAGCTATATAAAGGGGGGGGGGGGGGACTAGCTTTAGGCATCACTCAATCACTGAAGCACTCAATCAATTCAGAGGATCAGTCTATCCATCTGGGAAGCAGAGCAAGAAGGAGTCGACAACCATGAGCGGCTAAGCTTTTATTTTCTGATTCAAGGGGGATTTTCGATTCAATTGTGTCATTGTGAGGTTCTGTGTTTAATTTAAATTCTTWCTTTTAATTCAAGTATTYGTTGATTCTTGTGCATGTTCTTATGGATGTTAATGTTAATTAGTCTGACAAATTAATTAATGTTGATTTAATTGTGAGCTTACCTTACCCTACAAATGTTAGGGAAGTGCGTGCTTTTCTTGGACATGTAGGGTTTTATCGTAGGTTTATTAAGGATTTTTCAAAAATTGCCCTGCCATTGTTCAAATTTCTTAAAAAATATGTGCCTTTCGACTTTGGGGATGAATGCAAGGAAGCATTTGATAAGCTCAAGAATTTGTTGACGATTGCACCCGTTATTCAACCACCGGACTAGAACTTGCCCTTTCAAATCATGAGCGATGCAAGCAACTATGCGGTAGGAGCTGTTCTAGGTCAACGGATTGATGGGAAGAGCCATGTCATTTACTATGCTTCGAGGACGCCGAATGTTGCACAATGCAACTACACAACCACCGAAAAGGAGCTATTAGAAATTGTTTTTGCTTTAGATAAATTTCGATCATATTTTCTTGGCTCTAAAGTGATTGTGTTTTCTGATCATGCAGCTTTGAAATACTTATTGACGAAAAAGGAGTCAAAACCGAGGCTGATAAGGTGGATACTTTTGCTCCAAGAGTTCGATTTAGAAATCAATGATTGAAGGGGAGCTGAAAATTCGGTGGCGGACCATCTAAGCAGATTGGTAAAAGATGAAGACTCCTCACCCATCTCTGAGCTTTTTCCTGATGAGCAACTGTTCCAAATAAAAGGTATGGTCCCTTGGTATGCTGATATTGTGAATTACTTAGTTACTGGAATTTTGCCTAGTTATCTTAGCAAGTCGATGCAGGATAAAATTAGGTATGAGGCAAAATATTATGTTTGGGATGAACCTTATTTGTGCAAATTTTGCTCTGATCAGGTGATTAGGAGATGTGTCCCTGAAAGTGAACATATGTCGATTTTGAATTTTTGTCATAATTATGCTTGTGGTGGTCATTTTGGGCCAAAAAGAACTGCTAGGAGGGTCTTAGATAGTGGGTTGTATTAGGCAACTTTATTTAAAGATGCATACTTGTTCTGTAAAAATTGTGAAAGATGCCAACGAACAGGTGCATTGTCTCGTAGAAATGGGGTATTGATTTTATTGGACCATTTCCTTCCTCTTGTGGTTTTGTTTACATACTTCTGGCAATTGATTATGTCTCGAAATGGGTGGAAGCAAAAGCCACCAAAACTGATGATTCTAAGTGTGTTGTAAGTTTTATCATATCTAACATTTTCAGTAAGTTTGGTATTCCTCGAACCATCATAAGTGATCAAGGGACCCACTTTTGTAATAAAGCCGTTGAAGCCTTGCTAAAAAAGTATGGGGTGCATCACCGACTCGCCACTGCCTATCACCCTCAGACAAATGGACAAGCTGAGATTTTCAATCGAGAGGTCAAATCCATTTTAGAGAAGATGGTAAATCCAGGTAGAAAGGATTGGAGCCTACGTCTAGATGATGCACTTTGGGCATCTCGAACCGCATACAAAACACCAATAGGGATGTCTCCTTATAGGATAGTTTTTGGCAAATCTTGTCATTTACCAGTTGAAATCGAACATAAGGCATATTGGGCAATCAAACGTTGCAATATGGACATAGAAGAAACTGGAAAGGCAAGAAATCTCCAATTACAAGAATTGAAGGAGTTGCGGTTAGAAGCATGTGAGAATTCGAGAATCTACAAAGAGAAGACCAAGTTGTTCCATGATAATTTGCTTTTAAGGAAACAATTTATGGTTGGTCAAAAGGTGTTATTATATAATTCTCGACTCAAACTCATGCCAGGTAAGTTGCATTCTAGGTGGATGGGTCCATTTGTTGTTACTAATGTGTTTCCTTATGGTGCAGTGGAGATCAAAATTCTTGATACAAATAAGGTTTTCAAAGTGAACGGGCACAGATTAAAGTTGTTCCATGATGATGCAAATGTCTCCTCCTTGGTAGACATCTCGTTGGATCTCCCTCATTATTCATCGAATTAAGAGAGCAAGAAGGACGTCGAGCATAACGACGTTAAACAATTGCACTTGTGGGAGGCAACCCATTGTGTTTAGTTATTTTTGTTTCGTTATTCTTCTTGTTTTCAATTTTAGGAACATGGTTGTGTTTAGCAGCTGATTTCACACCGGAAGGATCTCAACAAGGCGTTCAGGGAAGTTCCCTTAAATCTTTCTATCTTACGCACAGTCATATACATTGGGGACAATGTATACCTTAAGTGTGGGGGGATTAAGGGAATTTGATAAATTCTAGATTAACTCTAGCATGCTTCGATCATCACTTTTTAACCTTGCTTTTTGAAGTTTCTGCTCCCTAGAAATTTATCTTTGAATAATTTTAAACTATCATGATTTATGTGCTTAGGTTGAATAGACAAGACAAGATGCAAGCATGACTAACTGAACTTTTTGACTACGTAAGGCACCTCATTATTTTGGAATAAGCAAGATTCAATACAAATGTAACCCTTATGAGCAATTTTTTTTAAGCCTGTCAAACATAGTTTGATTATTTTAGAACTTTTTTTGCAGTCATGTTGAGACCACGCCAATGAGTTCGTGGATCAGAATGGAAATGGTGATGTCTATTATTGTGCAAAAAAAAAAAATCGTGACAAATGTGAGATGGAACATAAAATGCACTCACATTTAGAAGCGAAAGACAAATGTGTGATAGAGCATAAGATGCACTCACATTTAGAAACAAAAGAAAAGGGTGAGATGGAGCATAAAATGCACTCACCCCTAACACTCCATTTCAATTTTTGATGCATTGAACTCATGCTAAGTGGAGGAGACGTGATACATAAGCAAGTTTATGGTAATAACATACCTTGTTTTGACCTAAGAGACTAATGATGCCTAAAAAACAAAGAGAGATATTTGAATCCGGTTGCATTTGATTGTTAAAATAATGAGTGCCTATTTTAGTGCAAAAATGTTCAGTTTTGGAATGTTTGTTTTCCTTGACTGTTGAATTAACTTGGGTTCATGAGGAATGGTGAGTTGAAATTACTCTTTGACAAGTTAAAGAGGAGAAGGAAGTGGAAAATGAAAAGATTATTAAGTCTGGATTGAAGCATGCGAGAGGCTAAGCATCATGTTGAGAGAGAGAGTTTTAAAAATCAATAGGTAGTTAGATTATTTTTGCTAGAGTTTTGTCTTGCCCGAGGACGGGCAAGGTTTAAGTGTGGGGGGATTTGATGGGAATAAAAAGTATCATATTTTTATCCCCAAATATTCATTCTTTTACATTAAATTAGCACTTAATTGGACTCATTACTCTTGTATTTTGATTTAGGGCAAGCAAGAAGGCAAGTGGAGGAAAATAAGGCTAATTGGATGATTTTGCACAGTTTCGGCACCGTTCAGTAATCGGGGCATAACTCTCAACTCCAGACTCCTATTGGGATGATTCAAGATGCACTAGAAAGATAAGGAAGAACTCCACAACTCCCGTGTTTGGGTTTTGACAGATTCGGTCTACATTGAGGTCAAAATCGGGCCCGAAGTCGGAACAGATTCCTAATGCCCAGTTCACAGTTGAAGCCCAAATCCGCAGGAAAGCCTTGTAGCGGCCCAAGTTATTAAAGAGCCCAACTCGAATTCAAGAATAAAGAGTCCCATCAGAGTCAAATTTCAAATGTAATCCTAGATGGATAAGATGATTGAGATTAGATTACTAGATAAGAGATAGGATAGGATTAGATCAAAACTGATTAGGACTTTCTATTTTTTGAGGATAATCTCCTAAGAGGAGTTGGAGAGAGCTCCTCCTCCTAAAGCTATATAAAGGAG